>JAPTHA010000005.1:8950807-8961652 GCA_029814585.1 Gymnapogon annona | reverse complement strand
AATGTAATTTTTTTTTTAACTCAAGTTAGATCATAAAAGTGAAAAAGGTAAGTAATAGAAAGCTGAATAGTTTGTGTTGTTTATGAATAGATCAAATCACGGTGATTTTCAATAAAAAATAATCATATGAAGAGTTCAATTAATAGAATTATTCCAAAAAATATCAATAATTCCAAAATTCCAAAAACAAGTTTCTCTGAAGCATGTACAAATGTGACATGTTCTGCCTTTGGTTGCAGCTACGGAAATGGTGTGATCGATGTGAAAAACTGATTAAGAAGCCTAGACTTCCGCTTTAATGTCAAACAATAATAATTTCTTCTAACAGCTGGAATCTCCCAGTCACCGTGTGACCATTGAGCAGTCTCAGCCCGACCGCAGCAAAAAGCCATTCCACCCTGTTAGGTAGGTTACCATGGCAACAGATGATAACTGACACCAGCATCACTTCCTCCACTGTTTGTTCAAACTGAAGTCTGGTTCCAAGTTCTGGAAGTTTTGATCTCGTCTCGCTTGTGAATGAAACATGCAGAAATTCAGGCTCAGACTCAACCAATCCCTCAAGTCTAATACACAAATCCAATAGCAGTTGCTATCATAAAGTTAGGAGTGGATCCTAATCTCATGTCTAGACAGACACCAGGAAATTTTTTCTATTGAGGGAAGTCTGTCCCCTGGCCTTTAAAATGCATTTTGTTGTGTATGGATAATTTTGTTATAAGAAACAGACAGAAAGGATGAGGCTGATATCCTGTTTACTGGTGATCAAATTTTGTTCATTAAAGTAAATGTAATACGTGTTAATGATGACCCTGCGATGAACTGGCGGCTTGTCCAGGGTTCTCCCTGCCTTCACCCTTGAGTATCTGGGATAGGCTCCAGTGACGCCTGCTACCCTGCAAAGGATAAAGCCGGTTCAGAAAATGAGTGAGAGTGAGTGAGTGGTCAGGGAACAGCTCCATTATTCCCTTTTTGATTATTTGCACAAAATTCCCCATTATTTTCCTGTTTACATGTTTATGTTTGTATACATAGCTAACATCTTTCCATTTTTTGATGAACAACTCTAAAAAACTAAAGTTAGAGCAAGCACAGTTGTTCAGAATGGTAATTTTTGATCTTCCAGAGTCAGTTTGCCTGCTGGAAAAATCACCAAGGTGACTCTTGGCCGACTGCACTTCAGCGAGACAACGGCCAACAACATGAGAAAGAAAGGCAAACCTAACCCAGACCAGAGGTGTGTGAAGGTAGACGTAAACCCCTGAGTGAACAGCGGTACCAGCGGAGCTCATTTTATCTGTGTGTATTTATGTAGATATTTTCAGATGGTCGTCGGTCTGTACGCTGCAGTCAAAGAGAAGACTTTTCTCCTGACTGGTCTGGTGTCAGAGAGAATAATTGTCAGGGTAACTACGCAGACTCTGAAGCTAAACTATAATTCATCATGACCAGCCAATCAGTTCATCTCAGAACCAAGAGCAGATCAAACACCTGACTGATCAGTGTCACATCTACCAATGCAGGCCTCGAACCCTGGTCAGTTTGAGACAGATGGGGACGCCCTGTGGCAGCGGGGGGTGGTGCCGGATGCTGTGATCTGTCAAGGCCGCGTGGGAATTAACACAGACTCACCCGATGAGGCGCTGGTCGTTGGCGGTAACGTCAAAGTGATGGGCTCCATCATGCAGCCATCAGACCAGCGTGCCAAGGAGAATGTACAGGAGGTGAAACGATAGAAAATATAACACTTGATTCAACTCAGAAATATATTATTTTCGTCTTTTACGTCAATAGCTTGAGAAAATAACCAGTTTATTAGATTTCAAGAGTTATATTATATAATTCACAAGTCAAATCCCTTTGTGTCTCATTAGCTATTAGTAAAGCCATCTTAATTTATTAGTATAGTAACAAAGAGATACAGAGGAGGCAGGAGTTGTTCATATATGACCAGAATGGAAATTTGAATCTAAAAACAAAACCAAAAATATTCTCTAAACTCATTAATGACTCTATTATGACTATATTGGAAAAACTAACAATATCATAATCATGATAATGATTATGATAATGATTATGCAGCAACATTTGTTCTTAATGTGTCAAATTCTATTGAATTTAATGGCTGCACATTAATAAATTTGGCAGAGTTTTATACTTCAGCTGAATTTGCATGTGTTATTGTAAACATTTGCCCTTCTATTTGTCAGGTGGACTGTGAGCAGCAGCTGAAGAGAATCACTCAGATGAGAATAGTCGAGTTTGATTACAAACCTGAGTTTGCATCTAAAATGGGGATAGACCACACCCACCAGACAGGTAATGGGCAGAATACTGTATTATAAGTACATATTGGAACAGGTGGATTATGATTTAATCATTGACCTGGACATTACTTGGGGAATACTATTTCAGGTGTAATAGCTCAGGAGGTGAAGGAGCTGTTGCCGTGTGCAGTGAAAGAGGTCGGAGATGTCACGTGTTCAGATGGAGAAAAGATTCATAACTTGCTCATGGTGGACAAGGTATGTGTTATCCGTCCATTCCTGCATTTTTGTTCCTAAGCAAAACCAATATGGACATTTGTGCTGCAATTTTTTCTAGTGGGTGAGAAAGAACCAAAATAAGGGTTAAGATGAGACGTGACAATGAATCCAAACGCAGATCAGTCGATTTCAAAATGAAATGTTTTATTTTGATGTTAACAATGGTCCTAAGGTTATTATTCTCTAACAAAAATCGCCAATCAAAAGTGCCGGGGATAACATTAATAATTTAAACCAAAAATACCCACAACAGGAAACAAAGAACTATAACTATAAACTATAACTCCAAATCACTCTTACGAGGAGAACTGTTACACGGTGCCACATGGACAAAATGACCCAAAAGCAGGTTATTAACTTTCAAAAAAGAAAAATTTTATTTTTCCGTTCACAAGGAACATGCTACACTTAATTTTATCAATTTCAGATTTTTATTTTTTTTATGATTAGGAATAACAAAAAGCACCGATAAAAAACACGGAAATATTATTAACCACTTAATTAAATCAAAAACCCACAACAGGAAAATAATATTCAAAAAAGGAAACACAAAACCACTCTTGCGAGGGAAAAAGGCAATTTGGAAAAGAAAAGGCTATTAACAGAAATACTAAGCTAAATAATAATAATAATAAGCTAATAATAATAATAATAAGACAAATTTAGAATTAAGCAACAGGAAACCAGACTAGAAAATAAAAAACCTTAACTATCAAATACTTACACACAGGGAGCACAAGAAACAGGCGAGACACAGAGGACCCAGGGTTGGAATCACTACAGTCTGACTGTAGGACAGGAACAGGAAGAGTGGGGTTTATATAGGGGAACACACAGGTGGAGAAAATTGGGCATAATGACAGATTGAACACAGGAGGGTAGGGAATCTGAAATGAAGCTGGAGACACACTAGGAGAGACACAGACAGGAAATACTTCAAAATAAAACCCACAGGAAATACACAAACTTAACTTGACAGATACAGAACCTAAGAAGAACAGTTTAAATAACTAACAAAACAATATCTATCAACATAAAGCACTCTAAATAAGGAAATAATGCAATTTGGATAAATCAACAAAGTTTAATTCAAGACTAGACTATAGTCTTTCTTTGGATCGCGATACATACAAGTATGGCTTTGATGAGAAAACAAGATGTGGTACAGTCACTGGATGCAGGGAACAACGATCTGACAAAGATGAGACGGAGACACAGGATTAAATAGCACAGACCACTGGTGACACAAATTGGAATGAATACAAATGGAAGGCAGGTGTGTGGAGATGTCAAGGTAAGGCTGAAGACACACTGGGGAAAAACACACTCAGACAGGACGTTCACAACAATAAGACGACCGGAAACACACAAACACAGCTTCACATACTAGATTCACGACAGAGAGGGAGTAGGATTTAGGACTTAGAAATGAGAAGAGTTTTAGTTTTTTAATTTATTCTAAATTCTAAAGAATGTGATACCATCTAGACATTGATATAAGTGATGGATGCAGAGTTTATTTACTTCATTGGTGTATTTAGAGTAAAAGGTAATGGTAACTCTTATTATTTTTTTTATGATATGTCCGGTTATGTAATAACAAAGAGGATCCAGGAGCAGAGAGAGCAGTTAGTGAAGGGATTATTATTATTTAAGTGTACTAGTTCGAGAACAAATGAATAATAAATACAATCAAAAGTGTGAAGTTCGGGGCTGGTGGAGGTGGGGGGGCATACAGCAAGGAGGCACTCGAAAAACAAGAAAAAATATCCACACATTAGGCTTCTCATCAAAAAGATCAAGAGGCCAGACACTGTTACCACAAGGCTGTGAGACTACTCTTTGGCACTGAGGTGAGTCGCTGAAGCTCTTTTAAAGTGGGCTTGATTGTGGAATCCGTGACACCTTGGGAAAAAATACGGTGAAGTTACCCTCAACAGAGCAAACAGGAACTGGAAATGCCATATCGATGTCAAAGTAAAGAAATGGAACACAACGTGACCAAGTGAGCCAAGAAGAGAGTTAGAGCTTAGAACAGAACCTTGCGGAACTCCATGTTTTGGATTTGATTGCTAATGACCTTCATATAACACAGAGTCTTCACAAATAATGCTACTTACGTTCAATATAAACAGGACAGAACCACACTGAGCATACAGTATGTCTCTGTGTAGTTTAGCAGAAACTTGTTTTGATGACCTCTTCCTCTGTTCCACCAGGAGCAAATATTCATGGAAAATATTGGTGCAGTGCAGCAGCTATCGAAGCTCACAGATAACCTGGATAATCGAATCCAAGAGCTCGAGATATGGAAGCGACGACTGGCCAAGCTGAAGAGCCTGACAGGAAGCCTGCGTTCCAACAGGTAACCATTTCCATTCATTCACCATTCCATCCAACTGTTTAACTTCAGTATACATCCATCTCTTACTCCCTTCATTCATTTAACTATGCATTTGCAGCAAAAGGTCAAAGGTACTTTTTTTCAGGGTTTCATTGAAGGTTTTCAAGGTTTTTGTTCCTTTCTGAGGTGCTTTCTGAGACACGATTACATCAGTGTGCAGATAAAAAAATAATTTACCTGTTGAAAGTAATTGTTAAATATTTTAGCTATGTACAGTTTTCAATTCACTTGGAGAAAATGGTCCATGTAGGTTTTCACTGGCTTTTTTGATTAAATAATTCAGTTGTTACGAGGACGAGAATCAAAAGGAACAATGAATCCAATACTTTATAAAGAGTGTCTGTTGCATAACAGCAGTAATTGTGTTATCAGTCTATCATAGTTCAAGGTCAACCAAGCGTTATAGCACTGCTGTGTTTGTGCGTTAGTTATTAAAAAATGTATTTCAATACAAGACTCAGGATTTTTTATGTGTGTTTACCAAAGCAATAAACCCAGGAAACAGAGCAGTGTTTCAACAACACAGAGCACTGTGCCATGTAAGTCTGGAAACTCAAAATATGAAAGCCAGAATCAGACGTACAGCCACTGCCTGCAGCATCGACTTTTCCAAGCCAGCGTCTTCACCCTGCTGGCCACCATGGCTATTTGGTAAGATGTTGTATTATTTACTCTATCTCTGCATAAAAGGATAAAGAACCTAGACAAACAACTACATCAGACGAATACTGTCTGCACTTACATGACATGAGTTATGTCTGCGTGTGAACAGTGTGATCTCCATCACTGTTCTGTACCTGGTGACTCTGAAGGAAGACAACATTGGCAACCTCCCTAACAGCAGGTGAGTAGCAGAACACCTACTAATGGATTACTAACCATTAGACTAAATAAAAACATAAAAACCCCTGACCAGTGGCATCACTTCTGTAGGAGAAGTCACAATTTCAATGTAAGATGCGTAGTTGTTGCCCTTAGTAACGCAGTCACAGAACACAATTTGTGTTATTTCTCTATAAGGAAGTAAGATACAGTATTTGCTCACATGAAGAGGCAATGAACCTTAATAAACCTAATAATAAATAAGCGCATTGAAACAGTAACAATGATGTTTATCCAGAGTCCAAAATATTCTATTGATAATTAATTAATATGTATAGTGCTGTTAATGATTTAGTGACTTTTTTATGTTGAACCTCAATCGAGCCATTATATTTTAATATTCATGTTCTCTGTCTGGTTTTGCTGACGTTGATTTCTCTGTTAGTAACAGCAGCGTGATTCCTCTACAGACCACAGCCTGGCCCAGCACAGGTAAGTCCCGTCTCACAACAGAGAATGGATACAGCTGCTTCTGCTCACATGTTCAACTTCGTAGAGAAGTAACAATAAATATAATTAGCTGCAAGCTTTTTGTTATCTCATACCTTTTCGGTTTTCAACATGTAGCTCCTCAAGTCCTCGCCTCATGACATAGCCTCTCCCAGCAGAGATGTGAAAGGGGCAGCTGAGACGAGAAAATATGCAATTATAACATGTCAGACAGACATGTTTTTTAGGGTGTATTTGATCCTTTTAACTCTTAAAAACCCATAACTATTTTTATAGAGATTTCCAAGTAATTTATTTCTCTACATTCAACCTTTAGTAAGTGAGTTACAACTGTTTATTAGAATATTTCCATCTGCATTTTGCATTTCTCAATGAAAAGCAGGTATTTTTGTTCCTAGAATTTAAACATTTATAAAAGCAACAGGAAAATCTAATTCTGTTATATCAAAGTAGCTTTTCCAGGATAATATGCCAATATATCAGAGCCACTCATCTGGTGATTCAGCGTAGCAGAAGATGACAGGAGCCTCTGAACAAATTTAGACACATCTGATGATGCTGAAAGTCAGATAAACTGCATTTCATCTGAATTATTTAAATGCCTTGGTGGGCATAGCAGCTATAAAATTATTAAACAGCTTATAACAGTAAATATTTTTGATTTGGAACTTTCTATTAAAAACCTATGTTATCTCAGCATTTCCTACAACTGTTTTACACATCACAGCTTCAGTTGCCAAAAACACATCTGGGTCCTGTCAATCACAGCTCAGAGAGGACAGAGGAGTCTAGACTCCTCTGTCTCATTTTAGGGAATTGACACATTCTTATGATACACTCATGGTGCAGGTAAATGTGTCCAAAATCCAATTTTTTGTGACCTGTATCTGATATGTTAAAGACAATTTGAACAGATCAAATCCCTTTTTTTTTTTTTAATGCGACCCACTGATGTAGTCCTAAGCCGTATATGTACCCCATAATTTGCAATATGACTTCAGTCTGAATGGCCAAGTTGCATTTATTTGATCTTTAGATCACTGAAATGCCACAAGCATCATAATTCTGTGTGCAGCATTAAAAACATTTTTAGCTCCATAAACACAGTGTGTGCCTATGTGGTCACGTATTACATCAGGACCTCTTTTGTACATGTGGGATATAATCAAACGTCTCAGATCACAGAAAAATGTACACGCCAAGAATAAGGTAGTCTAATGTAATGACATAACGCTGTCATGGTCCTAATTCTTCTTTATTTTCAGAAATAGTAGCATTCAAATGTAAGCTTTAAAATTATTCAGTATCCACACTTCATTTAACACCATATTTTTTGCTTTCCAGTGGCGCCAACCAGTTCACCCGGACCTTGGCCTCCAGACATAGACTTCTGTGACCTGCTGTACTGTGATAAAGTGTACTGCTGCCCCTACCCATCAGGGGGAAGCACTAACTCTACTATCCCCTACGAAGAGTCACTGGAAGCACAGGAGTATAATCTGACAGGTAATGGGAACTCATTGTACATTGCTTTCTGTGCTGTAAGAGGACACTGTGTATAAACAGCAATATACGTACAACCATACCATGTAGAACCAATAATCTGTTAACATTACGTTGACTTCAACCCGTAGTAACACTTAGGCTGATGTTTGTTTCCATATTTTCCTCTGCAGCAAAAAGAGAAAAACTTTATGACAAGCTGAAAAGTGCCAAAGACTGTGAGTATCACTTACAAATCAAGTTCTCCGTACTCAGAATGACTCATGAATGGACTTATTTTGAGAGAGTCCTTGATAACTTGATAAACAAGCATCTTTATGTCTGTTATTCTCAGGGACAAACACCACCATCCCATTGTTCATGATCAAAGAGAATCAGCAAATAATTGACAGCAAATACTGTACAAGAGATGAATGTGGGTAAGTGAAGATAAAATATGAGAAATAACAAAAGGCTGTGAATATGTGTTCACTCATCTAAACTCACCTTTCTTCAGATCTATACATTTTTGCAACCAACAAGCAAAAGTTCAACTGAGGGAAAAGCATGTCTTCATCATTCATGTGCTGTTTATTAGATAACTCCCTAATCCTGACATTAAGCTCCCTAACAAG
The DNA here is from genome assembly GCA_029814585.1 of Gymnapogon annona. NCBI lineage: Eukaryota > Metazoa > Chordata > Actinopteri > Kurtiformes > Apogonidae > Gymnapogon > Gymnapogon annona. The sequence continues at coordinate 8,953,253 of JAPTHA010000005.1, read as the reverse complement.
CAAATTCTCACTCACAATTATCTTGGCTGTTATTTAACTTTTTACAAGCCACTTGTGACACAATTTCACCTTCACAATTTAGACTTAAAGCCCCTGGTGTTTCACATTTAAATAAATTAAGAAAGCTGGACCTCTTAGTATTAGCTTTTTGGATTTATCAAGAACTTTTTCTTCACCTTTGTGACAATGTCGGCAGATCAGAAATGTAACATGGATACATTCTGGAATATTGGGTGGTGGCTTTCAGCAATTCAAGTAACCCTGGCTATGAAAACCAAGAATACCAATAATAGGAAAGAGGTATTACACTTTACAAGAACATTTTATCCTTGTTTAACACAGACAGTCATCTGCATCTAAGTGTCTACTTAAGTATTAATGAAATCACATTTTAAATGTCAGGATGAGGCTCTTGAGAATATTCATTACTTGTCTATGAAAGCTGCTGTTCAACTGAAACCATTTACTACAACAATAGCCATGAGTGTCCTGTTTAATATAGTCCCAAACTCCTGAGGCATGAATAATTGTATATATGAGCCTCAATATGAAAACTCCTCCATCAAACCCAGAAATAAATCAGAACAAACCTTGCTGTTTTAACATCACTGTCTTATACAAAATGGAGTCATGACTCCCTAAACAAACACAAATATACCTACAGTTACAAATAAAGCAACCTCAACCTGAACCTCTCTAATGGGAAAAAAAACATGAGTGACATGTTTGAGGACCATCTTTCAGTCTCTCATAAGATACTGTTTAGATGTTGTTTCAGTGACAGTGGTACAGAAGAAAAAAATTGCCGCAGGAATCAGCGGGCAGCATCAACATTTGCACAGAATTTCTTGAAAGCACTGGTTAATCCAACCATGGTTGTTTCAGGCAAGGCAGATTCATCTACAGAGTTCCCATCAGCCAGTTTGTTCCAGGCAACATGAGGATCACACTGCTCATGAAGTAAGTCCTGAAAGAATGAAACATCTCCATTATGGCAAGATGCAAGTCTTCATGACAACAGATATCATAATAATTCAAATCAAGCAGGTTGGCATCACGTGTGGTTTTTCTTGGGTTTAGTTCCACTGAGCTCCTGGTGGTTCATCTGTGTGGCTTCGACGAGTCTGCAGTGTGTTCTACTCGGCTGGACGCAAACACTGTCACCGGAACCACATACAGTTCAAACACACAGGTACGGATGGAAACATGCTCATCTAATGTCTAGAATCAATAAAATTATATATGTGTGGTTCTCTAAGGAGTTTCATTACTACTAAAATTTACTCCATGTATTTATTTAGTCATCAGGAAACATGTCATTTTTTAATAATAGAAATGTTTTGATATTTTATAAACAAAAATTAAGTTACATGCCTACAGAACAAGACAATATTATCAACTGACAATAACAGGGCCAAAGACAAGACACAGACTATGTTCTTATTCTGGCCGTTAGACTAAATGTCCATGTCTGGAGTGTTGTATGGAGTTTCTTTTCCTAGTGCTGGAACAGATCCTGGATGTTCAGGTTTCAGTTTGCCTACCTGTGAAAGAATTATCTGTCCCTTGTTGGGTTGATGCCGAGTTTGCTGTCACATTTAATAATGTAGGATGCTTGAGGAAACTGTTGAATAATGGAGGTGTGCCAGGGTTTTCCTCACATCAGCATCAGAACATGATAATCACTGCTGCGTAGTGTGTGCACACATCCATGACATGTAATAAACCAATTAGCACCAATCATACAGCACACACAGTACTCCATATAACAAATAAGACATGGCTGTGTACACACTTGAAGCTGATGTTATTGTTTTGACTATTTTAACGAGGATTTTAACTTCAAGCAGAGTTCTCAGCTCTTGGCATTTTTATAGATTCTAAGAATAGAATGGTTTGTCGGATTACTCTAGTCATTCAGTGCAATCTCCAAAGTAAATATTAGTTTCAGCATCAACTCCTTGTTTGTGTTTTCTTTGTGTGTCTTTCTCCTTCAGGGAGAACATGAATGGCCTCTTCACGTGGCTCGTCTTTATCACAGCTCATATCACTTCCGTTCAGCTGTTGCTGTAAGTCTCTCTGTTCTCTATCATCCATCGGCATAGTTTTATAGACTCTTTTTATCTTTTTTTTTCCTTGACATTTAACCTTTCATAAGTGATATATTGCTATCTATTGGTAGTTCGTATCTCCCGGTAATATTCGGGGATTTTCCACCATTAAATTTCATGACAGTGTAGATGTTCATAACAGCTCCGAGCACGAGACACACCACTGAGGTCCCCATCATATGAATGTTTCTAAATGTGCATGTTAATGAGAGTAGTGAACTGCTTAGAGTGGTGCAGTAACGACAACACCTACGGCACTCATACGTGTGTGTGTGTGTGTGTGTGTGTGTGTGTGTGTGTGTGTGTGTGTGTGTGTGTGTGTGTGTGTGTGTGTG
>JAPTHA010000005.1:8862631-8892751 GCA_029814585.1 Gymnapogon annona | reverse complement strand
TCTTATTTCTATTGACTGTGTGTGTTGTCACATCTACACTGCAGACACTCTTGGCTTTGGATTCATTTCAGCAACTGCACTTTTCTATTTTCCATATTTATTTGTGTTATATTCTATGACATTTTGTTACCGGATTCACTGTGTGTGTCTATAATGACAATAAAGGAAGTCTAAGTCTAAGCTAACAGCAGTGTCCAAGAGACATTTTGGTATTTTATAAGATAGTATCACCACAACTTAAAAGATAATTTTTCATCTTTGTGGAAGTCTGGGGTCAAGGAAATGTATCATTAAGTGACGTTTCAAGAGACTGTATATCTGCATTCCCCTGCAATGGATTGAATATTTCTCTGTGTTTTAGTACCCCCAAAAAATATATCGGAGACAGTGTTTGATTGAATTTTGAGTAATCGGAACATGTAAATGCGCACAATATCCCCATTACATTTATAACAAGTTGAATTTGAGTTTTACCCTTAATCTTTCAAACAGAAAAAATAACACATTCACATCCCATCCCCCAAACACCTCTTTCTTCTAGGTCATTAAAAAAGCTAAACAGTTTTCTCTGCTGTCAATTTCACAGTTGAATCAGCACCAGCACCACAGAAAAAAAACAACCCTTCATCTACTTCAGCCAAGAAGAAGAAAAGAACAGCTGCTCCCCAGGAGGATGTAGAGATGGCAGATATGGAATGAAGGGACTGCACTATTATCTGTTTTTGTCAAATATGTAGGGCAGTGTTTGCCTTTCTGTTGAGCAGGTGACTGGGCGAAAGGGATTGATGAATGGAAACCTGATGGAGTGGTTTTTCTGGAGTTTTGTTTTTCATACTTTTAGCCTTGGGGGGGGGAAAGGATCTTTTTCCACCTGTTCTAATGAATAGATACTGGAAAGATACAAAGGCTGAGGAAACAGAAAAGTGGAAAACCAGAGCTGCAAGGAAAACAAGCAGGTTATTAAACGTTAGGATTATCTTTAGCATGTTCTTACATGAAGTTTGTGTTTGAGTCAGTTTTGTGGTGGGAGATGGTGGCTTGTTGACATTGGCTGACTACTTTTGATGCCCACTATTAAAGGAGCAGATTTCATTACAAGGAAGTCTAGGTATTGTGGCTGTCATGAATGTTGGCAATGGTGACCATCCTGATGAGTCACCATAATGGAGTAAGTGAAATAATTTAAGCGCTTGGTACAACATTGATTCCAAAATAAACAAGTACACGTGAATGTGTTAAAGTCAAAATATTTATCTAAAGTCATTTAGCTGCAGTAAAAATAACATACAAAAAACAGTGGGAGACTGTAAAAAAAACATTGTAACTTAAATATATTCCAAAAGTGTTCTGTATGAGTTAAATATAATGTTCATTGTTATCTTTTCATATGATTATTAAAATTATTAGAATCCGCCATTCAGCTTGACTACAGTAGCACATTTCCTGTTTAATTCTGTGGTTGCATCTGTTGGAAAGGCACTGTGTTTATACTATAATTATTGCCTGAACTGACAAGACCAGGGTTGTGGCTGAAACTTCACCACAAGATCTCACAAAAAATCACAGCGAGGGATTGATATTCATATATAATTACTTATGACTTGTATTTTAAATATTTCAGTCAACAAAACTAAAAGGGTTCTTTTGGAGCTGTATACATAATTTTTGCATGTTCGTTTGCACAAGGTACTTAAATCTCTACAGATGATGTATCACCCATGCAACATCACAAGTGTCCTGCCTCCACATTGGATACGTCGATGGGCCTACCAGTGGGCAAACAATGAACTGTTAAAGACATGGCCTTGACAATCTTGTCACAGAATCCCCAGTTTCAGCCCGTCAGATATGTCTTGAATAATATTAGCTCACTGTCATAACAGTTTTGGCTTTTGATCCACTGAGAATTTATTTTGTGGTATTGTTTTGTGATTTGTCAACATTTCTAAGTGTAGTGACTTACAGCCTTGGCTCTGTGTTTCAATGTGGGTCCAGCATTTAGAGTCCATATGAAGAGTCTATTCTACAATGACCATAACAATTTGTTTTTAATGTCTTTTTCTGATCAGACCTGAATTTCAACACTTAAATTAACACAGTTACAAAGACAGTGTACCGCCGGACTCCTTTTTATTTTAGTTTTTTGTGATTTGCCTCGTGTTGAATGTGGATAAATTGGAAAACAAATGACAGTGCTGACTAATGTATATTTGCAGTCTGATCAAGCGTTATTAGATATAGCTATATGTATTGGTTTGTGTAAATTTATACAATAGATTTCTGAATCTTCCATTAGAAAGAACCTGAAAAGTGAGTAATATGCAGTCAGTGTTTCAAGTAGATTGGAGAGTCTGGTGTAAAACCAGTCTAAATAATTCTCAGAATTTAACATTTTGACTCGACTATATCTGGGAAACTACAACCAACCAACATTTTGACCTAATTTATCTTTACTGCTGATCAGTGTTGATTAACATATTGACTGTCGAAGGTAGAAGGTGTGTGGGACAACCAGCCTATGAAGTGCTCGACTACATAAGAGCATGGTGAGGGGTTTTCTTGACCCCTCAGTTCCAGTGACTTCCAGAAAAGAACTCCTCATGCTTCACCATACCAAAACCTTTTGGACAATTTCATGGTCTCATCTTTGTGGGAACAATTTGGAGATTAGTGAGTTTGGAAGTGCTTGACTGGCCTGATGGACCACCTTTGAGAGGAATTAGACCCAACATCAGTGTCTAATGCCACAAATACACTGAGCACACTCTAAAATCTTGTGGAAAACCTCAAGAGTTGAAGCTGTTATTGTTACAAATCTATGTACAACTATTAATGATGATTTGCCATTAAAGGTCATATGTGTAAAAGCAGGTGTCCCAATACATTGTAAATGGAACAACCTTCCAGAAATCTGAAGGTCTACAAAAACTCAGCTCATCACTTTCATTAAAACGGTTGTTAATTTCCTGCACTTGAACTGTAGTTTTTTTTTTATAACTAATTTTACCTGCTTATTCTTATGCCCTAGTTGGTTTGATTTTTATTTAAATGGACCTCTCACGCATGGCTGTCGTTTTTTATGGTGTCACGTAATATATGAAACGTTCTATACAAACAAACCTGCCTTGACTAAAGCTTCTCTTGAGTCTTTGTTCATGTTAGGTCTCTTCAATTATTGATAAACCAGTCTATAAAGGCTCACATAAACAGTTTTATATTAAATCTGATCAGATACTCTTGTCAGATATTCGTGCGGAGTGATGATTTTATCTGACATTTTTTTTTGCAGTTCTATAATCCCCCCCACCCTCCTTGTTTAGTTGTGGTGCAATTAAAACGGTATGCAGCCGACAGAATTGGGGATGTAGGCTCCATCCCTCCCCCCTACCAGAGGACAAAGACTAAAATGGGTCAGACTCCGGAGCGAAGCAGATCTTCCGCACCAGCCATCATGTAATGTAGTCCATCATCACGGAGACCGGACACAAGATGCTGCCGAGGAGATCCATCCAATAACCCTGTCGAACATGAGGTGATTATTCGACACATTTGTCGGATGAGCGTCTGTTTTTCAGCGTTTTGAACAGACATTTAAGATTTTCCGAGTCGTGCCACCCGGGTGTTTTTTTTTTTTTTTTTTTTTGTCACCGTGTCCTTTCGGGATGGGTGAAGCATTTCGTCCGCTTATAGTGACTCTGAACCGGTTGGATGTGAAGCCTTGTCGGTGGTGGTGGTGAGATCCAGACGGTCATACCAGCGGATGGACGGACGGATGAACGGATGCTGCGTCCTCGGAAAAAAATAAAGGTACCACCGTGGAGCTGTGGAGGGAAAATAAACATCCAATTTCACTCAAATTACCCCCACGCTGCTGGTGTCCCACATTATAGTGACATGGGTGTAAGTGTGGCAGATAGCGTACAAAGATGAGAAGCAGGTTTTATTGATTTTTGGTGGCTAGTGGCTTATTATTGAGGGTGCGTTTCGGCCTTACCGACGTACTTCATGTTTTTTTTCGATTACACGCGAAGTGGTTGTTATCTGTTAATTACATAAACTGCATTTGCTCGACTTATTGCTGTTTCCTTGCTAGCATGATTCCGATTCAGGCTGATATGTGCATGAACAAGTAGTTAAATCACATCCTCTGCCATCTTCTCTGTATTGCCGTGGTCTTAAACACCTCCATATATACACACACACACACACACACACACACACACACACACACACACACCAGCGCCAACTTTGTGGACGAAGCGACGTGTTCTTCAGATGCTAACATTGACTGATTTGTCTGCGGTGCGTTCAGGGACTTCATTGGTTTTATGGACACGGTCTATATCAGCGTCGACTTTGTGCACTTGTCCCTGTCCTCCACTGAATCCACGACTTTTGAGTATTTGTTTCATAGCATTAAGGGCCATGTTTCTTTTGATTCGTCTTTTTAAATTTTCCTGGTAAATACAGGTAAGCTTTGACAGTTCCTTGAACCTATTGTCATGTGTAACGTAATGCAAAATCAATTGTGTTCAGTTTGTAAGAATGCGTTCATGCCGGAGACAACATACACGTGTTGTAAAGCAACGGGCCTTTCACGTTGATTTTTCCTGCCATTGCTTTTATCTTATTCACTGCATTTTCGCTCTTTGCAAACTGTCAAAGTTCTTACCACACATTCTGAGATAATTCTATTGTGTACTGTTGCCCATAAAGATGGAAGGAAATATTTGTACCTTTTCTTTTTAAGTGACGATGCTAAACTTGTTTCCAAACACAGTAAAAAACAAAATCATTAAGATTAAACAAATGAAAAGTAAAATGTTATTACACACAATTCCAAAATAGAGAGCAACAAACCAAGACCAAGCAAAAAGTCCTGAACAAAATTTAGTTATTTAAATGTAGCACATTACTAGGACATTGTGGCCAAATTTTTTCCCACCCTAATGCTATGTTCTTGATTTAATTTGAGAATAGCATAGGCAAAAATAGGTCAGAGTTCAGTGACCGACAATCAATAGAAATCATCATAGTATATAGCATAACATACTACGGTAATAGTAATATAGTATGATGACTTGAGAAAATTAAAGTTGCGAAACTATACTGAATTTGAATCACTAATAAAGACAAATTAAGTCAAAGATGTTGGTTGGCTATAGTTTTCAAGATGCAGTATTGGGTCAACATCAGTTAACAGCACTTTTGTGTTTTTTTTAAATGTATGTCAGGTTTAGCACATTTAGTCTCTGAGGCCGATCATTTCTAAAAACAAAAATGCAAACCAGTTATCATTACACCTAGTGATAGGTGATTACTGATGCGTAGAAATACAATAAAATCATAAAACATCATAAAAGTGCACATTTCCCAGACAGAATATGGGTAGCATTTATTCTGACAAAAAAAGCCAGAAGCTCAGAGTTTCATTCAGTCACCTGTGAGTAAAATGAATTGTTTTCCTCATTGAATGAGCATATGGGGAAAGTTATTGAGTGGATCATGTGCACAGAAATATAGGCTATCATCTGTTATGTGTCTCATTAGAATCCACATCCACTGTTGTTTTTTACAGCTGCAGACATGACCAAGGTGCAGTCACACCTGGTGACGCTAAACAATCTGATAGACAGGGCAGATAACAACAGCTGTAAATGAGATAAGTAACGCTCCCTTGTTCCTTACAGGAGACAGGCTAAAGTCCTGCACTGTGGACTGTGATCACATCTGATGGAGGACTGCTCACACTGCCAGCGTGGTGAGTCCTCACTATTCAATACTTCAACACATACTAATGAATGTATCTGTTTTAAGTTTAGAAATTTGTGGGAGAAACAAATAAAGCAGTAAAGACTTATGACTTATGTCTAAAAGACATCAGGATTATTGTTAATCTTCAAAGTAGTAAATCTGCCGAATTTAATTTGAAAGGTCTAATCATTTGAGTGGATCGTAATTTCACGGGTTAAAACTTGACTGACCTCGTTCACTTTCTCCATTTCTGAAGCAGCTGCCATTTTTAGAATTCTATTTTTACCCCGCAGTTTCATTTCATATTTAGTTCTTGTAGTTCTGTTGTCAGACCAGACAGATTTGGGACTCAACAGCAGCAAAGTGAACATTTTGTAGTGTCACTTACAGTAAAAGCTATCACAGAGACACACTGCTGTGGTTCTAATGCTCAGTCTCCTGCTTCCTTCTAAAACTTCTATAAATACATTTGAGCCCAATCTGTTTTCAGTGAAAAGGCTTATGGAAACATCTTTTGCTTTGGGATGAGGCCTTTTCTCTGAGTGATTTTGATGTATTGTTACATAATGCAGATATTCACTGTTATTTTGTAATTGCTATAAAGGAAGTCGTGATTCATATGTTTAAATAGCTCATGTCCATATAGCCGTGGTTTTAATTTTTACCCGTTTTGACAAATGAAAAGTTGTTATCTCTGACACCCAACTTAAAACTATCTCATCCGTTATTTTTGACTAAACATATCCACTTAAGTTCATGGTGGGACATCTTTGAGGTAACTCCACTGTTGTACGGGAGACCTGTTTTCAGTACTGGATGAGCTTAGATTGTGTCAGATGTTGGTCACAGCCTGTTTTCCATCATGTTTTAGGAAAATAACACATAAAGGATCATATGAAAATGCTATTTAATGCTTTACTACTAAATAGTAGCTCATTAATATCCAACTAATATCTCATAACTAAGTTGGTAAGGCACCGGGCTGGTGCATAGGGGACCCGGGTTCAATTCCCAGGGTGAGTGTCCAGTGGGTTGTGTCAGGAAGGGCATCCGACGTAATAACTCCTGCCCAAATCAAATACAGTCAAACCTCGGTTCTAGACCACAATTGGTTCCAGAAGCTTGACTGAATACCGAATTGGTCGAGTACCGAATTAATTTTCCCCGTTTGAAATAATAGAAATAGAATTTAATTGGTTCTTGAGTGTGAAATTGCTTCCCATTTTATAATCGTAACGTTATTTAAACATCACATTAAACAGAAATAAAGTAACAATAGAAAAGTGTATGTAACTAATAGTAACATATAATATAAACATATATATAAATATAACCAACTTTGGGTGAACAGCTGATGGCATGGAGGGAGGAGGAAGACGAGTCTCCCTCCAGCACTACGGGGATAAATTCCTCTTATGGGGTACTTTCCCGAGGTTTCTTTGATATCAGACTTCTTCAACAGAATTAGCTTTAGGTTTAAAATATCTGTCTGGAGAGACGTTGTTTTCTAATCACCTTCACTGCTACCGCGACATCACTGGCTATTATAACATCCTTCTGCTTCAGAATGGTGCTCATTGTGGACTTTGCCATGTTGTACTCCTTTGCGATGTCGGAGACACGCTCACCACTGTCATACTTTTGGATGACTTCCTTTTTGAATTCGATAATGGCACGCACATTTGCACGTTTCACACCACTAGTACTGTTAGACATTTTTCCAGGCAAATATAGGCAATATAAATCAAACAACGTGCATACAAAAAAAATAAAATAAAAAAAGTCAGATCCGTCCGGATGTCCGGATTATATGCAGATCACGCGACGGATTGCTTCGGTTGCTCGGGTATCACTCGGCTGTACTCAGCCGAACAAAACCCGGAAGTGGAACTCAGCCAAGTACAGCCGAGTTCCACTTCCGGGTTTTGTTCAACTACTGAGTTGGGAAAAATTTCAAAATTTTTGTTCGAGTACCGAGGTGTTCAACTTGTGAAATGTTCGAGTACCGAGGTTTAACTGTATGTGAATTGGATTCACTGTGGGACCCCAGAAAGGAAAAAGCCAAAAGAAATCACTAATATCCAATATCCTACTTAACCTATTTATCTGCCTCATATGGATCCTCGCTAGAATCTGTCACAAATGTCTGTTGTATATTTCAAGTAGAGGCATAAAGGTTCACCATCCTCTTTCAATTAAGTCTGCCATGCATACAGTTATAGTGAATATTATAGTATCTAATGTAATCCAGGTATATTAGGGAAACCAAAAATACTTTAAAAGATGTCTGCTATTCTACATATTTATATCTATTACAGATCTTTATTCTGAGTGGATTTTTTTTATGTGAGTCCAGTCTAAACTGACCTCAGTCAACATCACATGGGAGGCAGATGATCACAAGATCTTCTTAATGCTGTCTGTTTGTCCACAAGGCTGGCAAACAGCTTCCACTCACAGGCGATCAGGCTTCTGAATGTGTCGCTGACATACACCGCACGCAACACACGCACATACCCACATCATTGAACTTTTATTGTTGCATTGAACTGTTGCAACTTGTTTTTTAATATATCATATTTTTAGGGAGACTGACCCAAAACAGAAACAGAATAAGAATTTCATTGCATATTATAACTACTGGTTTTGCTGTGCATATGACAATAAAACTCTTGAATTTTGAATCTTGTCTCCTGACAGTACATATCTGTGGATTCTCTGCTCTCGTCCTGCGGCTTCAGAGGTGTTTCTGATCAGAGCTGTGTAGATCTACTGCTGCCATGACTCCTTCAGTGTACACTCGACCCCCATGGATGCTGAGACTACTCACCGCTGCTGCTGTGTTAATCATAATGACCTCACTTCCTGTGTCAGCTGTGGACCAAGAGACATGTTACTCCAGGCAGCATCAAGGTGTTACAGTTAATGTCAGAATGGCCACGAGCAGACCGGGGACGGCCTCGGATGTCCGGGTAGTCCGTTCGGAAAGGGACTGTGTTCTGGCCTGCTGCTCAGAAGAAGTAAAGCCAGGTAAGCTACAATAACAGGACGCAAAGGATTTATGATGTACTATTTCACTGTGTTTATCTTATTTGATTGACATGCTGTGTTCAACATTCTCAACATTTTTTATCTGTATTGACTCATTTTTTTTTCTCCCATGGTTGCACTGTTTTGGAGCCATGTGTCAGTGCTCATTTACTTTAATGAGGCCTCTTTGTGTATCCTAAAGGTGCCAGGTGTAACATGGCTGTGTTCAATGCCAGAAAACACGACAATGAGGATAACTGCTACCTGTTCCACTGTCCGACAGAGCAGGACTGTCCATTAATGAAGGCTCAGGATGGCATCAACACCTATGATATCTATAAAGGTAAAAACAAACATCTAACTTCTCCTTTTTTCTTTACTTTTATATTTTATTTTTGGTTTTTCCATACGGTGTTACAATTACATTCATACAAACAACACACAATATCTAACCCTCTAACTTTCAGCAGGTAGCTCAGCAGGACCACAATGTCATTTCCAACGGCAAACTAAATGTGGATCTACATACGGATAAAAGACAATAATTACAATATAGGCTGACAGACATATAAACCCCCTAATCTTCAACACTCAATGTGATTTAGATTAGGTGACTTATTAAATACAGTTTCACCTATATCAAAGAATTACAGAATATTTCATAAGGTCTTCATGAATTTTGTTCATTTTTTTTCAAATACTCTGTGCCAAATTCATTTGAAGAAAGGTTTGGCTAAGCATAGACAGCATGAAGCTCAGGATACAGTGCAGATACTTTAACACAGAGCGTTGTGGGAGGGAGTTGTTTTTGGTAGAACTCTTTTGCATAGGGAGGAGAGACTTGACATGAAAATTGTGAAATCCCCATGAAAGATGGCTTCACAAAATGCAAAGACAGACTGCTATAGTTCACAATCCAGATCTGCTTCACAACTTGTCATTTTCAGTATGTACAGTATGTTGCTGAGATTATGTTGTTACATTGCAAGATATACAGTATTTTAAAAGAATACCAAATACTATAGGTAGTAGAAAGGGAGGGGAAGGTCAATGGCGGTCTTATTCCAACAGGACACATCTTGTGAGTCAGTGTGTGAAAATGTGAATCTGAAAAATACATAACTAAAGCAGTCTGATTAATATAGACTAGTAAAATGTCCAGTGGTGCTCCTGTCCTCTTATTTACTCGCATTGCCTTTTAAGCGTCCACACTCTGCATGTCACTGTAAAAGAAAATATTGCACAATTCTGTGTTAATGCTTAAAATGACATACATAAAATAGAGAACGGTTCCCAGAAAGGACTAGAGTACTTATCCTCACAATACAGGGTTAGTTGGAGCAATAATAAAACACTAACATTTACAACACAGTTGTTAGCAAATAAATATAGTTGAGCAGTTTTTGTAGAAGTTAGTTCATTATCTATCTGGACAAGTTCACTATCTATCTGGACACATTTGTTTTTCTCTGCTGACAACTGTGTGCAGAGCTAATTAACATCAACAGGCATCAGAAGTCAGAGCAACTTAAGTTTTTTTTATTTATATTCATGAAAGCCACACTATGAATGTAGATCTGACACGTGTAATACATCTCTTGGATATTCAGAACTGTTATCTTAGAGCGATTTTATTACCTGACTTACATTTCCTGATCTGGTTATTTAGTCACTCCAATACCATAACACTGTGTCTGCAAAGTCATCCTTAAACTACATTAAACACACAAATTTGTCTCTGTGCCCACGTTCAGTAAAACATCCTAAATTCTCAGACACTTCCTGTGTAATAAATAACACATTCAGTAGCTTTCAGCCGTATATGGTTTTTAGCTTTTTAGCAAAAAAAAAAAAAAATCACACAAGTACCTCATTGTGGATCCTCAACAACACTTGATGTCCTGAATGGTGTATAAAGGAGCCCAGCATATATTATCCAACCCCAGTGTTACTTCATTAATATAAGATATATGCCTGTTTCTCAGAGTACATAAAATACCTAAATGAGTGACACTTTTACGTTTTGTGTTCTTTCTCTCTCTCTCTGAAGGGTTGATTCATCCAACAACACTTAGACCTGTCCCTACAACAACCACCACCACCACGACAACACCAGTACCGACCACAACCACAACTATAACCACGGAACCCCCCACTACTACAACAACAACAACAACCACCACCACCACACAAAGTACAACAACAATGCCGTCAACTACCACTATCATAACAACCACAACACCACTCACAACCACGACTGCAGCACCCCCACCCATCATTATCATAGCCACCATGCCTGCCATAACCATGGCACCCACCATCACTACAACAACAACAGTGACAGCTCCTGCCATGTCCACCATCTCAACAAAAAAAGCCAACAAAACCAGCAAAAAGCAGAATAAAACCACAAAGAAAGCAAAGCCCCATCCGGTAAATATCACCACATCAGCCCGAGCTGCTCCAAGCTCCACCGTGTCATTTCCGGTTTTAATGACTGACAATGAAAAGTCTGAACTCAGAACTGGTGTGAAGTTGCAGGCAGACACTGAAGTACCCTCAACCACAACCATCACCACTACAACCACAACAACAACTGCTACAACTACAACCCAAAACCCAGCAACTACTCCTACGCCAACCACTACTACATCTACTACACCAGCAACTACGACGACTACAGCAACATCAGCGACCACCACTACCACAACAACTACCACCACTCCTTCCCCCACCACCACTACCACCCCTTATACTCCTTCCACTACCACTACTACAACTACTCCTCTTCCTATTACAACCACATCCAACCCCGCCACTACACGGACAAGTCCAGCAGCAAGTCTGCTCATCGTACCTAAAGGCGCTGTCCAGTCAGACCACGGTCTCCAGGACCAGAGTCGGGCTAAAGTGGCCTCAGTGGGACGGGGGGCACTGAAGAGTGGTATGGTGGCATTCATGGTGTTGGGGCTGGCTGTACTCACTCTGGCTCTGGCCGTTGGTGGCCGCAAAGCTATGGAGTCCTTTGACAGACGCCATTATACAAGACTGGAGCTCAATGACCTGCACTATGAAGTGTAAGGACACAATGCAATGCAACAAAACACTTGACAGGTCTTTGTTCATAATGGACAGACAAATTTTACATTCTTAAATCATTGGATAACTTAGAAATCTCTAAACAGCACAGTCACACAGTAACTGAATATGTGTTTCCCTTTGTTACAATGTAAGAGTCTTGGATTTAGCCCAGAAAGTGTGTATTATTTTAAGATAACAAAGGGCAGCCGCCCTAACCCTTCCAATGGAGGCAAACGTGTCATGGCACTGAATGGTGTGAGATCAATACTTTTTTGATCCTGTTTGAATTATATCATGTGTTAATATAGTGTTTGTCAATTTAAAAGACATTTTTATAAACCAAAAAAGTCGCAGTAAAGACAGTAAGGCCTTATCTACTCTTGAGGGAAACAACTTAGTTTACTGCAGTAATCGTACACTTAACATTACATCACCAACACTTAAAGGGCCGGTACCTTGACTCACCTCACCTCGTTGCTTGGGAACAAGTGAAAAAGTATTAAAAGACTGGAAAACCACCACAAGTCTGGTCTTGTCGAAGCTGCACAGACATTTTCAGTTCCTCCTAGCAGCTCGTGAAGAGAAAAGCATTGACGTCACCTGGTCTAGTTTCAGGTGTGTAGTCTAAATACAAGACTGTGCAGCGTTGTGATTTTTATAGAAAATCAGTTCTATTGTAATGCTAACAGAATCAAAACACTATTTTTCTCCTGCCATAGACCACTGTGCACATTTTTTTTCCAAAGTGGGGTCCCATGGAGCACACTAGAAAGACTTAAGCCTGTTTGTTCTGCATATGTGTGAAAACGTGGCTATCTCCTTTCACCAGTGTTAAGGGTAAATGTAGAAGTCCCATGACCTCTCAGAACCCCTGGGCTTTGGTGATCTATGTTTAAAGTCGCAAATTAACTCACATTCACAGCTAAACAAAGAGCAGTTTCTTTATGTTAAAAGCTTAAAAAATATTGTGGTTAAAGTTTAATTGTAACTAATGTTAAGATTCACTCTCAAATGTTTCTAATGAAATGAATAACAGTTTCCCCTCATTTCACCATTGACTATATAAAAAACGTTTCCCATAACAGTAAAAGAATGTGAGAAATATTTGAAATACCATCTATATCCTAGTAATTAAATCCAAAGATAACCTTTTATGTGAATTCCAGAAGACTGCCATGACTTCTTTTTAAATACTGGTTAGGGAGCCACATTTTTTGCATATGTCTTAGAAACAAATCAGATTTTCTTCACAGATCAGGTAGTGACATATACTGCTTAGATTTAATGTTCTCGCTTTATTTTTGATTAAAGAAGAATGTCAGCACTGTAGGAAGGATAACCTAGACGTTTGTTTGGTTTAAAAACAATGCACTGCATTGTGGGGAATTTGTGTCGGTGGGTTATGCACCTTGTCTTTTCTCAATAAGAATGGGCAATAAGGATATGAATGTCAACTCAGCAAATCAAGAAGTGTTGTCATATAAAAATCCCATATTGCCTACAATCATACCCACAGCTTTCATATGCTGTGAAATGTCAAGGACCATGTTTCCTTCTTAAACTTGAAAGTACGACAACAATATCATTTTTCGTGCCCCCTTTTTTTTACATATACAGATCATTGGTTCTCTCTACCCTGAACTCTGATCAGTTCTGCTTCACTGACACAATTTAGATTCAGAAATCTTAATTTTCAACGTCTTCTAGGTTTCTGGCTTTTATTTCTAATTGCTGAACCTTGGGACATTGAATCCACAGGTTTGACTTTATAACCTGAGAATTAGCCTTTTTTCCCAATGCTCTGATTGTATTTTTTATTACACTAAAGAAACATGAATACTATTTTACAAATCCATACCTTTTTTCCTTTAAATGACACTTTTTTTCTGTTGGCTGTTAGTTATTTTTCTGCATTAAATTGTATGTTTTCATAAAGACTCCTTTCAGCATTTTGAATTTGATCTAAAAATTACACTTAATTAAAATTTCATTTTGTTTGTATCTAGAGTTTTGTCTTTTAGTCAGCATTTGGTTAAAGAAGAACACAGTATCACTTGTGTTTTTCTCATTATAACCTGAAACTTTAGTTTTGCGTCTTATGTCAGTCTGACATCCCTTCTATTACTTCAGCTTTATGTTAAACTTGTATCAGTGTGCTGGCTAAATGCTTTATTGTATTAAATCACAAAAATGTTCCCATTATTTAAGAGAGTGCCCCCTCTTTAGATGTGCATGTTTATTTGGTCACTGTGGGAGCAAAACTTTGGCTTTATCTACAAAATGGTTGTAATTGATCTGATGTTTGTTTTTATTCATGCACTGCCTTTTTTTAAGCAGTTCAGACCAGACGTAATCCTGGTTTTAACATTTTAACCCCCTTCAAATGAATTAGATGAGCTTGTTTTTGTGCTGTAAACTGTAGACACCACTTCAGCTGGCAATGGAAAACAATGAAAACAAAAAGCAATATTTTTATTCCCCAATACTCAGGAAGCCTCTGGAATTCAATTCTGTAGAGAAACTACGAGCTGAGCGACACACTGTTGCCATGGGGTAACCCTTTGTGTATAAGGTGTACACCTGCATGTCTTTTACTTCTACATGCTTCAGCCATATGAGCTTGTGATTAAATCACCAACTCAGTCTACATGTCTGCCTCACTATCTCACTGTGTGGTTTTTGTATTATGTCCACATATTCTGTTTCACATGTGGATCAAAATTGAAACTGGATGCAATTCTTTGAGAATCGATGCACTATTGTATCCGGTGTTTTTGATAAGTCTGATCTGCTTCTTTTTAAATAGTAAAATGTTTTTTCATAGGTAAGAGTACACTGGCTGCGCACTATTTTCCTATACGTACAGTACGTTTGTATTGGATGTCAGCGTCAGGCAGTGGACTGGACTGAACCTGCTGGAGCATCAGTTGGCCAGCAGGGGGCAGCAGCAGCCTGATGGATGTCACTGAACTGAAGACGCCTGTCACTGCACCTCAGTTATTACTGTTATTCGCCTACTATCACTTGTACTGCTTTGATTTTAATAATGTTCAATAACTTACATTGATGGTAATAGTTTGGTCTTGTTTTGTGAAGTGATGCTTTTGCATAAGTTTGGAATTTGATGTTTTGTTCTTGTAAGGATTAAAATAATGCGGTTTTTGATGTGTTGTCTCTGCGGTGTTCATTCTGTCATCCTCTGGGCTGATTTATCCTCCAGGGGGTCGCAGAGGGCCGGAGCATATCTCAAATGCTATGGGCGAAGGATGGCTGCGATGGGAAGTTCTGTAAAATTAATCCTGTCAGATTTTTTTCTTTATGACAAATGCATTAATTTAAGGTACAAAGAAAGACATCCTATCTTATTTTTTTAAAGCAGATTGTTATTTCCGACCCAAACATTTACATATTTTATCTTCCTTCAGTTTCTAATTTTTTTAAAGTTTATTTGGACGGGACATTGCACATTAATGAACATAGTGTACAATACCAATATACAAAGCATATTAACATAACTCCTAAATGGCATCTGCAGTGCCTTGGCAGGCTACAAACTAAACACACCTCAAGAAAAGTGCATGTTAAAAGACCAAGAATTAAAGTTTTGTTATTGTTCATGGATCTCTTGTTGTGTATATGAATAATATAGAAAACGAGACGCAAAACATTCAAAAAAAAGTTTTTATTCATTTTTTGCCATTGATTTTATAAAGCAGTCTTTTACCTTCTGCGGGTCCACGTGATCGCCACCGCAGAGGGTCATGCGAGTGTGTCACCCTGACGTTTATATAAAAAAAATAATTTCCCTCTATCAAATTTCCTGATGGGAATTTATCAATTATTTGTTTCACAGAAGTTTTTCACAGAAATCAATTAACCCGATTGAATCTCTGTAGTTTGTTATCCGTGGAGTTGTTTTCATTGCTTTCTTATGATTGAATCTAATGCATCTAA
Organism: Gymnapogon annona; assembly: GCA_029814585.1. Lineage (NCBI taxonomy): Eukaryota > Metazoa > Chordata > Actinopteri > Kurtiformes > Apogonidae > Gymnapogon > Gymnapogon annona. Next base: position 8,876,932 of record JAPTHA010000005.1, on the reverse strand, counting down.
TTGTTCCGTTTAAAAGTTATCCTAGATACGCGTGTCATATTATTTCCTATGTCTTGTATAGTTTTCACCTCAACGGTGGTCACGCTGTTGACTGTTACTGTATGGCTTTTTGTTTCTTCCTTTAGATATGGTTATTTAGGATTTGTTATCACGTTTAGGAAATTAAAACAATACTATTTTGCGCGCATTTAGTATTATATATAGAACTTGACAGAAGATGACCACCTCCCTGTGGCCTGAAGCTGTTGCTCCTCCTGTGTGTGTGTGTGTGTGTGTGTGTGTGTGTGTTGTGTGCCGCTGCAGCTGTAGTTGGGGGTAAACTCTCAGTCTGTAATAAACTAGTCCCACTGGAATGTGCCTGTTTCTGCTGAACTTCGTCTGTTTCGGCGGCGGATTCATATTTTTAAGCGTCTGGGATGTGTTAGTTTCTCATTTAGCGGCAGTAAAACGAGCAGGCGGCGGGGCGTTTTCCGTGTTGTAACATTATCTTTGGCTCGAGAGCATGAAATCAGCACAACAATAGAGAACAGGGGAGCCGAGGAGCGAGGTGGCGGTGGAGGTGGATGAAGGAGCGGAGCGGAGCGGAGCGAAGGGGGGGGGGCGGGGGGAGCAGCTTCCTCACAGCGGAAGGAGACGACGGATCTCCTGCAGGACAATGTGAGACAGAGAGTTGATCCAACGCAGTTAGCAAGACAGCCAGCCAGGATGGAAGTGGGGATAATTTAATGCGCATTAGAGCTGCTGTAAAAGCTGTCTATCGTTGAAAAAGCTGCAAATTTGCCAGAGGAAGCCGCCGCAGCGATGGGAACACTGCGCTGAGGAGAAAGCGGCGGCAGGGCCAAGAAAAGGGAGAAAGATGGGTGTCGTGCTGCGGAGTCTGTTGTTGTGTAGTTTTTGTTTGCTCATACGAGGTGAGTTTATTTGAAAATCCACATTTCTGCCTTGATTTCACTTTGTGCGCCACGTGTAGGCGAATCGAAGTGTAGTCAACAGGCGGGGGCAACGGGTTTTAGTGCTGGCTAACCGGGGGTGTTTTCGGGCCAGGGCCCACTCTGGGGGTTGGTTTGTGCCTAGCGGTGCTAACATTAGCCAGGCAGCTATGCGTGCTTATCTCCGCTCCTGCTGTTGGAGCAGAGAATGAAACCACAAATAGCTTAGCAAACTTGGCTGGAAAATTATCCAACTGCATTTTAGCTTTGATTTAGTCCACATTTTCAGACTCGATCTACATTTGAGCTAAGTTAACAACGACTAACTTTAGATTTAGTAACTTAAACAGCTTGAAACGATTATTTGAAACCTTAGATCCAGGGAAGAGCAGCAGCTAGCACAACAAACGACCTGGAAGCAAGTCCTTCAGTTCCCTCTCTACTACCAATACTCTGAGAAAGCTCCCATTTGTTCGCCTCTTAAATCTTCTTTGATCTTTAAAAGAATAAGTATCTTGAAATCAATTATTTTAACATCAATCTGGATCATTTGTGTATGTGATATGTAAATATATAATTTGGCTGGAGTCTTTCATACAAAAAAGTTGTGTCCAACTTAATTCATCACGGGCTTATATAAAAACCGTTTCTATAGACGTATATGCATGTTTATGTCACTGATGAGTGTAAATATGTGCCTGCAAGGGATGATGGTTGCCTTTCGTTAAAGTGTATTGATATGTCCATGCACTTTTAAGATATGCTAGAGTTGTTATTAAAGTTCCTTGATTGTCTTAAAATAACTGAAGGAAATGTATGCTTTATCCGCACTAAGTATGTTTTCACTTTGAAATTTGAGAATTCCCATTTTGACTGTTTTAGCTGGGGTTCTGGATTGAAAAAGGTATTTAATAAGAAATATGAATCTACCAAGGCAACATCTATCTTTGCAGTCTAGATCTCTCATTTCTACATAACTTGGTCCATCTTTTCACGTTAGAATTATTATAACTGCAGTTTTCATTTTGGTACTTGGGGAAATGGTCCCTGGGGCCTGTATTTGGTTTATTTACCACATGTCCTTGTTTTACGTAGCAGTCTTGTGCTTGTTTCTCTTCTTTTTTCACTTGGTCTCTGTCCATTGATATTTTATTGACCAATCTATTAACTCAGGAAGTATCAGTAGAAGCAAATTTCCTGATATTTCCACTCTGGTTGTAAGCAGCTTGAAAGGACCTGACTTCAACGTTTTGATGTTGTGATTTACTAAATATTTAGAGAAGGAAATTCCCCTGGTGTGAAGTGAAAGCAGGCTGTGAGCTGGAGCTGCGGGGCTCTCTGTGACCTCGTCAACGATGTGGTTGCGTATAGTGGTGGATGTGTCAAATTATGGCTTCGGCACTGTGCCCAGATCCAACAGAGAGGAAGCAGAGTTCCCGGCTGCTTCTCGCCTCCTCAACGTTTCAGCAGCTCATCACGTTCACAAAGTTCAATGTATACTTTTTCTTCTTGAAACCTTCAGTAGATGTTGGATTCTTTGGCAGAATTCAGAAGGCACAGATCTGGACTCCACACGTTTGTGGACACTCTGGCATTTGTGGACATTTTAGGACACTGTCACAGGTTTTTCTTCTGTACTAGTACCACAAGGGCTGCAGCATATGCTCCCTCTGCACACACATTATTGGGATTTTTAGAAAATTTGCTTCAATGTACTTAATTGCTTGTATGGTCCTAATCATACTCTTATTGTGTCTGCTGAAGCTGCAGTGTGTATTGTGCTGTGAGTGTGAATAGTGACATATGTATTTACACTGGATATAATACAGAATGTTTCCTTGTATTCATAACCAGACAGTCACTCTGTACAGTGTGACAAAGTAGGCATGTAGTAAAGTCGATTCTTTACACTAGACATACGTTTCAAATGTATGTTTGTTTTTATGTTGACTCATTGTTCTTCAGCACAGATTTTAAACCAGCAATATTAAAGACAAATCTCTTTATTAAAAAAGGTTGAGGTATTGGCATGAACAACAACCATTAATGCATTTTACATTCATTGTTTTAAGCAAAAATATGGGTTCGATCCCTGGTATGAGTGTCCAGTGGGTTGTGTCAGGAAGGTCATCCGACGTAAAAACTCCTGCCAAATCAAATATGCAAATTGGATTCGCTGTAGTGACCCTGGAAGGGAAAAGCCGAAAGAAATCATCATCATGATGCACAATAACGGGTTTAGCAGTTTAGGTCTAATATTCTTCATGCCAATTTAAACACAATTAATGCCAGTGTGGTACGTTTTTTCCATTTAAAGTCACCGAAGGTGTCCTCACTAATTTCTCACACGAATTTCTATAGGTTTTCTATGCAAGGTTCACATAATAATCTGTTGGGATGGTGGCATATGCAGTGACACATGTATTTGATGTCTCATCAGTCACTATTTGTCATGATTCCTTTGTCATGTGCCCCTCTGGTGATGGTTGCCAAAGCTATTCCTCATCTTCTTCCAACCAAATCTCTGATCCTGCTTTTCAGCATCACTGTTCTTCTTCCTCTTTTTTTCTTGAATGAGCAACCATCCAATCCCGTTTCATGTCTGCACCGACATGCACGTAAACAATTATGATGTAATTGCTTACAATGTATGTTTTTTCTGAATCTGCTAAAATGCTCATCTGGAAAGAGCTTGTTTAATTCTAAACTGCTCTTTGATGTGTAACTTTTGAAACATATTGGTCTGGATGTAACCTGAGAGTTTGTGTTTACATTCCTCATATAAATAGATATGCAGGTGTATTAGCATTGAGCTCTAGGTTTTCGGTCATTGCTGTTTGTTCGAACTTGTTTATTTGTACTTTTAGGTGTGCCACTGCTGCTGTATGCAAACAGACGGGACCTGCGGCTCGTGGATGCAGCACATGAGAAGGCCAACGCCACGGTGGTGGTGGGGGGGCTTGAGGACGCTGCCGCTGTGGACTATGTCTACTCCCAGGGTCTCATCTACTGGAGCGATGTGAGTGAAGAGGCCATCAAACGCACTGTCTTCAATCAGTCAGGGGCCAGCGCAGTGCAGACGGTGGTACCGGGCCTGGCTTCCCCTGATGGACTCGCCTGTGATTGGATAGGGAGTAAACTTTATTGGACAGACTCAGAAACCAACCGCATTGAGGTGTCAGAGCTGGATGGATCTCTAAGGAAAGTTCTATTCTGGCAAGAGCTTGACCAGCCAAGAGCCATCGCTCTGGATCCAGGACGAGGGTAAGTCTGGATAATTTGGGGGGGGGGGGGGGGGTCAGACTAGAGTTCACACTGTGTGTGAAAACCTGCAACAGTGTCATCCAAGTGGTTTTACGGAGCATAGAGATTCGCTGGTTCTGAAGGAGTTGCATTTTACATCCTTTGCAGGTCAGAACTTTTCTCTGTAGCAGAAATTGTGGCTTTGCTGTCCGTTATAATTGCAGTGTAGTAAATGAAGTTGCATTTTACTCAGTTTCATAATAATGGTGTGCACTGAAGTGCACATAAGATCAGTTTTGTGTGTTATGAAAGCAATAGGAGCAGTTTAGCAGAACTCATGTTGAACATGCCAAAATGTTAGTTAATGCAACAACTTCACAGACACACAGAAAATGTCCTTTTATTTGTTGAGTAGTCACGAAAAAGATCCATTTAAATCCAAACTAATATTCATCCATTTCCTAAAAATACAACCAAAATTGATACAGGTCATGTAAGTAGAATTTTCTGTTGAGATATTACTAATAATGCTTCTTTTTTAAGTGTATTTGGAAATATAACTGTTTGGGTTTTTACTCTGGTTGACTATGCATTCTTCCTGTTTATGGTCATTCGAGGTAATTCTAAATAAGATGGCTGGTATGGCTGGGATCCATATATATGGCATAATTACAAATGTTGGGGGAGGGTGTTCGAGTCAGTACTGAGGCAGGAAAGGCAAAAGGTTGTAGTTTTAAATTATTTATATGAATACACTCATTGTCTTTTTCTTCTTTATATTAGTGTAGTTATTTTTAATGTTCGTCTTTTAATAGACAAAATGAAGAATTAAGCACATTGTTCTTCCTCAATTCTTACACTAAACAATCCATTGATAAATGACAAATTATTTGGTAAGGAATGTATTCTGGTTATTCCTTGGAGTGTAAAGAAAAACATCAGCATATAGAGTTGACATCCTACGTGAACTGTAGATTTTACATTAAACATGATTTTATCATTAGATATTATCAGTAGAAACGAGCCTAGCGTCTATGTGTAGCAGAAACCTTTTGACTCGGCAAAGCCAGCGGGACAGTGTCACTTTGTGTTGCTCCTGAATGCACCTTAAGGCTTTGAATCTGAACAGGAGGAGGGTGTGTGTGTTGGTGACTGCTTTGTCTGCAGCTCTGTCCCAGATCAGATTGGGTTGCAGGGAGGCTGAGCTGCTTCTCCAGCCCTGCTGCCCGTCCGCTGGATTCTTGTGGAATACTGAACAACAGTGTCAGTGTTGAGGGTTTTTTTCTGTCCGTTTGGAGGCAAAGTACTCACTGTCGGCAGCTGAGGAATGTCTTGTATCAGTTTGAGATGGGCAGCATCAGCAGGAGGATAAACATGAACACCACCAGTACTAACACACCTGAGCCCTTAAGTTAGAGGGAAATTAATGATGTTCTGAGAAGCACAGAACATGTTACATAATCAAGTCAGATGTACAGTACATTCAAAAGATTTGGATCTCCATTGGTCAAATAAAGACATAGAGGACGTGGAAACACTCTCTTCCATGGCATAGAAGGTTTGTAAGTAATCAGAAAAAGACAGGGCATTTGGAGTTGAGTACATCAGCGTTGAAATTGCCATCCATTACAACAGAGAAGGTACAAGTCGTTCACCCATAACTTTTTCCCTGAAAACATTTTTTTTCCAACTCTAAAACTGAAATATTTTTTTTGTTTTTGGTAGCAAACTTTTTTAAACCTCTGGCAAATTTACCTTTGTTTGATTTCAGGTTATTTCACAGTACCTCAACTGCTTTGTTTGTAACAAAACAGGAAACATGAGTGCTCTGCTTGAACCTTTTTAGAGTTTACAATAAATCCAACTGCAACTCTGTTATTAAACTATTCAAGACTTGATCTGTGTATATGTGAGAACACTTACAAGTGCTACAAATTGCCAGCATAAAATTGAGTATTAAAGGCTGTGCAATTCAGTAAACATCTACCAGGTCCAATGTAGTGTATTATTTTGGAATTCAATCAAGGTATAATAATAATAATAATATATATTATATAATGTATAAAGTAATAGTAGAGGATCTATTCTGTAAATTCAGTGACCAAATTGCTTAAAATGATCATACTTTGCATTACAACTTGACACTATTTTTCCCTCTTTATTGGGACCTTCCATTCAAATGACTGGTGTTTAGAATTCCCCATTATGCTTCACTCCAAGTTTATTTAAGAGGTTAATGTCAGGATAACATATGGATTATGTTATATTAATATTCACTTAATTTTTCATACTTTGACCGTACTTAATACCAACATCAGCGGCACACAGTGTATACATTATATGGACAAAGTACTGGGACATGTTGAATTTTGTGTTTCTGTGTAATTTCTACACTTTCAGCTTTAAAAATTTTTCTCCATGACTGTGATTTTAAATCTTCTACCTCAAAGTTTATGTTTCTCCAATTAAACTGTAATATTGATGTTTATAAACTATATGGACCAAAAAAATTGGGTCACATCATTGTTACAGCTGTAAGATTTCCTATTCATGCTGATTTGACATATAAACATCACTATTTTCTTAAATCTTGATTGGAGATTTTCTTTACCTGCGATATAAAGAAGGTAGATGGTTATGGTAGAAAAGTATTATTTGCAGTGAGAGTGTTGTGAAATTATTTACAAATTTAGAGGCTGAACATTTAAGTCACGAATTAAAAAAAAACAAAATTAATTTTGAGAGAAAGCAAATAACCATCTGAGGCATTTTCGAAGTAAAAATAACAAACAAAACTAACCAATGCAATTAACTGTTCATCCCACTAAAAAACTATTCTCACGTTTGTCTTTTATTCTTTTATATCCAAGACCCTTGTTAGAAAAGAGTCACCTGAATTCAACATGTCCCATTACTTTTGTCCATGTAGTATATGTACAGACTGATGACAGATTGAAGGAAAAAACATGAATACAGTACTTAGGTAAAATACTGTTCCACTTCCTGCTTTAAGAACAACTTCATTGTGAACTCAACTGGAAAACAAATAACCTAAAATGCCAATTGAGAGAAGAATCATAATGGTGGTTTATAGTGCTGTCTAACCTGACACATCTGTTCAAAACCTTGTTGAACTGGTTTCATATCTGGTTACTGGGACAACCATAGCACAGGGGTGTCAAACATGCGGCCCGCCAAACGTTCCAATCCGGCCCGTGGGATGAATTTGTGAAATGCAAAAATTACACTTTGGATACTTTTAAAAATCATGTCAGATCTGTCAGTTGTAATTTTGCATGTATAAATGATAAGAATCACCTGAATAGTATTATTAAAATTACACTTCTTTTTCTTGATAGTTTTGAGGTTGTTATCGTTATTTATTGTTTCAAAAGATAGTTTGTAGATGTAAACATTTTCATCATATGATGACCGTTTGGAGTTGACATTATTGATATGGAATTCTGTTATTATTGGACTGGTTCGGCCCACATCAGACCTAATGTGGCTGAATCTGGCCCCTGGACTGAAATGAGTTTGACACCCCTGCCATAGCATGATTCACATAATTCTCATACTTGACAAACCATTCAGTGTGTCCTCATACTCTATTGACAAAGATATCTTCTAAGAGGCCACTCCCATCTAAGGCCGGTGTTCAGAAATATGTCATGATAGTTTTATTTTTCTGCTTAATTTAAATTGTTATTTACGTTAATCTGTTTTAAATCTTAAAGTCCATACTGATTTACCACAACATGGTTGAACTTAACTTATGCCAGCTCTTTTGTTTGATGTTTCAGTGCTCGACATTTTTACAATGTGCTGGAAAAGGAGATTTTTGTTATTTTGCTGTTTTGAACAGTTTTAACACAATATACGCCCAAGTTAACCTGCACACAAACCCAGAGTTTCTTTTTATTAGCAGTGAAAGTAACTGATGCTTATTTCACTCTGAATCACACCCTGATCCTGGTCTAAAATACACACACACCCACCTCCTCCACCACCATGTCGCCTCCTTTCCCTGTTTTTCCAGTGAGGCTCTACAGAGGTGTTGGGTAAGGATGTAAATCCATTAGGACTCAGATAAAAGAGGCTCTAATATATTCATTAGTTTTATTTAAATTGAGGCCTGTTGCTCTGCCACTCTGTCTGTCTTTCTCTCTTGGGTTTCTATTCACAGAAACTCTTCTCTCCTCAGTGTTTGATCCATTACGGTATCAGAGATAAAAGTCACACCGAGCGCTTCACTTACACACCAGGCTCTTATCAGATTGAAGACTCCAGTGTGATCAGTCTTATTTGGACTTAATGGCAACTTTTATAATTTGCATTTATACATATCTAAAGAGAGACAGTGTAGCTGGGAGCTAAAACGGTACTACTGTAGAGCTGTTCCTGTTCTCTCAAACTACAGTGGAAGAAATATTGTATTTATGCCAGACTATAAACTGGGAATGCACGATAATTGTTTTTTACAACCCATAATGATAACTGATAACTTTCTGCATATCACAACCAATATTACTAATGCGCTGTGGGGAGACGTTTCGGGCATGTCCCATCAGGAGACCCCAGGGCCATCCCAGGACATGCTGGAGGGATTATATCACGGCAGGCCTTGGAGCACCTTGAGATTCCCCTGGAAGCAGAAGGTGTACCGTTATGGTACAGGAAAGTCAGTTAGTAGTAAAACAAAGGCTTCTACAATATTCATCAGCAGAGTGGGAGTTGTGCGGGTCAAATAATTCCACAGAAGTGAGACTCAAGGGATGGGGAATAAACGGACCCGAGCATCACCATTCTACAGAACCAAAGCCAAACGGCAGTACCATGTTTGTGAACTGTTTGCCCCTGCACCTGTCATCAGGCAGGAAAAACCCTGCTCTTCTTGGTTTTTATGAGGGTTAGCAAAGCAGCAACATGCATTGTGTCCAGATGAACAGTGTGGAATCTCAGCAATTTAGATATATTATTATGGGCTCTATTTATCAATAAAAACCTAAATTAGCAGAAGTATATGGAATTAATTTTGTCAATATCAGAAACCAATAATTATTGGTGCCAATAGTTACTGTGCATCCCTACTATATGTTTGAGAAGCCATGGTGTCACAAATGGACCTCAGTAAAACAAGTAAATTGTAAGTGGTAAAAGATTATTTTTGGTCAAGGCTGATAATCAATTTAATGTGAGATAATTTTCAGTAAGCAGTTAATTCAAATGAGCGACAAGATGTCCAAAACTCATTTACATCAGGTTTATTCTGACATATTCTTACAACTTGGAGAAGCAGCAAAGCCTCACTGGTGACAGGCTGAACAGAGGAACAGTTCCACCTTCAGCTTCAATTGTCATATTATTTGCCTGTTGACAAGCTGTTCATCAGTTTAGATTTATCATGAAACAATTTTCTTCAATAAAAATCTAACGATAACACTAAATGTTGAGATAATTTTAGTCCATAGAAAGCCCCCAGATGTTTGGCAGGCATTAGTCATGTTCAGTCAAAAGAATAGTTTAAACAACATCAACCATGTGGTTCCTTGTTTCTGAAGAACACAAGTTGGCGTTCAGACTTTAAAGGAAATGCATGAATTTACATTTATTTACAAAAAATCTTATTAGATTGTGGAAACTTTTGCTTAAAAAGTGATTTAGATTATGAATCAATTGCTGTGCTAGTGGCAGTGAGATCATTCTGTTGAGCCTGTATCAGAAGTGATGCTGGAGGTTTTAGAAAGTACACATTTTTATGTGAATGTTTAAGTGTTTATCAAATGGACTTAATTTTGTGTATGTTTAATGTTTTTAATAATGGACTACCAAATCATTCTGTAGTGTGAACACAGTGTTACATGACTGTTTGACTATAGTCAGGAAAAAGTGAGGTGTTGAACAAAGCTGTAATTACACTCCTGTACAAAAAACTCCACCAGCCTCTGATTTAATCAGTCGGAGCCCCCGCTGAGAGCATTCCCTTCACTCATCCTCCGTCTCATTAGCATGACTCGTACACAAATACGGCCCCAGCGCTGATGCATAAAATGGGTTGCATACGTTGGAGTCTTTCTGTTGTTTTGTTTGGTTGCGTGTGTTTCACAAAGGCCCATTGTTGCCGTAGCAGCTGTTTTGGTTTTTTTTTCTGCAGTTTTTCTGCCAGAGGAAGGTGCTGCAGCAGGAACACATTCATGTACACCATGTGGGAGGGAAGGGTGGTTTCATTTATAACTGTAGTGAAGAATGAATGCTCAATGTCTGGCCAAAAGTCTGTCCGTGACTGCTCATGTGTAACACTGTGTCACAATCTCTACTCCTCTGGTTTTGGGGTTTCCAACAGGTTTGCAATCTGGCAGCGGAGGTAGGGTACCATTCATCACATTACCTTATGTTATTATCACTCAACATGCTCCCCAAAGGAGTTTAAAATAAGGGCATGTAAACCACATAACCAAGTTATGATTTCCATATAAAGAAGCACAAGTTAAATCCTTTAGTTCAACTTCTTAGAATTTATTTCAATGGGACCAAAGTATTTCAATCTGGGAGCTACAGATATTTCCAGTTCTGACTATGATCAGGCCTGGCTCTCTGTTTCAGTTCATCATTAAGTAGTGGATTTGGCTCAGGGCTTTCTGAAATAAAAAAGATTATATGATAATTCACTGTATGAAATATGGTCTTTTCATGCAAAATCAATTATATTTTATCTGAAGCTTCAGCAGCTTTTCAAAAAAGGATTGGCACAATGGAGGGGACACTAAAAAGTCTTGATGGGTATTTTGAAATGATCAATACTGGCCAGCAGTGGCTGGTGTTTCCTTTGTGATGCCAGTGTGGGTGGAAGAAAGAAAGTTTAACTGATTGAGTTCATGCACTTTTTGTTTAAAGTAAATTAAATGCAGGCTGAGGTTAGAGTATATTTTGCAAAATGGGTGCAGACACGATGGTTTAATAATAAGCGTTCCATTAAATTCTGCTTTTATATGTTACATTTGTTACTATGAATAGATTAGTTTAGATGCCTTTATTTGTCCCACTCAGGGAAATTGCCATTTACAGTAACATAGTACATTTACAGCACAAAGGGCAATAATATAAATACAAAAGGAGATATAAACACGAAAGGAAATAAACAGTTCTACAACAATTACTTTCTCTTTCAGTCAGTACAGTTTCTGTTATAGTACCTGACAGCGGGAGGAAGGAATGACCTGCGGTACCTCTCTTTCACACACTTGGGGTGTCTCAGTCTGTCACTAAAGGAGCTCCTCAGTACAGTAAGTATAGGGCTCAGAAAAAAAATTTATTTGATTGATTTTGAATCAATCTTATATTAATTTTGTTTTATCAAGTAAAGTTGAATGAGATCCATTTTTCAGAGCGGGATGGAGAATACCTGTTATGGGTATCACCGTCTTGTGGGCCCCTTGAGGAGAAGGCAGTGTCTCGATCTTGCTTGTGATAGTTCTGGGGCGGGAGTGGCATAAAGTAAGGGTGGGGAAAACCGGTCCGCCAAACATCCTCTCAGCTTCAAACCAGAACCCACAGTACAGAGGAACTGGGTGTCCGGACCATCTGGTCAGCAGAGACAGGTCGAGGAAGCCAGTTGCTCTAGGAATGTTAACTTGGAACCACACTCAGCCATAGGTGATAGTCATGTGCGTTAATGGTAGAAGCCACCAGCCATAAAATTAAATAAAGCTGACCAAGAAGTCCATTCACAGCCACTGGAGAAACATAGCAATTTCTGTCCCATTCATTATTCAAGAATAGATTCGTGAGCGACTGTCAAATAAACAGGTTACATCTCAAAATTGTACTTATCACTAAATAAATCTCAATCAATCAATATTGAATAACCAATATTGGATCAAATCAGCAATCTGTTTAGATCCTTTTGAATGAAATTTGAATTTATTTCAGAAATTTCGACAAATATCAATATGATACCATCATAATATAAATCACCTGACCTTTGGAAGTTATCTGCCACTGAAGATGATAAATCTATATAGTCTTCATTATATATTGTATATTGCTACAATATTTCTTTTTACCATTTTGGAAGCCTCACTCTTGGTTCATGTAAACCTTTTGCATTTATTTTGGCACTCAACTTTTTTTTAACTTGGACTTGAACATATTAATTTACAGAATCAGAAAATACAGTAGCAATCAATGCCTCATGTTTATGAAGGTGATTTATCAGAATGGTTTTAACTAAAACCCAAAAACTTATCATGTAAAAAAGAACAGCTTATCTTTTAAGGTTTAAAGATCAGTTGAATTGAATAAACTATTTCACATCTTTTTGTTGATTAACTATCAATTGTTAATTGTTAAGATAGTTGTTTGCAACTTTTTGAGTTTTTAGATGTTCATATTGTAGATTTAATATTTATAGTTTGCACATTTGGGTCTTTTGCATGTTGTTTGTTCTCTGGTCGGGTGTAGTTTGTCATGGTGCAGCAGAGTCTTTAAGGAAAACTGGTTCTCCAAATCCACGGTGGAACGCAGAGCTGGATTCAGTTCAACTCGGATGATTAATGCATCAGGTCCCAAATACAATGCTGCTCTTGTGGTGAGGGGATGTGTTATGTGCACGGCATTTCTCTGTACTTTTTTTTCCCCTCCATGGCCTGGGATTTATTGTTCGGGCTGGAAAACCACTCCCCCATCTGAAATCAGACCTATAGATGTGGGTCTGTAGATTTGGGTAGCGGTTTGAACTTGAAGTTGAATTTGTCTGGTCTGTTTGGATGTGCATAGTAAAGCTTTTTCTTGATATGTGCAGGTTAGTCACAGCCAGCAGCTTGTTCGGTAGTCGGGGGTGTCTTTGTTTGAGTGAAACCCAACCAGCTGCTGTGTTTAAAGACTTTTTTTGCTCCTGGGCAAGCTATCAGTTAAGGCTTTTGTATTGAGTTGAATGGGATTACGTGGAGAGGCCCAGTAGCTCTGTTAGTGGGTCATTTTTTTCACTTGGAAACATGAAGTTAGAGGATGTGACGATGGCTGCATTATGTACTTTCGCTTTTCTTTTTTCTTTCTGCATAGGTCACCAATGTATTGACAATTTGATGATGATACTCGTAGTATACGGCAAACTAACATTACTCATCAGCGTTTACATTTATTTTGTTCACCTGGTGTAATGTGACATAAGAGGAGTTATTTGAGCCTTTGATTCCTGCAGCAACCGTGCTGTTCACGTTAGTGACTGACACTGTGATTGACAAGTAACTTCAGAAGATGAATGATAGAAAATGTGCCATTGTTTAAAACAATATAGATTTCTGGCAGCAGTAAACTGCAGCAGCTTCTGGGATTTTAATGTTTCCTTTAGTTTTATAAATGAAATAAAATAAACTGATAACTTTCCAGTGTTTGTCTTTTGTTTCAGATATTTTTAGGAAGGAAAAATCTAACACCTCTCAGAGCCCATCTGCAGGAACCTTTGGTAGTTTATAAAACTTTTGTAAGGTCTAATGTCCTTTTTTGCATATTCCCACAGCATTGTAACTACAAATTATAACCATAGTTCACAGATCCTTTTTAGCTCCTATTCTGAAGCAGGGTGTTTTCATGGTTCTCCAGGAACTATATGACGTGAGTGTTTGCTGATTGGTAGACCTCCGGCTATGTCTATTTCCACATCTTGCAGAAAAGAGTGCGTTATGATGATCATGGCTATGATGAGATCGTAGGGATGAGTCCTATTACTTTTCTACAACAGTATACATCAGTTCATACAACAGATCTACAAATTATGTTTATTAGTTAATGATAATAAACACTTCATGTGGTCTTTTTCGGCTTTCCTGTTGCAGTGTCATCTGTACCGTTTCCTCCATCTTGTATCAGTAGCTGTATCGACTTCTGAGAAGAGAATAAAAACACGTCTGGCCCATGAACAGATGATAAGACAGAGTGTGGACACGTTCATTCTGTTCATCAGTGATTATGGGATGTGTGATGCTAAATCCACATTCGCTCTGCTATTGACACGGGAAATACAAAGAAGTTGTTGAACATTTTTCAGAGATCATTCAGATTCAGATTCATTTTATTGTCATTGTCCAGACCAATGGTCTGGCAACAAAATGTCATAAAAGCAGCAGCAGCA
>JAPTHA010000005.1:8849264-8862192 GCA_029814585.1 Gymnapogon annona | reverse complement strand
AGCTGCTAACCGCAATCCATTAGCCTAGCTGCCACAGATAGCAACAGCTCACTCACACGCACCTCCAGTCCTCCCCCTTCTCCTCCTCATTCATCATCAGTCTGTGGCATTAGTATTATATATTATTCAGTGGGGTCCCTCAAATGTGGACTTGCATTTTGAACATAGGGCTCATTTTCCATCCCCCTGTAGGTGTGAAAGTTGTACCGTGTGTATGAGGATGCGGAACCACTCCCTACCATGGTTCTACTGCCCATGAGAATAGAATATGGAAAAGTTCCCCTTAGTTTGCAGAACTAAATTACCGGTGGAAAATTCTTAGAACTACTCTGTGAAAAAGCGGCTGAAGACACAACATTGCACAAAGCTGGAAGTTGAAAATGTATAAGATTTGGTTTCATGAAAACTTTCCCCATTGCACTCAGACGCAGAAGTCAGTGTCCATTCCTAAATAACTTATTTAATAAAACTAAAACTTTTTTTCTAAGGAATGTCGAACACAGTGCAGGATTTTGTTGACCACGCCATTTATTAAATAGTATTTATATTACATTGTATAATACATTCTAATACATTCTTTAGAAAACAATTTTTATGGAATTATGAAATTCTTGAGGTTTTGGATGTTCTTTAAATCGAACAAGCATATATAAGACAACTTATTTATTTGACATGAATAATACTGCAGAGGTAAAGGGAGTTTGATATTTTCTAGATTAGATAAAGACAAAGTAATGGTAGAAGTATTGCTAAAAATAAATGAATCATTAATGAAAGTAATTGTTAGTCACAATGAAGATGGGTCACTTTTGTATTGAACCATTATGGAAAATATTATGATTATTTTCTTTGAACATCACTCCATTTTTATTTGTTCAAAAAAATGATACAAGCAGAATGAAATTGTTTTGACTCTAAATTCAGTCATTCATAATTGATAAATATTTTAATACTTCTCTTGAAATTATTTTTACAGTTTCTATGTAGTTCATAATGAAGTTGGCCTTGGGTTGTTAAACTGATAACACAAGTTCTTTCTTATTTTCTTATAACTCTGATAACAAAGTTGATCAGTTGTATGTTCTGTCTTGTGACGCGTTTCCTGTTCACGTTTGTGTGTTAATGTATGTGTCAGGCTCTGTGCTTTTAATGTGTGCTGTAGACGTGACAAGATGTCCTGTTACTGTATGGACATAATATTGCAGGACGGGGAGGCCTTGTCATTACATCAGACAGATTTTAAAAGCCATGTAGTGGGACTCATTAAACAACTCTTTTCAGTCCGTTCTTCCCAGTCTTTTGTCTGGGTGTGTTCGCTCTTTGGTGCCTTGAGCTTTCTCCTGACCTCAGCTCTTCACTTCTGGTGTTAGCATGGAATTTCCCATGAACGATGAGTTACAGACGAGGGCTGTCCATCATGTCCAAACTGAAAACTGTCGATCAATTTGCAGTTTTTGCAACTTCATACAGTTATTGTGTTTCAAACCCATTTTGATCCACATAGTCTTTGCGCCACTGGAGTGCTGATGTGTTGGTAGTGTTTGGGAGAGGGGGAGGGAAGCAGTAGAGATTAGTGTATGTGTGAATGGGGAGGACAGAGGGCAGTCCAGCTGTGATGGTAATTACAGCAAACAAAGGGAAGAATTAGCTGCACAGCAGTAACCCCCACCTCCCACAAATGCCTCCTCCCACTCATGTCGGCTGTTCTGCTGATTTAACCTGGTGTCACACTTCGCCAGTGTTTACACTCGGAATTATAATTTCTCAAGTGTTCATTTTTGATCAAATATATCTAACATCTACATCCTTTCTAACTTTCCAACGCAGAGGAAGGAATTTCAGTAGACCAGCAAAATTCAAGCAATTTTTTCTGCATTTAAATATGAAGTTTGTCGCAATTCAATGAAGGTGCGAATACTCACAAATATTAAATTCTGGCTCAACATAATGCTGGCTCCAGTTGACTTTAAGTTAGAAAAACAAAGTTGGTTTTCCCTCAGCCCTCAATCTGGTATTATTCTCTTTATCTGTACCCATAATAACTGTGCTGGTCGTCCTTTTGTATAATGATGCTCCGTTAATTAGATTTTAGAGCTAATGGAAAACTTTGATGTCTACAGTGTGATGTTGATTGACGGATGTGAGTGACATCTCCTTGTCTCTTGAGTCTGACTTTCAGCGCTTCTGTTTATTGAATAAAACATTTTTTTCTGACAGGCAGCTCTACTGCATTAACAAGATTGTGAAAGACGATTTTGTTATGCAAATCTTTTTGTGCAGTTTACCATCACTTTAATTACAACCTGCCCTGTCATTATAATTTATTCACATAAGTTAATCTTTGCCTTAATTCACCATTGTGTTAATGTATTCTTTCAGGCTGCTTATTGGTGTGCTTATAGATTAGAATTTTCATGGATGCTGGAATGGATGAAAATATTGATAGTTAAATGTAATTGGCTTCACCTGGAATGATTTCTTTTTTGGCTTTTTCCCTTCCGGGGTCGCCACATCGAATCCAATTTGCATATCTGATTTGGCAGGAGTTTTTATGTCGGATGCCCTTCCTGACAATAGAATATGTTATTGTCTTTGTATTTGCATACAATCACTGCATGGATGGATTGCCACTGTTGTAAACGCATTTTTGCTAATATGGCACATGTCAGGCAACAAATGAGGTCCGTGGGTATTCTGTGCTACATTTTTTAAAATTACTTTTGAAGCACTTTAGCTGGAGTCCAGTCTTTATTAAGGTGGTGGTGTGAAGACATGCAACTGATAGATGTTTGGGAAGCGCCTTGCACCTCTCCTGCTGCATTGTAAAATATGTAGTCATTGAACAGTTGAACTGTACAGATGCAGCTGCAGCAGACCACCTAGTCATTCTCTCCTAGTGTTGACAATATGTTACACTAGCGACTTTAAGCATCATGTTCTGTCTCACAGCTCTCTCCACCCAGTGAGTATGCTCATTAGGACTAGAACCACGAAGCGCTAGAGGATGAGCAGCTCTGAGTGCAGCATGATGTTTTTAAAGCATACAGACAGAGTTGGGTCTCAAGTGGAAGATGTACATTTGCAGCAACTGATGTTGTTGCTAGGCAACCAACAAGCGAGCAAATGCAGGCCAAGGCACTCCTGTGTTTACTCCCTGAACTTGTCAGGAAGAGCTCTCAGATCAGCCCCAAACATTTGAATGAACATTAAAATAAGCATTTAACTGTTTTACGTGCATCTCACACTAATTAAATGACAAATCTGAATGACATGCACAATGATGATGCATATGGCACAATTGGGTTGTTAAATGGTTTGATTATTAAAAAATAGATGCAATTGTATCACGGCCTCCACAGTGTGTTAGACGGTCGTGTTAGAAATGAAATCCTGTCAGTCATGTAGTTTAAGACTTGTCTTCTGCTGGTTGTTTTGTTGAGTTGTCTATGATTTCATTATATACTTTTTTAGAATGGTGTATCGTACTAAAAGCTTTTTTGTACATTTCTTTCCAGGTACATGTATTGGACAGACTGGGGTGAGATCCCAAAAATCGAACGTGCGGGAATGGACGGGACCAATCGCTCCATGATCATCGATAAGGATATCTACTGGCCCAATGGGCTGACGCTGGACTATAGTCAGCAAAAACTATACTGGGCAGACGCCAAACACAACTTCATACATCGCTCAAACCTCGATGGCTCCTCCAGGTATGTAATAGCTCTGTCTGCCCCTCTTTGTATCATGTGTTCCTATTCTGCACAGGCCCGTGTATGATCGATTAGACTATCAAAACAGCAAGACTTTTATTTTTATACCTAAGATCAGTGTAGATCTCGACTGATCATTTAAATATAATTAGTTTTACTTTTTGAAAACTTGTGTTATTAAGTTTAATATCATGTGTATATTTATCATTTATCACTAACTTTGTTAACTTTAACAGTGTAATGTCTCATTAAATTTGCAGTAAAAAAAGAAGAAATTTGTCCAGTGTTTTCCTCCCTGGCACTATATCGTATTTATGTAGAGTGGCTGCTATTGATTTAATTGCACAGATGCAGTGTTTGTACAGTCATGATTGACAATAAATTTGTTCACCTCCACTACTTTCAAACTAGATCAGTCTAGATTAACATGTCGTACATTTGTTTATGTAAGGGAAGAGAGGTAAAAAACTCCACTGGAAATCTTTTGCTCATTTTTCTGCCATTAGTATTGTTGAGGGGGGTAACTTAGTTTTATTTATATCTCAAGACAGATCAATCCGCTCCTTTTATTCCTGCTATTTAATTCTGTTCAAATGGATACAGAGCCGTTTTACTATTTATAAGAGACACTTTCCAGACATGGTTTATTTTTTAAGACATATTGTAATAGGTTAATATTAGTAATAAAGTACAAAATTAAAATGATTAATAATGTATAGCACTACGCCACAACAACACTCGGATATATTTTGTAACGTAATTGCAGTACTGTAAAATCTTGCACTGATATTTTGCATAAAATGATCAATCTTAGTGCCATACTTCCATTGCCCCTCTGTCATGTTTTATCATAGGCTTGAATATCAAAATGACATCACCTTGTATTTCTCTGCTATTGTAGGGAGGTGGTTGTTAAAGGAGAGCTGCCCCACCCCTTTGCCTTGACCTTGTATGAAGAAACACTGTTCTGGACAGACTGGAACACCCACTCCATCCACTCCTGTCGGAAACAGACTGGAGCTAACCAACGCATTGTCCACTCCAACATCTTTTCACCCATGGACATTCATGTCTTCAGCCCTAAGAGACAACCTCTCTGTGAGTACAGTCATTTCAGATGTTTGTAGAACCATCATCTACCCTGAAAATCCATCTGACTGTTGAGGCTCCTCAGCATGCACTACTTAAAACACCAAATACGATCAACTCTTGTTTACATACAGATTATGTCCACAACTTATATCACATATACTAAATTTATTCACACGAATCATCTCCCATTTTATATCCATGAATAGGGAGATTCAATAAAAGCATGAGTCAGATGTTTAACAAATGAAGTCAATCATTAGTTAATGGTTTAAAAAAAAACACAGTGAACCACATCGCAGTGAACCACATCGCAAGTAACTGCATCGTAAATAATAAACATGAAACCCAAAAAGTGGTGGTCTTTATACTTGTTGCTTTTTCTGCTATTTTACACGTTTTTATATGATTAACTAGTTTATGAGAGAAAGAATTAACAATTAATTTTCAAGCTGTCACCTCTCACACACATATCGTCCTGCCAGATTTAAAGCGATAACACCCGACACCAGCTTCTGATGCTAAGTCAAAACCTGCCAACATGTGTGGCTCTGACATTGAAGATCCTGGCCGATGTTTAGAAAAGCTGCAGCTGCTTCATGTTTTTAGACTAGAAAACATCAAAAGTGTGCAGTTTTGTGCATAAATGGCTTGGCTGCATGATAAAGAATCTGAGAGTCTCACAAATGACCCAGGATTATAGTTAACCCCTTGTGTTACTGTGCATGTATTTTAACATTTTTTTAACCAATTTATCTTTTGTCTGTTTAGCGATGACAAGTCAGTGCTCTGTGAAGAACGGCGGCTGTTCACACCTCTGTCTGCTGTCTCCGGTAAAGCCCTCCTATCAGTGTGCCTGTCCCACCGGAGTCCAGCTGCTGGAGGACGGAAAGACCTGCAGAGACGGTGAGGACACTGTTCTGCTGATGAAGATGTGTAGCATTATAAAAATGTGTCACATACTCAGAACCTTAAAAAATCCATCGATTAGAAGTTTAGAACCAAATACTCAAATGTTCTTGTTACTGGATATCCTCAGCTTTCCTCATCTGTTTGATTGACTCAAGTTAACTTTTTTTACATATTCTGATAAATAAGGTTGGTTTAACAGAGCAGGTAGTTATCAAACTGTAGCAGAACTAAAACCTCATTGTTTGACCTCAGAGACACTCAAGTGGAAAAGCATCCAAATATTTTCTGAACTGCGTCAGACAAAGACATGGAATAAGAAGACCATGTATTATTTTCTGAGAAAAGGGGGGATTTTATTTTATTTAATTTATTTTTTTTAGAAAAACCTCTCATGTAACTGTTTACAAGAATTTTGCCCAAGCGCACAGATTGAATTCATTAGTGGAAAACCTTTGTTTTGCAGTTCATCTCAAAAACGAAAAGCAGCAGATTCTCTCTCTACACCAAACCTCAGTTACTTCTTTTCTAAATTAGCAACTCTCCCAAAGTTCTTCCTTCTCTTTTTTGCCACCATCATCATCTCTGGTGGCCAGAGCAGTGTTGCCTTGGTGTGGGCCTGACTGGCTTGTTGCCATGGTAACCCCACTCCATCACTGGGCTGGCCATCTGAATGGCAACGCTGGATGTTCCTACCCTCCCCTCTGCCTCTCCTATTTACATTTTTTTGGTTCTGTAACCCTCGCCTGTAGCAGCAGAGGCAGAGAGGCTTTTGTCAAACGGGAGATCACGTGTTCCTCCTGCAAACAATGCCTCCTTTGCCGGGGGTTTTACTATTCCAGCAGATCTGAAACATGGCCACAGTTTGACCTGCTGGAATGCAGCCACCGCTCCCCTGTTAAAACTAAAACCCTCCAGCAACAGAAGTATGATGGACAGGTCTGCAACACCAAGTACTCATTTGTTTTAACTGTTTTTAATGGGACATTAATCTTTATTGTTGCTTTTGTGAGTCTAGAAAGAATTAATGTTTTTCTGCAAAGGACAGCTTTTTGATTAAGTCTGCAGTAATTCATCAATTAAAACAGAATTTCTGCAATTGTCAATCTGAAAATAAGTGTTGATTTATTTTATTTTTAATAATTTTCAGACTGCAGCTCACATTAGAATTATATTGATGGTATAGCAAGCGACCTGAAGAGTAGCCACACCTTTTTTTGACTACAGCCTCTTTGACTGTAACCACACTTTTGGTTTTCTGTAGCCTTCCCTTGAAAATGATGCAAGTGATACTCAGATAGCTGTTGAAGTGGTTACTTCTGCTGCCCTATTTACATGTCACAAAAACAGAACAGAAGTATAATGAAATAATTGATAATTCATTGTCTGGCAAAGGGACAACTCTTGACAATTTTGAATTTGAGGCACTATTTTGTTCCTAGGAAGATTAATATGCTTTGTCCTTGGAAAAAAATTTAAATGAGAAAATGATTGCAGCCAGTGGGGAAATTCCAAATTAAAAAAGTTAGATTTACCGGTATTTATTTTTATACTAAGATTATTACCCATGTGCTTTGATTAAGTAATGTGGATAAACTCAAAGTAATCTAATACAGTAATTCTAAGTTGTATTATTCATCTGCCTCGATGATAGCCTAGTCCAGAGGTTTTATTTCAGCCCAGATATTACTTGCAGCTTTAGTTATTTTTTTATTTTTGTAATTACCATTACATCAACACAAAGTAAATATTGTGGACCCAGACTTTTCCATCTGACTGAAATCCCCAGCACATGAGTCTGAAGTTCTGTGTTTGATTTCTACCGCAGCTGACTGATGCTGATTCTTCTGTCTCTCCAGGTGCGACGCAGATGCTGCTTTTGGCACGGCGAACTGATCTTCGACGCATCTCTCTGGACACACCGGACTTCAGCGACATCATCCTGCAGGTGGATGACATTCGCCATGCCATAGCCATTGACTATGACCCAGTGGAAGGATATATCTACTGGACAGATGACGATGTGAAAGCAATTCGACGATCCCTATTGGACGGCAGCGATGCTCAGTTCGTGGTCACTTCGCAGGTGAATCACCCTGATGGCATTGCTGTTGACTGGATTGCCCGAAATCTGTACTGGACCGACACAGGAACAGACCGCATCGAGGTGACAAGGCTCAATGGAACCATGCGCAAAATCCTTATTTCTGAAGACCTGGATGAGCCCAGAGCCATCGTATTGGACCCAGTGGCTGGGTGAGGGAAATCAGACTCCTTTTATTCATGAAAAAGATGATGTGACATGCCTCTCTCTTAATCCTCTTTATGTTGCCTGGTCTGTTAGGCTATGGGAACCTTGCTGTTTTTTCCAAAGTGTAAAGGTTTTCACGGGGTTAGGTCACTAGCCTCATGCCCTACCCTCCTCCTTTCTTATCAGGCTTGGAGCCAGCAGAGGCAGCGTTAATGACATACATATGTCGTTTTAAACTGAATGCATATAATGTTTTTTGTGTATGTCTGTGGGTTAATGTTCACACAAACAAAAAAAAATACATTGATTATGATCATATAAACCAGCTAGTTTGGCTTGGTTTCCTTCTGTACTGACTGGTTTCCTTGCCTCCTTCTCAGGTATATGTACTGGACCGACTGGGGAGAGGTGCCAAAGATTGAGCGCGCAGATCTGGATGGGATGGAACGGGTAGTGATGGTCAACACGTCGTTAGGGTGGCCCAATGGTCTTGCACTTGACTACGATGAACGCAAGATCTACTGGGGAGATGCCAAGACAGATAAGATTGAGGTTCTGTCACTTTTTACTATGGATGCATGTTGGCATGGAGCATAAGACTATTGAAAGTGGTTGACCTGTCCTTTCAACGTCTAATGGAAGCATATCTTTCTTCTTTTTTTAAATATTTGATTTAGATTTTTCATTAGACAATACTACTGTTACATTCATACACCACAAGACAACACTCCTGACCCACAGTGACAGGGGGGCAGCATATCTTTCTACCACATAATTGCACTACCAGAAGAATGCATTACTGTATTTTCACGACCATTAGGCGCACCGTGTTATAGGGCGCACCTTCAATTAACGGCATATTTTAAAACTTTTTTCATACACAGGGTGCACCGTGTTATAAGGTGCATAGCATAGCATAACTATGTAACTACAGGTGGTCCTCGGGTTACTTATGTTGTTTCGACTTTACTTCGGCAGAGTCCGCTCTGCCATTTTGTCTCCAGCCACATACAGTACTGTTGCATTATAGCGTAGTGCAGTGTTTTTCAACCTTTTTTGAGCCACGGTACATTTTACAGCCAGTATTGAGAAAAATCCTGAGTCACACCACCAACGGTGTGCCTTTTAACCTGGTGCCTTATGTGTCACTGAGTTGTAAAATCTGTAAAAATGTCAGATTTTTTTTTGTGACTCTCGGACCATTTACGTCGACATCGTGACACAACAATCTTTACGTTTTTCCGCGAAACGTCAACAGAGAATCAAAAGGAAATTACTGCGATCAGGCACAGGTTTATAGATGACAACTACTAGACTTGCACAGACCCGTCCGTGCAACTCTCTGTGCAAGTCTAGTAGTTGTCATCTATAACTACGTGCAAGTCTAGTAGTTGTCATCTATAAACCTGTGCCTGATCGTTGCCTGAACGGACGCTGACCTGCATGGACGGGTCCGCAGTGCGGACGCGGACCCGAGACCAGTCCGTGGACCGGATGCGTCGTGGATGTTTATGGAGCCGTCCGTGCAGATCGGCGTCCGTTCAGGCAATGATCAGGCACAGGTCTACTAGACCTGCACGTACGGGTCCGGAAACATCCACGACTGGTCCCGGGTCAGTGGACCAGTCCCGTGTAGGAACGGAACTCCGAAATAACCCAAAAAACACAAAAGGCTCACCGGGCTAAAAGGCGCACCATCAATTTTTGAGAAAATTCTAGACTTTTAGGTGTGCCTTATGGTCATGAAAATATGGTGATATATCTGCACCAAATACAGTGCATGCATCTTGGCAAAAGAATTCTAACTATTGAAAATGGGTGACCTTCACATACATTTTCAAGATCAACTGGTGATATGGCTTTTCAACCACAAAACTGCATTTTCTGAAGGAAGCATTGAGATATCTGTAGCAAATTAATACTGTGGAATGGAATGAACTTTATTGTCACGAGCACAGTACAAGTACAGTAGGCACGTCTTGTAATGGATCATAACCCTACTGAAAATAGCTGGATTCTGGCCTAGGGGTCCTAGTGCGCAGCATGTTATGGTTCTTCTTTCACTTGGATAGATCTTTCCAAGAGCTCTTTTTTGATTCTTAATCATTTTTAGGGATTCACTGACATAGATTCATGATGTTTAAAATAATTTGAACAAACGTGAACAGTGTTATTTTCTATTTATTTATCTTTTTTATGTTTGCTGTTATTTATTTATCTCCCCTTTAGTGCCAAGGAAAAGTTCATTATAAAAATAAAACTGTCTCGAAAAGTCACCATATACAATGGAAAAAGCACAAATTCAAGCATGCAAATTTGTAAAACAACTTTTTAATCACAATTTTACAAACAGTTATGCTTGTTTTAGGGCTATTTTTTTTAGTTTGTTTTTGTTGATCATATTTGAGTCTTCCTTTTATGAGATCTGGTTGGAATGGGATTATATTTGGCTTTTTTCCACCAGAACCTGTTGCACAGGTGACGACTGTAATCCGAATCCTGTTTTAGTTCCTGAGTTCCTTCAAATGTTCCTGTTATCTGTGGCTGTTAAACTCCACATTAATGCTGCCAACTGTTCTGAGACCTGACTGAAAAATCACTGTCTCTTTTTTTCTCCAACTTTCTCTGCGGTTTGCGTCTCACGCCATTGCAACATGTTTTTTGTATTTTTCTGGTTTTCTTCTTGGGGGTGGCACAACCCCACCTACTCCCCCACCCCCTACTTATAAGCCATAGCCAAACCCAGAGAGCTGGTTCTGGTCCCGCTCAGAGGGCCCACAGAGGGAGATGGAGGGGTTGGTGAGCCCTGTTGCCCCCACTCACACATTGAGGAGAGACGTTTTTTGGGGAGAGATCCCACATCTGGTTGCGATTGCGGCGTCCTCTCCAGCTGCGGTCTGCTCTGTTTAGAATAGACCAGAATCTGAAACCGTTGCCGCACTGTGGTCACAACTCCCAAACCAGCAGAGACCTTTGGGCTGAGGATGGAAACTACATTTTATATTTATACACGAAGGCCCTCTGTGTGTGTGTGCGAGTGTGTGTGTGTGTGTGTGTGCGCGCGTGTGTGTGTGTGTGTGTGTGCGCGCGTGTGCGTGAGAGAGAGTAACTTAGGTTATGGGGACAAAGTGCAAGTCTGTGTAATGTAAATCATTAACCATTTTCCTAACCTTAAATTTGGTTTTGAGGGCATAAGTAGGTTAGCATTTGCTTCAGGTTAGGATATGACTTTGGGAAGTCAATGCAGCATTCCCTAAAGACATGGAAAGACGATGTTTTTATAGGTGTGTGTATGCTAGGGTTGGATCTGGCTTTTCAGGCTTCGAAGACTTTAGCCTTAAGTTTAGGTAATTTGGTTGTGATTGCTAATGTTGCGGAATGTATTGTGTCAACAAGTGTCCACACAAAGATAGAGGGGCAAGTAAGTGTAGAGGATGTTTTGAAAGATGGCAGCCAGCCATGCAGGGGCTGTTCTGTGAGCAGCGAATAGCATTGCTCCACGTTATGTTGATCAACTAATAGCAATCAAACCTCTGCTTTTTTCCTACCTTTTTAGCACATGCCTTACATCTTAACTGATGACACAGAAGTCCATTTCATGTTTTAGAATGTTGACTATATAAACAAAGGCAGCCTGAAGGAAGCATTCAGAGAAAACAAAATTTTTCTTGTACCGATTGAAACATTAAAAGCTTCAATTATCATGTTGTGTTTTGACTAAAGACTGAAGCCTAGAATATTTAGCATCAGTTGATATATTAACATTATCTTTGGTGAATATTTAAGTACCAAGTACATGTAATCATTGTAGATGAAACTAGTCACTAGACAGATTAAATTGAAATGCAAAGTGAAAGTTTTTTTATCAATATTTTTGATTTTTCATTAGACAATATTACAGTTACATCCAAACACTACAAGACGACATCCACAACACACAATGGCAGGGTCAAAGTCCTGCGGAGTCCTAAGCCCTGCTTAGGTATAGGGAGCTTAACCAGTGTGGTGCACTGGTAAACTTTCCATATAGTTTAATAATGGTCGCCATTTCTTGTAAAATATCCTACTTTTTTGTTGCACCCATTGTTATTTTCTTCAGGGGCACACAACTGTTAATTACTAACTACAACTGTTAACTCTAACTACTTCTTGACTGTAAGGGGGGTCGGGTCTAATTTCCATTTTCTAGCAATACATTTCTTAGTGATTGTCCACAAAATGTTTGTCAGTTTCTTAGCACACCGTGATAGTTTGAGTGTAGTTAAATTCACTTGTAGACAGACTTCAGGGTCCAGTGGAAATGTGACCCTATGGATATTCAATAGTTTCACAAACCCCTGACCAAAACCCTGCAAACTAGAACACGGCCAGGTAGTGGTCCTTCCTCTGTACCAAATCTAAAACACATGGTTGATACATTACAGTTATATTTATGTATTTTTTTGTGCAGTGATATACAGCTGTTGTATGAAGTTGAACTGGATCAGTCTATATCTAGCATTTATAGTAGATGTTACTCCATCTCTACACAGATTCCTCCATAACTGTTCTTCAATGGTGATTCCTAGATCCCCTTCCCATTTAGTCCTTGGTCTGTCTCTATCTGGTATCAGTATAGTCAGCATGGTACAGATGTTCAACTGGAGACGTGGGAGGTAGAAAAAAAAGTGCATATATATATATATATATATATATATATAGTGAGCGAATTGAGCCAATTCTTTAAAATAATTTTATTGTTCATTCGAGTAACCATCCAAGAAGTGTCTTCACACCATTAACTAAAACAAGTCATAGTTCTTATTTGTTCCAGACCTAGCCCTTTTCATTCCCGACCAACATTGAGCATTCTGTTTCCTTCCAGACATTTTGACTTGGCTCGAATTATTTAAAATAAGCTATTGCCCATCAAGTAAAAATGTTTGTGTGTTTATTTATTTATATATATATATATATATATATATAT
>JAPTHA010000005.1:8818620-8829317 GCA_029814585.1 Gymnapogon annona | reverse complement strand
ATGCCTTCAGTGAGAATCTACAATGGAAATAGTCATGAAAATAAAGAAAATGCATTGAATGAGAAGGTGTGTCCAAATTTTGGCCTGTAGTGTATATTGAACAGTTCATCAGCACCACTGAAACAATAAATTATTAAATTTCCTTCATAATTTTTTCATTATACTAATATTGTTTTCATCTTCTATATGTTTTCTATCATCTTTTGATGTGTTTTTTACTATTAATAAACAATGAACCTAGCCACAATAATTGTTCATTTAAAAATGACATTTGTATCTATCTTTTTCACAGTTTTATTTTGGTTTTATGGACAAAATACAATCAAATTGGTGTTTAATAAGAGTAACTGTTTTAATACCTGTCTTTTGTGGTTTCAGATCCGACAGAGGAGCCTCCGCCTCCTTCAAACAACACCATTGTTTCCATCGTCTGCGTAGTCATGGCATTGTTTGTCGTTGGTGCCATCTATTTTGTGTGTCAGCGCGTCCTCTGTCCACAGATGAAGGATGATGGCGAGACGGTCACAAATGACTTTGTGGTCCACGGTCCATCATCTGTGCCTCTGGGATATGTACCCCATCCAAGCTCACTGTCAAGTTCACTGCCAGGTGGTGTATCATTCCTGTCCCATATTTAATGCGGGGTGTGTCAATAAACATGATGCTAATGGTTCCTTCGTCTTGTCAACAGGTATGTCTCGGGGGAAGTCTATGATTGGCTCTCTCAGCATCATGGGAGGGAGCAGTGGTCCCCCGTATGACCGAGCCCACGTTACCGGAGCCTCATCCAGCAGCTCATCCAGCACAAAGGGCACCTACTTCCCCCCGGTGAGACATGTAAACAAAGACGATGGACTAATAGGACTAGATAGTGATACTGCCATAGTAGTAGGTTTCGAGCTGTGTGGTGATGAATAATATCTCAGATCAGTATCTATCTATCATTCCCGGCTGGATAGCTCAGCTGGTAAGGCACCGGGCTGGTGCATTGGGGACCTGGGTTTGATTCCCCGGATGAGTGTCCGGTGGGTTGTGTCACGAAGGGCATCCGACATAAAATCTCCTGCCAAATCAAAATATGCAAATTGGATTTGCTGTGGTGGCCCTGGAAGGGAAAAAGCCGAAAGAAATCATCAGTATCTATCTATCATTGTATGTCTGCGTAATCATACGTATGAATACACAGATATACAATCACATTATGTACACCCCCGTCTTAAATGTTATTGAACTGAGCATTGTTCCCTTTTTTTTCCCTTCTTCCAGATCCTGAATCCTCCGCCGTCTCCTGCTACAGTGCGTTCTCAGTACACCATGGAGTTTGGTTATTCCTCCAACAGTCCTTCAACACATAGATCCTACAGGTACTCAAATTACCTACTTACCTGAGCGCTTTTATTTTGTTTTTTCCAAACTTCTCATTCCAAAAAGGTTCTGATTTTCTGTGTGCTATACATCATTGGGTTCCAGAGTAATTAATTTGGTTTTGAAATATAATCATACAGCAGGATTACACTCGGCTGTGTTTGGATTTCTGCGGCGTACGAACATTTACAACAAGCCTTCAGAGACATTTGGTTTTTTCCTGCTCTTTACATTTTCCTCGGATATTTTAACATCTTACTGTGGAGCGGCTTTAGCATATATCCTCTTAAGACCATTTGCACCCAGTACCTGAGACGGCTTCAGTTACACCTGTGTTATAATCATAATGCTATATGAAGCTTTTTGCAATATTAACATTCTATGAATCCACATGACTCAAAGAACGTTAGTTAAAACTTGACATATTCAGTTGCCAGACAACAGGTAATGATCTAAACAACAAGCAGTTAGATGGACAAGTGCTTACTTACACAAGCTCACAGTCTGAGACCAGCACGTCATGAATAACTGAAGAAAACAGGAAGACAAATTTTGCTGCTAAGCTAACACTGAGCACACCTAAGAGTAAAAGAATAATTCTCTACCACTGACTAAAACTCACTGAACCAGACAAAGAAGGGCAAAAATCAAGGTCACAATATGAAGCAACAATGATCAATTTTTCCTGCTCATAGCTTGGCTTAATTTAATGAAACCTCTATTAATCCACTGTTTTGTATTTTTTTGAAATGATTCCCACCTGAAACAAATGTCCCAGGGTTTGACATGTTAATATAATTGTGACTTTTGCATTTCTCTCTCAGCTACCGGCCCTACACCTACCGACACTTTGCCCCGCCCACCACCCCCTGCAGCACTGACGTGTGTGACAGTGACTACACACCAGGACGCCGGGTACCGCTGAAATCCAGCGCCGCCGCCAAGGGCTACACCAGCGACCTCAACTACGACTCGGAGCCTTTCCCACCACCGCCGACTCCCCGCAGCCAGTACCTGTCGGCGGAGGAGAACTGTGAGAGCTGCCCGCCGTCGCCTTACACCGAACGCAGCTACTCCCACCACCTCTACCCACCACCGCCATCACCCTGCACGGACTCCTCGTGAGCCTGGAAAACCCCTCCATCCACACAGCTCCGCCCCCTCAATGTAAATAGTAATTGTGCATATCTGAGGTTAAAAATGGGAAAGAGAGACTGATCCAGGAGGATGAAAAAGGAAAGCAAAAGAGAAATGGGAGCTGCAGAACTTTGTACATTTAAAAAAAGAGAAAGCATATTTATATATTTTCTATACAGTGTTTACTGATAATGCCATAGAGGTTTGTATTAAGAAATTTGTACATTTTTTAAGAAAAAGGATTTATTAAAATCATCACAAATATAAATTGCCTTAAACTAGGAGAAGAGAGGCTGAAGGACAAAAAGCACACAGCAGGACATTTAACTTATCTGATGCCAAATATGACAAACAGCAGCTACAAGTTGAGAAGAGCTCCCCCTGGTGGCTCCTCTGCTCAGCAGCCGTCTGTCTGTAGTTGCCATGGAAACTGGAACAGGAGCAGCTGGAAACACAGAATGTGGTACTGAGTTTTTGATTTAGATTTACCTCCTCTTTCATTTACTAAACGGTTCATAGGATCATGTCTGCTGTGGATGTGAGTTGTGCAGAGACACAAAAACTAGAAGTTTGAAACAAAATCATCAAAAGGCACATATTGACAAGAACAGGAACAAAAACATAAGTAGTAATGACGCTGCAGGCAAATTGGATAAAACATTGAGTCTGTAAGAGGACATTAGCAAAACTTTTTTAACCATGTTTCTTGAGGTGCACCAGAAATTTCAGAAATCATGTCATGCATCAAAAGTTATCTGGAGTCCACTAGAAAATATACTTAGGGGAATTAAAATTACATTATTTGCAAAAAATGTAAATCTGAAACTCATGAAAACTGCTATGAGCT
The DNA here is from genome assembly GCA_029814585.1 of Gymnapogon annona. NCBI lineage: Eukaryota > Metazoa > Chordata > Actinopteri > Kurtiformes > Apogonidae > Gymnapogon > Gymnapogon annona. The sequence goes on along the minus strand of JAPTHA010000005.1, from coordinate 8,825,968 downwards.
AATTGTGTATTTCATACACTATAATCAGTTGTTGACACCAGAAACATTCAGTACAACTATCTACAACCAAACTGTCTTATACTCAGCACAGTTTTTCGTTACACCTCAGAAATTATGTTCCGAAGTCATTTTGAAAGCTACATAACAGTAACAAGCTCAATGACACAGTATGTTAGACCATAAGATAGACAGCATCCATGTAAAACTCAAAACTACACCAGGGACTGATTCACATGGTTTCTGTCAATATTATTTATCTATTGGGTATTTAACACTTACAAATATTATCTTTCTGTGTTTTAAGTTCCATACATTACATCTCGAAATGTTATCTGATACTCTAGAAAGGATCTGCTCTACACTAACCGGTGTTGTGAATTTCAGGCCAAATTCAGGCCCTGATGATGATTGCTTCCGGCTTTTTCCCTTCCGGGGTCTCCACAGCAATTCCAATTTGCATATTTGATTTGGCAGGAGTTTTTATGTCGGATGCCCTTGCTGACACAACCCACTGGACGCTCATCCTGGGAATCGAACCCGGGTCTCTTATGCACCAATCCGGAGACTTGCCAACTGAGACTCATTTCCTAAATACATGTAATTCACACAAACATCAAACACGATGCTGAGTATTTGATCTGCAGATTTTATTAACTGGACTCCTCATTAAAACTCTCCTAAACCCTGAAAAACATACACTAAACCTAAACTATGTGTTTTTTACTCATTAACTATTCAAAGTTCACTAGACACTATTGCTTTTGGAATATGTTACAATGTAACGCTGAACCTTTTTAAATCTAAAAGAATTTCACGAGAAACGTCTAGAAAACGTTTTACTTTTGTCGTGTCACAGCCTCTGTATAGAAACAGACATATGCCACTACGTGAAAGATTCAGATGCCACATGACTCACTTCCAATCATCAGTGATGTTCAGACAGGGTATTAACCAAAATGTAGGCTTGTGTTCAACATTTTCAGTCCTCATTTCAATCTTCAAACGCCTGACTGCAACTGTCTGTTTTGAGGTGAAACAAAGCCCAAAGCTACACGGTGACTTTATTGGATTCTCTTCTGGAGGAAACAGCGTTTCTCGTATACAACATGATCTTGTGCCTGACCAGTTACACATCTTCATATGTTTTCTTTTTTTGTTTGTTTTTTGTTGAGGAAAAAAAACAAAGGAAACCAGTGCCCACTAAATGCTATATAGTATTTTTGTACCACATATTGTGTAGATAAATGTATTTATAAGCTATATAGAAAATCATTGTAAATCTATCCATTGAATTCTTGCAGTACTTTTCATTCCGTCTTTTTTTTTTATATTGCCTCATTATATTTTTCTACAGAATATCACTCCAAACGTACGGCGACAATCTCAGTTAGGTCAAATCGAAGAACATATCCAGGTTTTTAGTCTGTTCATGTGAAGTCAGTCTGATGTTTGAAGGACTGATGTGCCAAAATAATTTTTAACTGCGTGGAGGCAAGTGAAAGTGTCGGGGACCAGAGGTGAACATGAGGCGGCATCGACTCTGTTGCCTTGACGATCATGTCATTTTTTTTTTGTTTTGTTTTGTTTTATTGTTGTAAATCTGTTCTCGTCTTTTGTGCTTCTCGTGACGACCAGACAGAAATATATTTTTGAAGATAACTTGATTCATTGTCTAATCACCAGGGGAGCATTGGTCCTCCTGATCCGCTTCTAAAGGTCACATCGAGGAAAGAACAAAAAAAAAAAAAATTAACACCAGCATAAAACTGACAATCTGATGCTTTACACGCCCGTCATATTGTGTTATTTGTATGCACATTAGTTTCTTGGGTTTCTCCATTTGATGTCAGGAGCTTGAAAGCACAATGAGACAGTTTGTTTCCTTGATTTTGAAATTTTCTAGGCAAGGAAAAAAAACATGGGAAATTATTGAGAATGTTTGGGGCTTGGTTTTAACCAAACTTTAACACCTGATTTCAGATAGTTTAAAGTGAAGCTGGGTGATAAAAGTGAGAAAAGGTTGGCATTATTTTAAAAGATCGGTCGATATCAATAAGCATCACCGTAAATGTCAAATTGTTTTTTTTCTTTAAGGTTGATGTTTGCTCCCAAGTAGGAGTTGATATTTTGCAAACATCAAATCATTTTTGAAATTTACAGATAAGACATGGAAAACAGTTATAAAGATGAAATTATAGCAATGAAAAATGTATGAGTAAAATTTGATAGAACTATTAATTATTTGTCATTGTTTTGGTTGATATAAACAGAACACACCCTAACACCCATAATGTCGCTTAATATTAAATAATTTTGCTTCAATTATAATTGTCTTCTAACGGTGATTTCTAAATAAACTTTCTTCATGAAAATGCAATTACCATTCAATGGTTTCAAATGAAATACCAAGCCCTAAACTTCCAAAAAACAATCATTAGTATCCAGGAGCAGTGTTGATGTCATCAAAATGTTACATCCTGAAAGATGACTACTCCTTGTTTAATGTTGTGCATTTTTCTCTTGAATGATCTTAAGAGTATGAGCAGGCTCGATTACTAATGATGCTTTATTCTGTGGATAATCACTGTTGGACTGACATTGTTATTAACCCACAAATATATGACTTCTTTACCCATATCGATGCGCAAGGCAAAACAGGCACGTCTTTCAGTAAACTATTGTTGACACTTTGGCCCTAAACAAGAAAAAAAAAAGTTTTGTTTTTTTTTTTTACAGTATATTTTCAAGTAATTATGTTACTTGAACATCAACCAAACCAACAAGAACCAGTGATGATGCCAAATGTCCAATATATCTTGCACCTGTAATGATGTACGTTTCTGGCTCCATACAGCCTCCATAGGTGAACATGTACGAGCTACCTGTGGTACAATCACTGACTGACATACACAGGGGTGTTTAATGCTGACCGCACATATACGCAATGATTTTAAAAAGCATTTTGTGGGAGAGGTTCTCATTCTCTAACTGCACTTTACAGTACTTTTATTCTTTGAACTGATTTTCTGGTACAAAACTTGCTTGTCTTGCAGCTGGGGAAATGTTGTGTAAAGGTGGACGTTTGTTTTGAGCGCTGGCAAAAAAAAAAAAAAAAGTCCAAAATTGACTTGAATGACTGACGTGGTGAATTTTGGCTGTGAATTTCAGATTTTGTTTTTTGTCTGGTTTGTGTCAGTGGCAAATAAAACTGCATCCGAGTTAAAGAAAAACTTGTCTGAAATGGCTGAGATAAGAACAAGTGTCATTTGAAAACTTGGAAATGCAAAAGGTACTGATGACCAAGTTGAAGGGAAAATTCAAGGGCGAATTTTCTCCAGCTTCTTGTCACAAAATGAAAACTAAAACCAGACAAATGAGCAATCTGAATATTTGTAAAACATTGTCAGTCTTCGACTAGTTTTGGACGTGGGAGATTGTGTACAGAGAGGGAAGTGGCTGAAAAGGGTCAAAGAAAGTAGAACTGTAAAAGATGTTGAAACGCTGAGGCTCATTCATTTTTTAAAAAGCACTTTCGTCTTCATGTTATCAAAGGTTCAACGGGGAAACAGAAGTTTTGTGTCGTTTTTTTAAATGTTATTCTTCATCTGTTTGGATCTCATGGTGCTTTGCGAGGATCTGGAGATGACCAACATTTGGTTCGTCTTGTTCATTTAATTTCCACTAACTCAATGTTTTTATATGATGACTGCTTTACCTGTAAAACAGATGGACCTGTACAGCCCATCCAGCTGCCACCATAAGCTGTTGTAACTGAAATGCTGATTTTTTTTTTCTTTTTGTTAAAATATAAGTGAGTGAACTTTTACCTGACTGTTGCCTGTGTAATGACTTCACTTTTTCTCATTAATTCAAGCGTACTGATGAAAAGTCTTCATATACAGTATTGTACAACATAAAAAACAGAATTCACACCAAATTCTGCATGTTAAAAAACTCCAATTACCAGTTTCTTACAAAAAGATTTTTTCACAATATCTTGTAGCTGTTTATTTGAAAGTCTTAACTTATATCCATCCATCTTCTGAACCTGCTTTATTCTCAATAGGGTTGCTATCTCACACACTCAAGGGATGAGTCTCCGGTCAGAGACAAACGACGCGTTGCATTCACACTTCAGGGATAGATTTAGATTTACCAATTAACCAATCAGTGTAAGTCTATGGATAATGGGAGGAAGACAGACACAGGGAGAACATGCAAACGGCACACAGAAAAGTCCCATCATAGGCCAGGATCTTGCCGAGAGGTACGAGTACTAAAGATATACCTTTAATCTTTAATTCCAGACACAGCAGCATAAGACAAAGAGTAGAAAAAAAAACTGCAGAACCGATATTCAACAATTGAATTCTTGCACAACATAGACCACCGACTAGACTAACCACTGCACTCTGTTGCTGTGTCATTATATTATATTGATATTAGAAATCCGCTTTATTGTAAAATTCGAAACTATTTGGTGGCCTAGACATACATATGTCACTGTGACCTTACTGTCATAAGGAAAATTCAACTTCTTGTAATGTTTTTTGGTCACTTTATAATTTTAGATTGGAAAGGTTTAGCTTGGCTAGAAGCTGAATGTAAACACTTTTGCTATATAGTTTTTGTTAGAACACCTCGGCTGAAGGGTGTTGTAATCGTCTGGTGTTCTGCCTGTGTTGTTGTGTTAGTATCTGTTTTGTTTTCCCGTTTCCAACTTTTCCTGCTGTTACCGTAATACATTACTGGCCAACCAATGTGCGCAGTGGTCTTTCCATTTGTCCCCAGCTATACATAGATCGCTAGTGTTTGTAATTAAATGGAACTAGGACAACGCAGAGTAATAAAAAGGGACCAATAAAAGGCGGGAGATGTTAGGACCGGTGTCATTTACTCAAGTTTACAGCAATTCTCGTGATGTTTACGGTAATGAGATTTGTCGGTTTGATTGACGCCCCCCTTCTGCGTGTTCCCGTCTCTCATTGAGTCAACCGCGTCACGTGACCGGGAACTAGCGGAAGAACGAGGCTCGGCCGCAGGAGGAAAGGTGAGGAAATAAACAAAATAATTACGAATCATTTTATACGACCAAAAGGCTGGTAGCTGGTTTTTCACCAACACTCTTATGAAACTCGACGTGTTAGGTGGTGTATTCGATAACCGTCGGCGGGTTAAATAGTTAGCTATCTCTGTAGAGATAATCTGAGTTCCTATTTTAACCTCATTATCGAAAGTGAAATTATGCGAGAAAACACAACGATAACACTGTTTTATAGCGTTAAACTACCAGATAATTAAACCGGTCATACGGGCACTAGAGAGGTAACGTTAGCTAGTTTTATTGAAGACTTATTATTATATATGTGACGGCGGATTTAATGTACACGTTTCGATGATATGACGACGGGCTGTTGAGCAGCAGGAGCCGAAGAAGTTGCATTAAATTCATTTTATACACGTGTAAAGCGGTGTATGACGGTGAATTATCCTAGCAGGGTTTTGTTGTTTGAGGCCTGATGGGAATTTCCCACTGACGTCAGCACCAAATAGACACGGCTGTAGTTTGTATTTAATCTATCAGTACATTAAATAAATAAAGAATGGCCTTTGTTATTGTGAGTTAGCTTACAACGTAACAAGAATCATCTTTTACAATGGTTGCATTTAATCATAGTAAAGGAGTATCATATTCTTATAAGCATGTTTCATTAGTGGTAAATTATACTAAATACTAAATTTTACAAAATTGAGCACCAAAAGGACTAATATGCACCTTATTGTTAGCTCCATTTTGCACAAAATGTAGATAGATTTATCTTTTACATTTTACACTCTTATAATTATGTTATATTTAATTGCTATATATATATTCTTATTTTACTTTGCATGCCTTTATTTCTAGTTAGTGTGCTGTGTTTTACTTACTGGACGCAGGTACAAAAAACACATTTCACTGTACTAGTTTGTACAATGTATAACTGTGCATGTGACAAATAAAGCTCATCTTATCTTATTAAAAACACACACACTTTTGTGACCTTACAATGAGCCAGTGGAGGTCAACTAGTATGTTTTCTTTTTATTTCGTTTGTTTAGTTTTTTTTCCAAGTTCAGATTGGACAAAACACTTAGATATTCTCACTAGCACTCTGAGAGCACAAACCTCCACCACGGCAACATGTCTTTTCAGCAAGAACATATGGGTGACTTTACAACAGACTACAGTAGGGCCAGCCGAGAGGATATTCAACTGAAAATGCCATAAAACAATCCTGGATTACCCCTAAAATCGACTAATCTGTTCCTTGTCCTATTTTGATATTTCCTGAGAATGTAAATATAATTAATATCTTTTTCAGTAATGACTTGCACAGACGACAAATCCTGGTGATTACATAACCTCCTTGGTGGAGGAAATGAGGGATTTGTGGCCACTGTAGGTGTTGGAAAGGTGAATGGTATTTACTTTTTTTTTTCCATGTACACCTTAACCACTAGAATATCCTTAAATATCATGTGCTGAGCCTTTCCTGAATATATGAACTGCCAGATAACAGCATGACAGAGCCTATTGACATGACCACAATAGTCTAATGTCTGAGAATGATGATTTCTTTCGGATTTTTCCCTTCCGGGGTCCAGGGTTTGTCTGTCTGTGGAAGCCATAACAAAAAAAGTTATGGACAAATTATATTGAAATTTTCAGGACATGTCTGAAATGAGACAAGGAACATGTGACTCAATTTTGGGGTGACCCAGGATTTTGCGGTGACTGTGGCTCAGTTGGTAGAGTGGGTCGGCGGTTCGAATCCTGGCTCAGACATCCACATGTCGAAGTGTGCTTGAGCAAGACGCTGAACCCTAAATTGCTCCCAGTGGAGCCTGGCTGCGCCTTGGATGACAGAAGCCGTCCACTAGTGTGTGAATGGGTGAATGTGAGGGCAGTGTAAAGCACTTTGGGCACCACTGTGTAGAAAAGAGCCACATAAATGCAATCCATTTACCATTTTTTCTGGCATTTTCAGTTGAATAATCTCAGCTGGCATGTCTTGTTTATCCATTGTCAGGTACATATGTTACAGCAGCACGTTGTGCATTTGAGCTGCCTTGATGGAGGACTACTAATAAAAAATATATTTATACAATAAGTGGTCAGAGAACCTTCTGACACTGTAATTTGATAACACTCTCTATCCCTTTCTGTTTTTTTTCCTTTTCTGTTATTGTATCAATGTACTGATTGGTTGTTTTCCTCCAGCATCACTTCCAGCCGTCAGGATGCAGAGCACCACCAACTACCTGTGGTTGATCTCCGACCTGCTGGGTCAGGGGGCGACAGCCAATG
>JAPTHA010000005.1:8788802-8804393 GCA_029814585.1 Gymnapogon annona | reverse complement strand
TCTTATATGTGCTGCTGTAACCTGAAATTTCCCCGCAGGGGACTAATAAAGGGATCTAATCTAATCTAACAACAATCTCAACTACACAGCTCCCCTTCATCCAGGATGATAACAGACATACCTGTAGCCGGTCTGGCTGCTGTACTAAACCGAAGCCACTCCCTTTAAACGAAATGACTCTTGTGTTTCCGCTGATGCGTGTAAACCTTGCGTGTGTTTGTATGAAGCTCCAGGAGCTGCTGCCTCAGAAGGTTCTTCCTCTGGTATCGAGTGGGATGAAGCCTCAGGCCTACCTGAGCCAGAACACACTGGTGGAGATGACTGTCGGGTGAGTGCTACCTCCTCTTCATCATCATCACAGATACAGAGGGTCTAAGGAGTCTTTTATAGCTCCTGGTTTAAATAGTAAATACTAGTGGTGATAATAAGTGATAACAAGCCAGATGTCTAACATGGCCTGCTGTTTGTAGGATGAAGAAGCTGAAGGAGGAGATGGAAGGAGTGGTCAAAGAGCTGGCAGAGAATAACCACTTCTTAGAACAGTAAGAGATCATGTTTTGTTAAAGTGTTTTACATTATAAAACTCCTTTCTGCTGTGTAACCCCTCTCAGCAGAGGTATGAGGGGTCTGTCGAATTTGTTCATGTGACATCTATCACAGATGAAGTGTGACAGGCTCTGTTAACTTTGCCTGTTTCATCAATCTTTTGTACAGCCGTGAGACAACTGAAACCCACTCAAATCAAAATATAAAGAGCACATTTTGTGTACTTAGTGCCATAGGTTTGGGTATTTGACACTAGAAGTAAAAAGATTAATGTTGCTACTGATCATTGACATAAAACAGGCGGTAATAATTCAACACAAAACATCTACTCTGCATTTGTATTTTTTGTTTTTTCATCTAAAATCATGGTGGCATCATGACACAATCCAGGGGGCTCATGTACGAAGACTGGCGTGGATTTCATACTGAAACCTGGCGTTGTATTGAAAGATCTGAGCGCGAATGTGCAAAAGGTTGTATGCCAGGTTTTTGTGCGTACACGCATTTTGTACAAGAGGCCCTGGGTTTTTAGATTGATTACTATTTCATATCCATAGTGTCAAATGAAGGTGCAAAATTAGGTCAATGACAGTATAATGTATATTATGTACAGTACTGATTTATAATGTTTTTTACAGCTTGCTTTTTAAAAGCACATATTTTGTACTTAGCAGAACAAGTGTGACTAATATTAAGATAAGATTAGATGAGTTCAGATAAGACTTCATTTATCCCACCATGGTGAAATTGTAGTTAAAGGCAACATAGAACAAGCAGTCGCAGATAGAAAGGATATGTAGAAAAACTAGATGAGTGAAAATGTAAAATACCTAAAGAGAATAATAAGAAATCGGTATTTATATAAATTATTATGTAAATAAAGAATTTCAATTAAAAATACTAATTTGTATCAGAAAAGTATATCATCTTGACTTTACATGTACACGCTGTCTTATGGGGGGGAAACTGTTCCAGAGCCTGATGGCTGTAGGATGGACATCCCTCCGTATACAGTGCATGTGTGGAGTCTGCTGCTGAAGGAGCTGGTCAGGGTCAGTGTAGTGCAGGGGGTCTGAGGGGTTACCCATGAAGGATGTCAGCTTGGTGAACACCCGTCACAGCCCTAAATGACCATACACTTGCTAACCTAGCAAAGCTAAAACTACCCATGGTGCAGCACTCTTATTAATTTAGTGACAAATTAATGGCTGTCATTAATGTGGTGAGATGATGGCTGAAAGGATTTTTTTTGTCACATCATGACTTCCTTTACACTATTTATGAGACAGGCAATTTCCTTTTTCCTTCAGATTCGGGACTTTGACTTTGGACGGAGGCCTGAGGGGGTGAAGCCTCTTCACTGCTGTTTGTACATATTTATCCTGTAAATAATGTGGGACTGTGCAACTTTTATATGAACAAGTCTCTGCTGATTCTGTTCATAAGACTCCTTAAACGCTCCCTAGACCCTCACTCTGCTTAAAAGGAAAAACAAACAAAAAAGGCTTTCAACATGATACCTGCCTGGATTTAGACGCTGCAAAAGATTTGCCTTATTTTCACCTCAAAACAGAACCATGGAACTACCCTGTACATCCATACTGTGCAGAATTAGACAATGTCCTCAAGTCTCATTTTAAGTACATTATGTGAGTTCATATCAGTTTTGACATCAATGATCAGTTCAGCTTTTGTTAGGGTTGATGGTATACATGTAAAATAAATCTAAGATTTACAATTCTGCAAACAAAAATAGATGCAAAGTAGTGACGAAACATTTTATTTTTATTCATTAGACAAAGCAATAATAATAGGGGAGTTATATTGTTATTCAGGGGAGTTATATTGTTATTCAGTCTTTTACATACAGATAGTATAATTAATTTATTTCTCTTGATTTTCTTTTGTTTTAGTTTGGTTTATTTTCAATTTGAAACAAGAGCTTAATTAAAAAATACATGTGTTACAAGTTGTAAAACTTTAAATAAAAACGTGAACCTTTATCATTTGCCCATAATACCTTCTTAAACTGATCATTATTGTCATTGTCACATATTGAAATGGTTTAATTTAAATCATGCTCACATCAACATAAAATCTCCTTAATTTGGTTGCATTTAAGCATGATAAACTCTGATTAGGAATAGAATAGAACCAGATAAATGAGGTTTCTATGTTTCGAGGGATAATTCAAAATCATATAAATGGTCGATTTTTACAGTGATCACATTGTAACCGCAAAAATCAATTATTGTAAATTTGGAGTCCGACTAAAAAAATATACATACAGTATACATATATATATATAACTCATAATGGAAAGAGAAAGGGGGTTTTAGTTTTAAAAGCTTATGTATTGTTCATTTAGATTGATCAGTAATCACTATTACATGGTTTTCTTCTGTGTTTAATGTCCGGGCAGTTAGTCAGTGGTCAGTATTGCATAACCTGCAATAAATACAGTAAATACCTCTGTTCATCAAACATGAATATCAATTCATCATCACCTTTTACCCTGAGGTTTTTGTTTATTGTTAAAACTGTAAATAAATTTCTTCAGCTGAAGCATCTGGAGGTGTAATTTTTTTTATTCTAAAAATGTTGGTAACCATGATATTACAGAACTGAAGCAACATTCAGGGACATGCTACAGAGAATTTTAATGGAGAAAAGGAGCATCTTTATGTCAACCTACATCGAAACAGATTCACTTTAAATGTTTTCAAGCAAAATAACCAAAGAAAAACAAAAATGTGTGTTATTACAGATTACACAGATCTGGGTGATGGATGGATGGATAGATAGATATACTACTATTGCAAAAAAAATTGCAAGACAAAAGTGGAACTTTTTGCCAAGGTTGGAGATCTGATAACCTATGTCTCAGAAACAAAAAGAAAAACTGATTTAAATGTACTTTTTCCCAGCAACATGTTTTAGATATTTTCACATTGATTTGACAGTCTAATCTTTCTCAGACATGATCTGTACAGTACGTCCTAGCTTTTGTTATGCTTTGTGATGGCTATGAGTCAAAATCACATTTGAAGATGTGTTTGAATTGTGAAAAATCTCAGCACTGGCTAAAGACGACTCATTCCTGTTAATTAAATCTGTCCAGCTGCTGAAATTCTGCTCCTCTGTATTTACGTCAAATAAATCACCTTTTTTCCTTGTTCCCTCTCCTTCACTTCTTGCTTCAGCCACATTTTCCTCTCTCCGTCTCCTCCCCATTGTTGGTTTCCCATAGTGACCGGCCTGTTGGAAAATCACTACCATCTCCTCAGCACTGGTTGCCATGGTAATATGCTGCGACAGCAACCCCGTCAGCATTAGACCAATAATTGTAGATAGACAGCATGATTTCCTTCTAAAGGGCAGACAGGAGAGCAGCCCCACGCAGTGTGAAGGTCAGCAGTTGAGAGGGAGGCACACGGTGAAGATATTTAATGATTATTAATTAATCACATGATCTGATCACAGCAACACAAACCAACCTGTTTGTCAAAGAAAAACAGTGAAAACAAAGACTATATGGGCAATTTAATAATATGATGACTTGTAAGTGTGATGAATCAACCTGCGAGTATGAGCATGGTACTGAGATCTGCAGTACATCTGCTGCTTAGTGGAGGAGACCTCAGCTGACCTGACCATGAAAAAAGAAGGAAACTCGGACAACCACAGATTACAGATCCCTTAGATTTTATCTGCCACACTCAGTAAATGTACTATGTTGTGTGTACATGAAGAGAAACGTATATTCAGATTTAGAAATAGAAATATGCTCCATTTCTCTGGCTCATCTTCCAGATTAGAAAGATGTGGATGGAATGATTAAACATTGTCCTACAGTATTTCAGAGAAAATAACTGTCCAATGGCGAAGAAACCTATAAATTCTTAAGTCCCTGCTGCAGAAGTGCACAGGTTTTGGTTTGATATAGCCCAGAAGCCTTTTGAGATGCCTTGATTCTGTCCCCGTGCTTTTGTCTGTTAAATGTATAAGGTAATAGTCAAAGCCAAAGTAACTTTATTGTCAATCAGCCCGTGCAACAAGTTATCAGGTTAACACAGAGGATGGGAATTGCGTTTCCTCATACTCCAAAATGTACAGGAGTAATTGTAATACACAACATATAACGTAGGGGTGGCCGTGGCTCGGGTGGTAGAGCGGGTTGTCTGGTAACCGTTGGCGGTTCGATTCCCGCTCTCTCCCGATCATGTGCCGATGTGTCCTTGGGCAAGACACTTCACCCAACTTGCCCATCCCGGTATGAATGTGTGTGAATGATGACCCTGCAATGAACTGGTGACTTGTCCAGGGTCCCCCCCCCCCCGCCTTCACCCTTGAGTAGCTGGGATAGGCTCCAGTGACCCTGCAAAGGATGCAGCGGGTTTGGAAGATGAATGAATGAATGAACATATAAGACATTTCGTGGCCAGACCCAGTGGGTGCAATGACAATAAAGGATGTCTAAGAGTACAAAAAAAACAACAACAAACTCAGCATCTTCAGACATACAGTGGACATGTGCACGTGTGGAGAGTTTTCACAGTATATTTTTCTTAAATTTCAGAATCAGAATACTTTATTAATCCCGAGGGAAATTGTTAGTATGCAGTTGCTCCATGTCAGTATAAATATATAAAATAAGCAATCAAGAGAAAAAGAAAAAAGAACACTAGAGTAAATTTGTATATATATCTTGAATTTAAATTACTAGACAGCATCTACTGTCAAAAAATCTTGTGTGTTTACTTACTTTGGGAATAAAGATGATTCTGTTAAACTTATATACTTTTTTGTTGCTTTTTTACAGACACGATAGTCACACTGGTACGGAAGCACAGAGTTGCCACGGGGTAAAAAAAAAGTCGTTCTCACGACTTCGTCTTCGAGTTTGTTCGAACGACTTAGCGATCTCGTTCAATGCTAGTTTGCTGATGTTATATATGTCTATAGGTTCTTCCATCCGTCTTCTCACCTGCTCCAGTCACCGGTCTGCGCGCCGATGCTCCGAACTGCTCTGTAAACGGTCATAGCCCGACTAACCTGCACTGAGGCATCATGGGAAGTCATATGTGAAGTCGTTCAAACAAGAAGACAAACTTGTTCCAACGACTTAAACCGTGGCAGCTCTGCACACTGGAACTGTGACATTTAATATGAATAGGTTCAAGATATTTACAGCAAAATGTACAGCATCTGCTCACAGAAAGCTTTAAAAATGTAAATTGGGGAGGCTGAAAAATGAGAAATAATGGCCTCATGAGACCCAGTAAATAGTTACACTATTGCTTTAGGCTTTTTAAAAAATTAAACAACTAGCTTGATTGGAAATATCACGATGTGGGTGGTTGAGGGTCCATGTTAGTTGATGTTGATCGGTGTTGGTGGGTGTGGGTGCAGGGGGGCCCATTTACCGACGTGTTGTTTAGGACCGCAGATGTGTTTTTACCGGCCGTGTCAACTGAGAGGAAAACCTGCATCATCATCCTCCTCCTTCTGAGCTGCAGCTTCATCCTTCAATCAGCAGCCTGTGAGGACCGTAGACAGACAGATGAACAGACAGACAGGTAGACAGACGGACGGACAGACCGACCAAACAGCTATGTCTGTTGCGTTCACGGACCGTCCGCTCCTCCTCCAGCTCCTCCGCCTGCTCCTCGGGGCTTCTGCTCGCGCTTCTCTCCCGCAGTGAATCACGGAAAACCCCATCAGAATGAACCTTTTCTGTCTGCTCGGCTGCGAACCGGTGAGTCTGCGTTAAACCTCGGCTGTAACCCGATACCGCACATCGGTGATACGGTGAATATCACGGATGGAGACGACGCTGCGTGATGCGTCAGAGCCGGAGCCGATCAGACGGTTTGAGGCCATCACCTGTAGACGAGGCTCAACACTTGGCATATTTCGCCTCTCTTCCTCGTGCCTCTGTGTGGACTGTACTTTTATGTTCTCCGGTATCCGTCGGTGAATAGGATGCGGGGTGGGACACAGGCGCGCACGGGTACAGGCCGGATGCTGTGGGAGTGACTCGGGTTGTTTATGTGTCGGTGCAAACTGTAGATTTGATTCCTCGTGGGTGGACTTCACCATTATTACAATGCCGAGGTCGTCTAATTCTATCACGTAAAGCGTTCTGTGTTTGTATGTGTGTTTGTTTATTCCACACACACGCACGGACGCTCCTCCGGTGGATCAGCCACAGGTTGATGTTTACGTTGAACACGACGACTCGGAACAGGCCCACGGTCCCTCCAGTCACATACAATGCCCCGTCGTCCTCATAAAACGTGATTTGTGCAGCTTATATCCTGCAGTGTTTGCTTTTGGACTTGTCGAAGCGAAACATTTGGATTTGACTGTCAGTGTTTTTCCATCGGGAGACTGAAAAACTCTTGACTCAGTCCAGCTTGTGTTTGATCATCCTCAGTTGAGGTGTTTTAAAAAGATGTTAATTGTATGTCATTTTTTTAAATCCATCATGTCACAGTTTGTGTTAAAGCTGTGGAAGTATCACACTGTGAAGATATGTAAATATAAAGACTAGACTCTCAAAAGTCACAAAGGCAACGTCATCACATGGAACTCTGTGATGTGTTCAGAGACTGGAGAGCTCTGTCCTTTCACCATCTTCTATTGCTTTTTCACTTTGCTCTCAAATATTGAGGTACAATGTGTCAAGGCAGCGACTGTTTTGGTGTTGGTGGTGTGTATCGTGAGATCGTTGAGCTGTTCAACACACAACCTTAACATAATGCATCAATTAATTATTGATTGGCTAAGTATACCAACAATAAACATAATAATGTCCAAATACATGAGGATTTTGGTCTTTTCAAATGTAATAAAGCCAACATAATAACTTGCCAATAATGTTCTAAAATGTGTGAGACCTCATTTGGGAGGGAGAATGCTGCATAGTACGTATCCTTGTACCACCACTATACCTATTTTTGATGAGCAAACAACCAAAATAATGCTTTATATCAAAGAAATACAGTTCTACTTTCCTGTTATTACATTCTTGGCTACAGTTATTACATTTTAAAAGCATTTTTTATGTTGAGCCAATGTTTTAATAACCAGCTAGTAACACAATAACTTAGTACATTATTAGCAACATGTCACTGTGTTATTAACTCCACACCGTAGTACATCATTAGGAAGTTATTAGATTATTGGCTTTATAACATTATAAATGGTCAAAATGATTATGTTATTAACTGTTATTAAATTGTTAGTTTTTATCTGGCCTTTTTGCTTTGCTTTTCTTCTGAACTATGTACTATGGGACATAATACTTCAGATGTATTCAAAGTCTCGTTATATATGAACTTGGTAGATAAAGCAACTGAATAAGAAGTAAAAAAAGAGCACTTACATTCATTTCATTTAAGAGTATTGATCTTGTTACATAAAATACATAAAATCACTGCATTGATTTTTCAGTTGGTACAAACAAACATTGGTAGCATGTTCTCAAATGTTAGAATTTATCCGTTTTGCTTTGTCGTTTCACTAATTCTTCTTTAAAGTGTTAGCTGCAGCTTTTAATAGCGTCAGCGTGGACAATGCTCTTCATTTATGTTTTCTTTATGAACACAGGGTGAGATGCTTCATACAATGTGTTTACTACCGCTGTAAAAGGTTTCCTTATAGACCCCCCACGATGCAACTGGATGTATTTGTGCAACCCCTGACCATCAGTCAAGTCAGAATGACATTGCTAAAGCGAGACACAGCAGAGTAAACACAAAGGCAGCCATTAACATGGAGGTCTTCCCTCCCGAGGTTTGTCACATCTTTAATGGGTGACCTCAGAGGATGAAGGGATCTCTGTAGACACTGGGATGCATCTCTGTGGAAGATTAATGAAATCAACCACCTGCATGGCCTGGGATACTGTGAATAAGTCGCCGCTTATGATTTTGAGGTTGTATATGTTTACAAGAAGATCATTATCCTTTGTGTAGAGACGAATCAAAGCCATGTTTGACAACAATGCATTATGCAAAACTGTTTGTGTCTTTGTAAAATTGATGCGTTGCAAAGGGAAGTTTATTCAGAATTCCTATTTACAAAAAAAAAGTCTTAACAAGGCTCCCCAGTATGTGTGTGGGTGTGTGCAAGTTTTTGTTTTTTTGTAATTCTATTAATAGGATGAGCGTCCAGTGGGTTGTGTCAGGAAGGGCATCTGATGTAAAAAATCCTGCCAAATCAAATATGCAAATTGGATTTGCTGGATTCACTCACTGTGTAAAGTCTAAAGCTCATTGTTTACACACATCTGTGTTGTAGGAGCCTTCTTCTATACACTTAAACTCATACCTTTTGTTTTGACTGTCAATATAACGTACCTCTCTACCCACCAATGAAACCAAGCACCAAACTTGAACACAGTATACACAAAACACGAAAATGACCAACCTCTGGTTTACTAGTAACCACCACACCTGTTGCCGTCCTTGTTCCATAAATAAATCGACCAATCAGCGCATCCAGCATCCAGGGACACAAGTTTTGGCATTAACATTTCCAACCCGCCACAAAATAGAATGCTAAAAATCTCCTGCAAAATAAGACATTAAACTAACAAATCTGTGATACAGACAGAGCAGTATTTGTGTAAAGACTCAGCGGTAACATTGATGATGTAAGGTTTTGATGGATGATGTCATTTTTGAAGGTCGGCTCATCGGTGTACTAATTGTTCCTGTCTCTGTGTCCACAGCTCCTCCCTGTTGCAGCTGTATAACTATGGTGTATGCCCAGTCCACAAACACAGTCGGTGTCAATCCCTCCCTTTACTCACCATTTTTCACATCTTTGACTCAGATGTCATTTAACTACTCTGAGAGAGAAAACCCAACTGTCCTGGCAACTCTACCCACAACTCCCCTCTGTAGCCAAGAGGGCTCGTTCCCCAGCCAGTCCAACAGGACCTCCGCCTCCTATGACCTGACTTCAGGCGAGGTTGCCGTCCTGGGCTTAGTGTTTGGGATCGTGTGGCTGGTGTCCATCCTGGGAAATGCCCTTGTCTGCCTGGTCATCCATAGGAGCCGACGGACTCAATCCACCACCAACTACTTTGTGGTGTCTATGGCCTGCTCTGACCTGCTCATGAGCCTCGGCTGCGCTCCCTTCATCCTCCTGCAGGTCACCTCGGGCCGATGGCCACTCAGTGCTGCTGTATGCAAGATTGTGCGCTATCTGCAGCACCTTTGTCCTGGTGTGCAGGTGTATGTCCTGCTCTCCATCTCTGTGGACCGCTTCTATACCATCATCTATCCACTCAGCTTCAAGGTGTCCAGGGAGAAAGCAAAGAAGATGATCCTGGCCTCATGGCTGTTTGACGCAGCTTTTGTGTCTCCTTGCTTCTTCTTCTATGGCTCCACAGCGGTTGGCAGCAGCCTGGGCCATTGTGACTTTTTTCTTCCAGACAGCTGGGGAAGTATAGCCTACGCTGCAGTTCACCTTTTGTTCAGTTTTGTGGTCCCAGTGGCACTGATTGTGTCGTTCTACCAGAGGGTGATTCGATACATCTGGAGGATCAGTGCCGACGGCCACACAGTTCGCCGAACAATGAACATCGTCCCACGGACTAAAGTCAAGACGATCAAGATGTTTCTCATGCTCAATTCAGTGTTCTTCCTAACCTGGACGCCCTTTTACGTAGCCCAACTGTGGCACCCGGCGGAGTCTGATGGTCCCGACAGGCAGGGGCTGCTGTTCTTCACGGCAATCACCTGGATCTCCTTCAGCTCCACGGCATCCAAACCAACTCTTTACTCTGTGTACAATGCAAACTTCAGGAGAGGCATGCGGGAGACCTTTTGCATGTCATCCATGAAATGCTATCGCAGTAACGCATACACCATCACAGCAAGTTCTCGAATGGCTAAAAAGAACTACGTGGGAGTGGTAGACATCCCAGTGCAAGCAAAGATGGTCACCAAGGATTCTGTTTACGACACATTTGACCGAGAAGCAAAAGAGAAGAAGGTAGCCTGGCCCACTAACGCTAATCCCCCAAATACTTTTGTGTGATTTATCCCTGACCCTTTTTGACATAAGGAGGTGGACTGGTCTGATATTTAACCGCACAAAGTCAGTGTTGGTAGATGCACGTGATGTGGGTCGCCATGCCAGATGTGTATCTACTGGGACAAAAGCTCACAAAAACAGATTGTGCTCAGTTTGTACAAAGGGCTTTTTCTGATATACCATCTTTCCTGGCTGCCGTGTCCTGACAGTCTCCATAGCTGTGACCAGCAAGCTGTTTTTATACAAAGACATTTAAATGATCGTTTAATGGCGTGCTGTGTTTGGTGGATCATGTAGTCACTGATACATTTGATTTTGTGTTTTGAGTCCATCAGCCTGCGGGCGACTGAAACATAGTCTCTGACCATCTACCAGTGACCTTTTGTGCACACGTATGATGTGGTGCAGCCATGTGTGTGGTAGGAGCAAACACTAGTGGCAGCTGCAAGTCATATGTTAATAATGACATGCTCTGCTGTTTGAAATTCAGATTCATGTTCAGACATTTTAAGCCTATTTTTGACCTAAGCTGACTTTTAAAACAAAACCAGAGTCGAAACTATAGAGTTGTGAAATGCCAGGAGGTATTTTGTGTTCCAGAAACTTGCATCCTATTCATTTTCTCATTGCTGATGTTAGATCTACATTTGAAGTCTTGAATATAGTCCACATAATAGTCTTCTGGTTGGATAATCACAACAAAGGATGACAACTGTCTTTGAAAATATGGAGTTGTCAGATAATAAAAGTGAAAGGGTACAAGTCTGCAGACATAAGAACTGAAGGACAGACGTGAGCGGTGAGATGTAACCCCATGAGATGTAACTTCAGGAAAAAATAAAGCTGTCAGTAGTGAGACACATACAGGATCATTTTTGATGTCATTGCATTAAAGAGCTACACATTCAATGTGTGTGAATTAAAACTGTGATTTTACCCAAGAAAAGCACGTGGTAAAGATAGTAAAGTAACAAGTAGTTATATGCAAAAACAGTTCAATGCACTGCATCTCTTGTTACACCTGATACACCTCACCAACAATTGCCAACATCAAAATGGCCATCCGGGTGTCATACTTCACCTCGTTCTGTGATGGTGAGATGAATAGTGTTAAGACCTCACTGTAACTCTGGTCAAGTTAAAGATTAAGAGAGTTCACAGAGTTTCTCAACAATTACCAAATGTACATGTAGTTATCAATATTAGGTTGCAGCTTTAAAGAAGAATCAGTAAAATTAAATGTCATAGTCGATAAAAGGATAGCACGGTATAGAGATGTCACATTGTAAGCGTTACTCCACATTTGCAGTATTTTTCAGTTTTTGATTGAGCTATAAATCGTGATAAGGAAGAGTATGTCACCACCTGAATTTAACTACTAGTTTTAAGGCTGAATTCTCAGGTAGCAGTCTGCAGGAAGTAGCCCACCATTATTTTACAATCATTTTAGGAAATGTGGCAGTGAAAAATCAAACACGACAATATCAGATATGTCAAATGTATGAACATTTGCAGATTTACCTTTATATATCCCATTTCAATTAAAAGACTCTGGTGCTGCTGCATTTGAATAAACATAGAACTGCTTGATTATTTTGTGTTTGACTTTAGCATTACTTCATTATACTTTCATTATACAAGTTAAGAATATTGATCTTGTTACATAAAATATATAAAATCACTGCATTGATTTTTCAGTTGGTACAAAGAAACATTGGTAGCATGTTCTCAAATGTTAGGATTTATCCATTTTCCTTTGTCGTTTTACAAGTTCTCCTTTAAAGAAGTGTTTGCTGCAGCCTTCAATGGCGATCAGCGTGGACAATGCTCTTCATTTATGTGTTTTCTTTATGAACAGAGTAAGAGGTTTCATATTTTCTGTTTAATACCGCTGTAGAAGGTTTCCTTATGGATCCCCCTCATTAAACCATTGTGTGTTAATTTAAATACAACGGTTTATAATGAGAAACAGCTTTAGGACAATACACTTCTTTTTTTTATTGTTTCGTAGACATGAATTTTAGCATATTGATATTATTATTCTAAATATGTTCATACTTTATGTTAGTAAAATGAAAACGTTAAAGCTGACTAATGTCAGCAGTTTTTTCAGGTGTATTTGATTACGTCATGAGACATTGGTTCAAATGGAAAAATTAATATTGGGTAAACATGGCAGCTACCACAGCTCTTATTCTTCAGCAAAAAGGATTTTAAAATCCCAATTTTGCCACCTGCTAGCTTTAAAATGTTTCAAGTAATAATTTTCTTTTATCTGTAAAATGTGAGAAATTTTTAACTGAAGCATTTCTTTAAATTCAAAATCAACCAAGTAGAAGCTGAAGCTATAGGTTGATGAATGGTTGAATTTTTCCAGCTGCATGAATCTGCTAAAATATACGAGAATACAAATATATATTTTACTCCGAAAACTGCCATCTACTAAAATATATAAATATAAAAGTGACACCACTAAATATAGAAAGCAGATTCTCTCCATTTCCCTCCATCTGATTAATGGCTTTGTTCAGCCGCTGCCGCAGCGTCAGTGTCTTTGATGGTCGATGCCGGGCTTCACCTGTACAGAGCTGATGTCACCTGAGTCATACTTTTGCCGTACCTGCTTGTACAAACACCTGGACATGTTTGTGATGACACACTTGTGAAATGTCTTTTCTGTAATCTGTGTTTTTAAGGTCCATGCTTTATACTGAAATAAATCTAGTAAGATGCATATATACATCAAAGGTGGTTCAAAATGTCTTCAAGGCTGTCAAGACAATGTACAATAGTCTGTACAAACACATCATTTTATGACTTTTAAGATCTTCTTTGAATATATTAAGTAAATTCAGCAAACGGTAAAAGCACAGATGGGCTCAGTGGTATTTCTGTTTCATGTATTTCTCTTGTGTTAACACGATTTCAAAGATTTGTCCAATTTAGTGACCTCACTATGTGTAAATTTCATTCACTTCAATGGGAGGCTGTTGAGTCCAGTTAAGAGTCAAAGGAAACCAATTTTGGAAACAATGCTAAAATGGTACACCAATTTTTGACCACAAAAAAGTGACCAGATTAAATCTGATATAGTGGCAGCTGTCAGAACAACAACAGATGGAGCATCAATACTACACTAGCATCCTCTCATTTCTGTTGGCCTCATGTTTACAATTTCTTATCTTGCAACCTGAGCTCATTCGGAAAAAGCCGAGTTGCATAATTACTGGAACAAAGAGCAAAACCCTCTATTACCAGATTCCCAAGGGACAAAAACACAAAAGTAACAAATAGGAGTCAAAAGAGCAAAATTAATATCAAGGAAATGTATATACAGAACTGTGCACAAGTCTTCAGCTTTGTTTTTGTAGTTTTGACTTCAGCATATTATTATCTCAACCTTTCCTTCATACAAAAAAAACAGGAAATAGGTACGCAGCCTTAAAAGACATAATATTGAACTACTTGAGTAAAGTCAGTGTTTGTCATGACCCGATATCACAAGAAATAACATTAACAGTCAGTAGCATCTGACATGCTAAATCCAAAGTAACATTACATATGACCACTATGGTTTTTACTCTTCTACATACATATATCAGATTTAATCTAAATGCACAGAGGGTCATAACAACTTGAATAAATCAACAAACAATATATACTTGACATAGCCATGTATTATGATTTGTACCTCCCATTAGCTCAGCGGAGGGTTTTAATCTCAGGTACACTGCTCTCTAGTGGTTTAAGCAGAATTCAGCAGAATGCACCAACACTAGCAGAGCACACACACCACAGGTTTAACCAACTCAACCTACAACTGCAGCTCAATGGACGCAATGAATCGACCAAATGAAATAACTGTATAGCACAATTTTATTAATTCGACAAACAAAAAGATCAACATTTCGACGTTGCTAAACAACAGCTGAAAAAGTGCTTCTGCCTAATGTAAGAAAGTGCACATATTTTTGACGATTTAATCGCCTCACTGAAGACTGTAACATTAGCAGAGAAGGGAAAAAAAAAACAACTAATAAAACACTGACTGCTGCTAAATTGAAGTAATTACAAGCTGTGTGAATTAGTTTGCTTACAAAAAGCCAAAGAGGCAGAGAAAAAAAATACAAATGAGCTTTCTTCGAGTCAATATAAATTACAAATACAAAAATATATCCAACACATTCATCAAAGTACATCCTGATCATTGGACCTGGATCGACACGCAACGACAACCAGAAAAAGGAGTGATTATTTTGTGGTACTTTTCCCTTAAACCTCTCCAGACTTGGCTTAATAGGGACAATAAAATGCATATACTATCAGGACATAATAATATATCTGAGTAGTCCGTTGTCTATCTCCACCCATTGATTCTTAGTACAACAAGTGTGGTGTCATACTCACCAATGGGTTTTTATGGGCTCATGATAAATTTCGACACATCCTGCTGAATCTTCACACTAGTCAAAACTAACTAAACAAAAGCTATTCTCCACAGAGACATTACACAAATATTTCTTGATTCACTGTGATACTGTGTCTGTCATTGATTAACACCTACTTTTGAGCTGCAAGAACAAAACTTAGGCCAGCAACACAGCTTGAAAGAAGGGCTTTTCCCAAACATTTCTAAGAGTCGATGGGTATGTGCACATGTTCATTCAATTAATTCCCAATTGAAAATTATCTTTGCATCTGCATGAATTTGAGTTCAGCTTCGACTGGATTATGGCTGCGATTACTGAAGAAAATCTGGTTGACTACAATGAAAGATACTGAAAGGTTGCATATTTCTTTAGACTAATAGTATTGGACGATTTGAGTGAATGAAAATTTAGGATTTTCATTCACACCGGGGACCTTTGCTAAGGGCTGTCCGGTCCCTGTACTCTCGGAGCAGGAGCTTGGTGCACATTGCCGGCAGTAAGTCGGACCCGTTCCCAGTGCGTGTTGGACTCCGGCAGGTCTGCCCTTTGTCACCGGTTCTGT
>JAPTHA010000005.1:8747273-8766167 GCA_029814585.1 Gymnapogon annona | reverse complement strand
TGTGGTGTATATCAGGTATATAGAGCTGAGTCCATGTGGTGTATATCAGGTATATAGAGCTGAGTCCATGTGTTGTACTGGTACATTTTCCATATAATTTAAGAATGGTTGCCATATCTTATAGAAGATTGCACTTCTCCTATGCATCCAGTATGTTATTTTCTCCAAGTTCACACAACTGTTGACTTCTTCTAACCACATCATGAATGGAAGGTGGGCGTCTAATTTCCATTTTATAGCAATACATTTCTTGGCAACTGTCAGCAGGATTTCTGTCAATTTCTTAGAACACTTGGATAGTTTGAGTTTAGTTAGATTCCCTCGTAGACAGACTCCAGGGTCCAGTGGGAATGTGATCCCGTGGATCTTAGATTAGAGTTTCACAAACTCCCTGACAAATCCCCTGCAATTTGGAACACTGCCACGTAGAGTGGAGGAATGTTCCTTCTTCCGTGCCACATCTAAAACACAGGTGGTACATTGCTATTATTTTTATGCACTTTTTGTGGAGTAATATACAGCTGATGGAGGAAGTTGAACTGGATCAGTCTGTATCTAGCATTTATAGTAGAGGTGACTCCACCTCTACACAGATTCCTCCTATGAATGACTGTGATAACAGCCTGGGAGAATGACTCTGGAAAATGTCCAGCATTTGTGTTTTGCTCCAACACTTCCAACAATAGTGGCACCAGCTCAGTTGAGGTGTATATCAGTTTTCGGCTTGGCTCCCTCTTCACCATGACGGACCGATAGAGTAACCGCATCACTGCAGATGCTACTTCGATCTCGTGTTCCATTTCCACCCCCCACTCGTGAACCAGACCTCGAGGTACTTAAACTCCTCCACTTGGGGCAAGGACTCCCCACCGATCCTCATGGTGCTGATCCTCATCCCGGCAGCGCCACACTCAGCTGCAAACCTCCCCATTGCATGCAGAAGGTCCATGTTTAACAGAGCCAACAGGACCACATCATGTGCAAAAAGCAGAGACGAGATCCTGAGGTCCCAAAACTGGACCCCCTCCAGCCCCTGGCTGCGCCTAGAAATTCTGTCCATGTAGGTAATGAAAAGAACCGGAGACAAGGAGCAGCTCTGCCAGAGTCCAACATGCAATGGGAAAGGGTCTGACTTACTGCCGGCCGTGCAAACCAAGGTCCTGCCCCGAGAGTACAGGGACCAGACAGCCCTTAGGGCCGCGGACCCCATACTTCCGCAGCACCCCCCACAGGATGTTCCGCAGGACACGGCCGAACGTCTTCTCCAGATCCACAAAACATATGTGGACTGGTTGGGCGAACTCCCATGAACCCTCGAGCACCCTGTGGTGAGTATAGAGCTGGTCCAGTGTTTCGCAGCCAGGAGGAAACCCACATTGTTCCTCCTGTCCAGTACCCTAGAATAGACTTTCTCGGGGATGCTGAGGAGTGTGATCCCCTTACAGTTGGAGCACAACCTCCAATCACCCTTCTTAAAAAGAGGGACCACCACCCCGGTCTGCCAATCCAGAGGCACTGTCCCCAACCACACGATGTTACAGAGACGTGTCAGCCATGACAGTCCCTGCACATCCAGAGACTTGAGGTACTCAGGGCGGATCTCATCCACACCCGGTGCCTTGCCACTGAGGAGCTTTCCAACCACCTTGGTGATTCCAGCTTGGCTAATGGATGAGTCCACCTCTGAGCAGCCAACCTCTGCTTCCTCCATGGAAGACGTGATGGCGGGATTGAGGAGATCCTCTAAGTATTCCTTTCACCGCCCAACAACATCCCCCGTTGAGGTCAACTGATAGTCCTTCTCCATGGCCTCTCCAAACTCTTCTGATGATGAATGATGAATAGAACACTTGTCCTACCCACTCTCTCTTTAGTTTTTGATGCTGACTATCAGTTAAATATGTTTCTTGTAGATAAATAACATCTGGTTTAAATTTATTGATATAAGTATATACTCTTTTTCTGTTGATAGGGATATTCAACCCTTTAACATTAAATATTACAAATTTCAGTGGGCTTACCATAGGATTAAGTAGTTCTGCATGGTACGCACCACATTCTCTGTTTTAGGCAGTTGGCCCATGGTTTTACAGGATGGCTGTATTTATAATTATAAACTCTGTGTCCAGCATTTCTTTTTATTGCGTATTATGTTCCTTAAAGTATTCTATTCTATTGTTTTTTAAATTAAAATGTCAATTTATCTCTGGTCTGACTGTTTTTCCTCTGTAGGAGCTAATGCAGCAGAATGACATCGCTTATGTCCTCAATGCCAGCAACACCTGCCCCAAACCTGACTTTATCCCAGAGTCACACTTCCTGCGAGTTCCTGTTAATGACAGCTTCTGTGAGAAGATCCTCCCCTGGTTGGACAGATCAGTGGAGTTCATTGGTGAGCTGGCTGAACCTTAGAGCTGGATGAGATCAATGGTTTCATTTATATCCACTAGCGTTGGAACAATCGAAATGTCCCCTTTTTCAGAGAAGGCAAAAGCGTCAAATGCTCGGGTCTTGGTCCACTGTCTAGCTGGGATCTCTCGCTCAGCCACCATCGCCATTGCCTACATCATGAAGAGAATGGACATGTCATTGGATGAGGCGTACAGGTGAGACCACCACTGGAAAACCCTCCACATACCCACAACTCCAGACTCACCCTGCACATAGACAACGGTTCTCTGCTACAGTCAACAAGCCTCTAGATGAAACCAGTTCCTGGAGTGGACACTTGTGGTAGATACTCAAGTTCAAAGGTCCAACCAGCTGGACCTAATTGACAAAGAAGGTATTATTTATTTTTTTTAGTGATCTTTGGAAAGTGTCGGAGTTTTATATATGAACAATAAGCAGAGTGTCTTCTTACATCATCTCACAACCTTCACAAGCATCTAAACTATGATGTGTTAAAACAGAAATGGTGTGTTAACTCATGAAGATCCATGTGGCAGTTTTTATGTTGCCATATATTTGTACATGCTGTACCACATTAGTCCACAGTCACTGCCAACTTGATGTGGCCATAGCAACGTGAGTGTAAGGCTATTTTATTCCAAAATTACTAATAGCTCCCAAAATTTTGGTCCTATCAACTTGTTATCATTGCTATTCAATAGTATGTGAGACAGCAGTATTCAGATCTTCACAGATTTTGTGTGAAAACTGGGATATGTACACACAGACACTCACGAAAGTAAGTAGTTTAACAGGAGCAAAGAGTTTAGACATTATGTGTAACTGGTAGAAGACCCAGTTACACATAATGGATTAATTGAACTGTATTCTGACCTGTCCATCAGCACAGTTAGAAGATGGAGACAGAGATGATATCAGTGCAGTCCCAGTACATCCTCTGAACTACCTCCGAAGTATTCCACTGAACTTGTGTTCTTCATTGTCCATGCTTGTCTTCAGATTCCTTTGATCGTTCACATTCCAGCGTCCACACATCCAACAGTAGTCAGTGTGTCTCCTAATGAGCCCAGAGCCTCGCTGTGCTCCAATTAAACTGTCACAGCTGATTTCTGTCGCTCATCATGAGTCACATTAATGATGCAGCTCCACATTCTCTTTCTCTTTGTTCTGAAGGTTTGTGAAGGAGAAGAGGCCGACCATCTCCCCGAACTTTAACTTCCTGGGCCAGCTGCTCGACTTTGAGAAGAAGATCAAAAGTTTGAACAGTACTGACACCAAACTCAAGTCTCTCCATAATCCAGAGCCCATCCAAGACCCGGAGCCAGATCAGGAACCTGTGGCTGATCATGAGGTCCCTCCAGGCCCCGGACTGGCTCTGTTGGAGCCCCTCACATTGCCCTGCGTCCTAGCTGATGCCCCTGAGGAGCGTCTGCTGGCACAGGCTCTGAGTGGCCTTCAGCTCAGCGAGGGAGGAGAGGACAGCGCCCGGCTAAAGCGGTCCTTCTCTCTGGACATCAAGTCGTATGGTGAACCTGGAGGGAACGCCACACACCGAGTCTATGTGGGCCCAGGGGACACGGGGAGACCGTCTGCCTTCAAGGAGCCGGCCAGTAAACCCTGCCAGTTCTCCCCTGTGCAGGAGGTTTCGGAACAATCAACTCCAGAGCAGAGCCCCGACAAGGATGAGGCCAACGGCCCGGAAAGAGCAGTCCCACCTCCCCCCAGCGGCCTCAGCACCAAACCAGCCAGCGCCAAGCCTCTGCCTGCAGCCAGCTGCTCACAACAGCTGCAGCGCAGTGGCAGCGTAGAGGAGAACGCCACCAGCTTCCTGTTTGGTCTGTCCCGCAGCCAGCAGCATCTGGCCAAACCTGGGTCAGCCAGTGCCCTGAAAGGCTGGCACTCCGACATCCTACTGGGCCCCGTCACTGTGTCCACTTCATCGCTGGCGGGTGGATGGTACCTTTCTTCAGAGTCCACGCGCTTTTACTCCACGTCAGCCATCTTGAGCAGTGGTGGCGGCTTTGCAGCGTACAGCTGCAGCCACGGCCTGGAGGCGGTACGGCGCCGCAGCCGGCAGAGGACAGGTGACCGCGGAGACTCGCGGCGTAGCTGGCACGAAGAGAGCAGCTTTGAGAAGCAGCTGAAACGGCGCAGCTGCCAAATGGAGTTTGGAGATGGGATGGTGGACAGCCGGTCCCGGGAGGAGATGGGGAAGGTGGGCAGTCAGTCAAGCTTCTCCGGCAGCATGGAGGTCATTGAAGTGTCCTGAGAGTCCGACAGAATGGTCTCAAATCTTTTGATGGAATGATTCAGACTCGGCTTCAGTCTGTTGAAAACAGTTTGACTCTGAGTAAAAGGTGAAGTAGAGTAAAAACGGCAACGCACAGCAACGCGGCAGACGGACATCAGCGTCTGGGCTCATCTGGAGCTTCACACACCAAAACCATGACATGAATACATGACCTCACCTTGAATACAGCAGAGCGGTGTCCAGACCTGCAGATGCATGATGGGAGTTAATGACATGCCTTTTTTCAGTCAGCTCATTGCCGTTTCGCAATACGCATTCTCGTCTGTTCTTCGCTCAGTGAAACGTCATCAGTCAGAGCCAAAGTCCTGTTCCATTTGAATGGCCACACATGGAACGTCTGCACTGGCAGGTGACTGCTGGAGACCTGGCTGGGATTAGATTACATTAGATACCTTTATTAGTGCCCTACGGGGAAGTTTCATATATCCCAAGATGCACTTGGTGCTACTCTTGAATGCTATGGGGGCTTCTGTGATATTTTAATTTAGGAATGTTTGAGGAGAGAAATACATGTTCTTTATGATATGGATTCAACGAAAGGTATTACTTTAGAAACATACACAAAATACATAAATGAGATGTAAAGAGTACAAATATGTTGAAATCAAATCAAGTGACATTATGATGATTTGAGGGAAGGACATTAAGGAGACGATAACAAATACAGCAACGACAGGGAGGATAGCTGACAAGTACCAGCTGTTGAATCCCAGGCAGGAAGTGACGAGGAGTGTGTTCTCTGGGACTGTTGTACAAACCAGACTGTCAGAGAACGGACTCTGGGTTGAGATTGAGAAGCGGCTCCCATTCCACAGTAACAAAGAATAATGTGACACACACTCTGCTGAGAGACTGGGACGTATTCTTACATGGTTATACTACAGATGTAATCTGGCAGAAAAACTGAATCCTTTAAGTAGAGGAATATCAATGAAAACCAGAAGAGTAAGTGTACGTTCAACTGGTTTAGCTGTGTGTGTGTGTGTGTGTGTGTGTGTGTGTCAGCGCTGCAGTAACGCTTCCTAAACACCACGGTTCAAAATCTTGGAATATTTTATTGTGGATGTTGGATTGAAATGAGAATCTATTTTTTTTTCCAACATCAGCAGACACTGATGTGGGGATGGACACAGACTGAGAATTCAGCTTCACTGAGACCCTGATGAATCCAGACGCGTTGCTGCTGTGTGTTGCTTTGACCTCTGACATTTCTGAATGTGATGATAAATGATGACAGTTTCCTGATGGATACTGAAGCCTTTGAATGTTTGAGTCCTGGTTGGCTTTAAACAAGATTTTCTCACCCACACGAGGAACTAAATGGAGACTGTTTCCTATTTTTCTACCCTTCCCTCTGATCCAAACTCATTTTTTTGTAGATTTTTTAAAATTGACAGCTAAAATCTCAGGTGTTTTCTGAGCTGCAGGGAACCGTTCACGTGGTCAATGATTCTAATGATGGACACTCGGTGTCAGCAGGCGTTTTTTTTTTTTTTTTTTTTAAGAGGCTGGGACTCTTCAGTGACAGAGCGCTCAGTGAAAACTGTTCAAACACAAACATACTCACAGTTAATCTTTGCACTACTGTGGTCTGGAAGGTGGTTTTGATTAAAAGTGTATAAAGAGGTGAAATGACAGTTGTGTGTTGTTGATGTCAGACCCAACTTAAAGAAACTTCATATTTTTTTTAGTTCCTGCTTTCAGTTTATTTCTTTGAAGTGTAAAGATATACAGAATATTCATATTTTCTCTGTGTTTCCGTGCCATTAATGAATGTTTTCTTTTCAGTCCATAACATTCAACAGTGGTCTGTGTTGACTCTGGACAGCGTCCTCTGCTGATCAACCTCTGACAGAACTGCATGTGGAGTAAAGCATGAACCGGTTTGGTTGTTTGACACTGAATCCTGCGCAAACACTGAAACTCTGAAAGAATGCATTTATGCTCATTCATCCAGATATTAAAACCATGAAGACAGTACAACTTCGGTACATCCTAGACATAATGGGTTCACTTTATTGAGATTCAATAAAGTGAACCTTGGCCACTTCTAACTACAATAATATGATGAATTTAATAATATATTTAAAAGTGCCCTTCAATACACTCAAGGATGCTTTACAAACATAACAAAAAAAGTGTCAATAAAAGAAACAAGAGATCAAAAAGTACAAAAGCAACCATAAAAATCATAGAAGTCGTGAAAACCTAAACACCAATGCAACTACTAGGGGAATTTAAGATCTTTAAAAGACATTCCAATTCTACATGCATCGATATATGAACGCATCGAAGTGGAATGTTTTTTACTGGGTTATTTCAGGTCATTAGAGTTCCAACAGTGAAGTTTCTCCAGCATATAAAATCAGTTCAGCTGTCAGTAATCTGGAGTCAAAACATTCCGTGTCTGCTGAGTGACACCAATCAGAGTGAAGCTATAGGTGTGTGGAGGCCACTTTTGTCCTTCAGGTAAGAAACCAGAGCTGGTCCATTGTGATCCACCAGCAGAACTGAAGGTGTGGAGTTAGTTACATTGTGCAACTCTGTAACGTTAACACTTATCTTTAAAGTCTCCAGCACAGATTAAAATCGATAAACACCAAACTTTTGAGGCTGCCGTCATATTAGTGCACATATAAATCAGAGATTTAATCAAACAAAATCACTGTATGGGTAAAGTGTGACACACTGAAGGGACAGAAATCACCTGTGGAAAACATTAACCAAATTTAAAAGGATTCCAGTGTTTATCCGGCTGAACATGGAGAAAGCATGGCTGAGTTGATGGCCCCCCCCCCCCCCCCTTTTACTCTAACCAAAAGACCTTTGAAGAAATCTTCACAATGCTGACGGAGACCCATGGAGGAGCTGAGCTTTACTCTGCAGTCTGGTTCTGAATTTGCTTCTTGTCATTTTTGCTTTTTTTCCCTGCAGACACTGGGGAAACATTCTTTCCAAGAGGTTTTTGATTCATGGAGAAAAACTAATGACACCATGAATTGATTTTGTTAAATGTTTTATTGCAGAATGAGCTGATTTAAATGGAAAAAGGCACCATGAAAACTACATGTACAAATGTGTTTTATCATCAAGTCTAAATGACTGATTGGCATCTGTTTGTTCACTAAAACAGTATGTCTGCTCGCATCAACAGTAATTACCCTTTAACTTCACACTACAGTTTTCAATTATGCTTTTACAGCGTTGTGCTACCGTTTCATACTGTTCAGAAACACCAGTGCATGACAGAAATCAATACAATCAATGCCACAGTGAGTACAGACAGGATTCTATCTCATTAGCATCTTATATGCAAGCATGTACAGATTTATATTCATATTAACATTTACTTGTTTTTTCAGGCTGCTCAGTAGAAATGCAATCTTAACAGTCCAAGGTTGTGGTTTTGCTCCATCGGTGAACACCTCAACAGTGTTTGGTCACATTGTTTGTGAGACAGGTAGAAAATAGGGAGACCAGTAAAGCTGGTTTGAATGACCCACTGACTCCAGGACAGTTCGCAGTTCCTAACAAAACTCAAATAGACAGTTTAAGGATGTTGATGACTCCACTATGAATGAGTCCGATACTTGTTTAAAGTGAATTTTCAGATTGAAACGTTTGCACTTTTGCAATCTTATTAGAATTGTATTTTTGTTTTGTTAGTAAATGGCTTTTTGTATTTTAGTTGTACAAGGGATGACAGGTTTGATAAATGGTCTTTTTTTTTATCAAATTCCCAAATCTTTCTGACATGATCAGTTAAAATGGGGAAAATGAATCTAATATCAGCAAACATTCTGTTAATGGTGACACTTTTTTTTATGACTGTTTAGTTTAATGAGTAGTCAGATGTTGGAATGAAAAGATTGTAAAATTCAATGTAAAACTGGTCAGAGGTGGGGGGGATGTATGCAGTGTGACTGGAGGGTCATTGGTTGCTGTGGGTGGAGCTTAACAGAAGCGTCACAGATTGTGCAGAATACAACTTTTTCACAGCAGATGTTATGACTCGTTCTGGCAGAAGGGTGAACCTGTATAAAGACCTGAATGACTTGAATCAACGGTGGCTTCATTCCATGGATTTGCATCGGTTGGAGGCTGTTGATTTGTGTCCACCGGTTCCTGTTCCGGACTGAACAGATCCACTGCCAACGTCTGTTCTACACTCGTTGAGTTATGTCTGCACACTGACCTCTGACAGACACATCATTACAGGATCTATGATCAACCTCTGGCAGATTAACTTATTTATTTTTGTGCAAAAATGCTCATCTACAGTATCTACTACTATCTAAGACAGTCCGTCACAAAAGGACTTAGAAATCTACATTTTTAGGACGTTTTTGTGCATCTTAGAAAAAGAAGAATCACTTCTTTGTTTTTCAGTCGATCATTTCGCTCATTTATATTAACTTATTTATAGATTTGTTTGGTATAACACTAATATAGACAGATTAGATCATGTTCACCAAACTAATATGAAATATACAGAAATATTTAACGTGTTTACTAAAGCAGGATACATTCAATTATGTTTGATCTCTTTTTCTTCCTTTTTACATTCACGTGACCCGTCAGCTCCAGTTTGTGCCTTTTACAGAATTATCAGTGAAATTTACAATAGGAGGAATTTATTACTTACTGGGAAAGACTATAGAAAGTTTCCAGGAATCTGATGCAGAAAAACGCAGGATATTTAAAAACAGAAGCTCAGATTTAGTTTATCTGACACTGTTAAGTCAAACAAATTCTCAGGTCATACTCATAAAACGTCACCAGACTCAAAACTCTTAAGAATAAT
This sequence comes from Gymnapogon annona, assembly GCA_029814585.1. Lineage (NCBI taxonomy): Eukaryota > Metazoa > Chordata > Actinopteri > Kurtiformes > Apogonidae > Gymnapogon > Gymnapogon annona. The sequence continues at coordinate 8,756,640 of JAPTHA010000005.1, read as the reverse complement.
CATAATAATGAACATGTTTGGTGAAGCTTAACCTCCAGGATATCCTCAGTATTTTCAGAGTCAAAACTTGTGCAAGACAGTGAAGGTTGAGTCAGACCAAACATCAGCCCACAACTGAGGATGAGACATGAATGCAACATAACGGACACAGGGCTTTGGGCCACTGGGGTGGATTCAGTTCCACTACCATGGACACAGCAGAGGGTACTGTTTGGCACCAAACTCCAGAAAAACACAGCACATAGCAAGTCCACAAATGATCCCAATGCTTCCCTTCTCTTAGTCCCATCAATCAGAGGTTTGAGTCCTGGGGATTAGGACGCTCTGCACACGTTACATACAATATTAGAAACTATTACACATACGATCCCTGTGAGTCATTACCTTATAAAGAGCCTTTTCTGCAACAGTCCTGGAGTTCCTCCATTTTGTTCCCTGTTCTCTTAGTCAACGGCATCCAGCGTATATATACTATATCTGTACACGTACAATCTGCATCATTAAACATCCCACAGAAGACAGAGCAGTGGAGCTTTAGTGAGGATCCTTTACAAGGATAGAGAATTTGTGTTGAATCAATTGAAATGTCTCCCCAGGGCCGTCTGACTGACAGCTCACAGGGTCAGTGTATACTATTCAGTCACATCTAGTGGTGCAGCTTATGCCTAACGACGATCTTGTCGCTCTATAGTCTCTTGTCCGTCCTGGTCTTTTTCGATCATGGGAAATCAGCCCTATAAGAGCAGTGGGTTCAGTCCTCCAGAGGGGGACATTCACTGTGAAGTCACATTAACATTGTCGACTATGACATGGATTCGGTCCACCCTCAGCTCCGTTGGAACCCTGGTGGAGAAGTCCTGCTCCCTTTGTGGAGCCACAGTTCACCCTTAAGCAACAAAACACACTTTCACACACTAGTAACAACACCATTCTGACCATTACATTCCACTTGTGGACGTGGCTCCACCCACACACCACAGCATTCACATATGACTCAAACACTCAACCCGTGGGAGGTGTTACATTCAGTATAGGTTGAATTTGTTCAATGTTCAGGTAAGTTGGTGGTGATGTTTTGTGAATATGACCTGAGTCTGGATAAACTGATCCAACTCCTTCTATATGATCTGAACAGTGTCCAGAGGCACAAAGAGGAGCTGCTGTTTTCTTCTTCCATTTAATACTGAGAGGTTTTACTGTGGATCCACTGAGCTGCTCCTCCTCCTCCGTCCTGTCTCATTCACGTGAGCTTCAGGCAAACATGGCAGAGTCATATGTTTTACCAAACCAGGGGTTCCAGGTGTTCTGTTTTGTCCTATGGTGATGAGCTGAGGAGCTCCTGTCGCCGCCGCATGATCTCCACGAACTGTGCGTGGTCGGCTGCCGCCTGAGGATGGACAATGTGGAAACCCCCCCCAAAAAAAGCAGGTCGTAGTTTAAGACAGTGAATCTAAATCAAATCAAAGATTGTCTGTGGAGCTCAGTGGGCGCTGCCTTCATCAAAAGATTCCACCCCTGAGTCACAGGTACTGGCTGCTAGTTTCTCCTGTCGCCGCCTCATGATCTCCTGAAGCTCAGAGCCTGAACTCCTCTGGAAAGCAAAACAAACAGAGAGAGAGAGAGAAGAAAGATACACAGGACAGAAGACACAAACTCATTAGACTCTTCAAGCGCTCAGTTTACATACAATGCTCTGTGTCTTTTCGACTCTGAAGCCATAAACTATCAAGCATTTGTGAAGATTTCCTCCTCAGCTGCAGGAGAAACCTTCCCACACATCTGGCTGATGTTACACGAGGCTTCAGTACATTGAAACATCGACCCATTTAAAAAAATACAAGTTGTTAAATGAAGCACATTCTGTTTTTGTGTTAAATATGAATATTATAGTACATACAGTACATTGTAAATAAACAGATAAAGAGGTGATTTCAATATAAATGAACTGTCCATTGTTACTGATGTACATTTATATATTAAATTTATTACTGAAAATGCAGTTTTATCTTTAATTTATTACTGAAAATACTATTTAATAGGTACTTTTCCATTTCATTTATACAATTCTTCATCAATTCCATTCTGTTTAATAAACTTTAAGCCTAAGTATGTTTAAGTTTGACAGTTAGTTTTCATCTTGAATTCAATTTATATCTAGATTTGGAGTGGGGTTGGAAAAAGTATTAAGAAAACAAAGAGATTCTTTAAAAAGCCTTTCCTTAATGCTAGATCTGAAGCCTCTGTGTTCAACCCAGTCAGTGTTGGTGTCTGACCTGCCTGGAGCTGCTGCTGTAAAGAGCGTATGCCTATAATATGAGTCAGGTGATTGAATCATGGTGCATGCTGGGTAAAACCAAACTGCACTAACGTATCAGTAGTGAACTGGCTGCACAAAGATCTGTCTGAGCTGACGTAGTCTGGTCTGTAACAAATGTGAGACGACCACAATGGAGACGGACAATTTGAGGATGAAACCAAAAATATCATGGAATCAAAAATACATTTAAAAAACTGTGTTTCATAATTGGATAGTGGCAGACATTTAAAAAGTCACTTAAACTGTTATAAGTCATATGTTTTATTCATTTTTTAAACATTTTATTCGATTCTCCACAATGTAGTTTTAAATGGTGAATATTTCTACCTGATGCTGTGTTGTATGTTGCTTTTCCTGGACAGTTGTATTTCCTTCTGCAACCAGTTCAGGTTAAAGATGAAAACTTCTGACAAATGATCAAAGCTGATTCTGAGATCCTCACGTAATGTGAAGTTATCAGAGACACAAACCTGCAGAGTTTTACTTACCGGGCAGATTCTGGAACTGTCAACTGACGAAAACCACATTCATCTTAAGCAGTTATGGACATGTGTGAGAAACCACCTTTTTGGAGTTTGGTTTGAAGAAACCAAACACATATGTATGAAAATATAAAAACATCTTTTTAGATGTAGTTAATATTTGTATTTAATTTTCAAAAATGTGTTCATTTTTTTTTTAATACACAGTTTCTTTCGCAATAATCAAATTTATCCAAAATATTTATTTCTGGAAATTCATTTACAAAAGGTAAATTTTAACCGACACAAATTACTATTAGTCTTATTACTTACTCATAATTGGTGCTATACAACACAACAATAAAGAGTCTGAGGAAGACTCTGAGACAAAGCTCTGGAAAAACATACATTAATAAACTTACATTAGTAAATTTTTTGTTGAAGGTTTTTAAAACTAATAGAAACACAAGTCTGATTGTTAAAGGAGTAGAGTGTAACTGGTGCAGCCTTTTAACACCACGGTCACGTTCACCAGGCTGCTCTACTAACACAAGACACAGGTTTGTCTCTTCAGATCTCATTCCAGCTGGAGAAGCTCTACATCCTGTCATCTACAGGGATGAAGGGTCACAGCAGGACAGGTCGGGGTCAGAGGTCAACAGGAAGAGGGATGTTGTGGTATTACTTGACTCAGGGTTTAAGGAGGACTTACTATACAGCCACAGCCAGACAATTAGTGCTGCTACCTTAAAATGCTGCTAAACCTTAACAAATGAGCTTCATCCTGAAGGCCAGATTCATCAACCAATCCAAAACCTCAGTCGCTGACATCATGACCATACCGTATATTGACCAGGAATCTGCTTTTTATTTTTTATTCGTATTATTATCTGCTATGTCCAAGTCCAAACCCAAAAGGAAAGTCGAGTATTATGGAAAGTACGATTATGGAAAGTATTGAAATTTAAAAGTGAAGTTGAATCAGTCCAGTTGCTCATGGAGCATTATGTCTGATAACAGCAGCACCCAAAGGCTTTCATAAGCAACTCACCGATCCCACTGCAATGTGGCGGCTCGACTTTGATCCCACCAAGATATATGGCCTTGATCAAACACTTGTTGTCAAAAAACAAAATAAAAACGAACAGTAGATGGGTTGGTTCAGAACAGTCCAGTTCCATTTCCCGTCGTGTGGAGATATCATACAGGTGGAGTCTCAGAGCTGAGACAGACCTGATCTGATTTACAAAAAACAGATCCTGGCCAACTGGTTGGATTTCTATTTGTATTGAGTGGGTCCTGTAACTGGTGGCTCAAACGGACATCACCTTCATAGCTCTGGACTGACACCTACTTTAATGCACCCACGTCCATCTGTACGACCCTGTAGCGCTGCTCTGTATCAGGAGCAACAGTGCTCTGGGTTGTTTGTCTGAAGCTGATACAAAACTGAGAAACCACTGTTCAGGTCAGGTCCGACAACAGTCAAAACTCCACATTTTCTGTTTTGACTCTTGTCCAGGTCATGTGATTTGCTCTGATATTGCGACCAATCAGAGAGGATACTACTCTTTTTAAATCTGGCCAACAGGACGGAGGTATGGGCGTCAGTTTGTGGAGACGATACCTTAATGAATGTGGTTACAGAGTCAGAAGATCAAAGGGGGGGTCAGAAGAAAACCTGCAGGTGAGGAAATAGACACCACACACCAGACCTTGGCAGAGTTGGGGGAGAGAAAGATGACCCTGAACTGACCCACAGCCCAACTCAAGCTTCCAGATATGACAACAGAACCAGCAGCAGTAAACAGGGACACACACTCAGCCCTCTGTGTGTTTACAGTTCAAAGCGCCATATCCTTAAAAATAAAATCAGGTCAGATCTTGACCCTGAAATGGAAGTATGACTATTGGTTTATACAGAGCTTTGTTTCTGCGGAGGTCAAAGTACATTAATGATGCAGTGGACTATTGACCAAACCTTTCTATCAGCTCAGGTTCTTATTTTAGATTACATTAGACTATATTCAACATGCAGCAGAAACAAAAAACAGTGCAAACCAGAAAATTTGAGTATCTGCATTTTAGCTGTTTGAGAATGTCCGGATCAGTGCATCTGGAACTCCTTGGAAAAGTTTACCATTGGACTGATCAGATTTGTCTTCTTTTACATGTGCATTGTAATTAAAATAAAAAAATTTGTTCAATTCAGATTTGATATGAATTGCAGTGTTTGCAAAGATGATAAATGCCACATTTCCATCTCGTCTCATTATGACCATAGATAGATAGAACCTTATTAATCCAAGGGATTAATAAGGTTAGATAATTAGATAATTCTAAAGGTTAGATAATTAGATAATTCTATCAATGAGATTAGATCAAATGAGAAGTTGCGGCAAAAGAACCACCCTGTTACTACTCGAATATAACCATTATTTGTCGGTGGTGGCCTTGGAGGTTTCATCATTCCTGTGTTTTTGTAGACAGGTTATCCCGCGTCTGCTCTGGAAAATCAATGAGTCCTATGTTTGTTGACTAATGCATTTAAATTACATCAAAAGTTTTCAATGACACTCAAACGGAAAGACAGGCATTTATTTTGACAATGACTAATTATGAGTTTGTATACTGGCACAGAGCCAATCAAATGTTAGCGTTTGTGCTAGAGTCAACCCTAGATACAGTTCCATGAAGTCATTAGTCATAGCCTCTTGTTGCCACAGCATTATGATGATATATGATGTATATTTCACTTTTTCCTACCACAGTACTGTGGCAAGTGATGGAAAAAAATGACAAATCAGTGATAGTATAAAGTATATAATATGAATTACTGTTCTAAATGCTTTATATGTTGTTTTATGGTGTTCTTTGCTCTGTGTCGTCAGTGAGATTGATGTGAGAGAAGGTAGGCGGAGCTAGATGTTAGACACATCAGTCTGCCCTTCTCTGCACTTCTCAGTAAAAGGTCAGTATTTAAGGGCTAGAAAGTACCACATTGAGGACATCCACTTCACTGGTTTATATTCAATTCCTTTTTCATATGTCATATATGAATAAGAGTTTGTGAGTTCTTCCCCATTTGCTGCTGTTTGTCTAAGGATCAGTCAGCTGACTGGAAGCTCTCTGATCTGCAGGAAGCATCAACAAAACAACATCTAAATATATCCAAGACCTATCTCATCTTAAAAGCCATGACAACTGCGTCTGATGATATCGCACAGCTTAAAAAAAAACCCCATAAAAACAATTACTCTTAATAAACATTTGTATTCCTTCCTTAGAATCGCTATTGTTAAGGACTTGTATTGCCATATGAGAAAAATCCTGACGTAGAAGGTCAAATGCATTGTAAAGTCAGCGTTTGGTACTGTTAAAGATTTCATGTTCGATTGCGGACACTGACCTCCAGTGCTGCCTTCTGGACTGTCACCTGGCTGTAGACTCGAGCACCATCATCAGGACAAACCGTCTTCAATTCATCTTTGTTGAGGGAGAAGAGCTGAGCACCGGTCAACACACCGAGGCTAGTGATGGTTCTACAGACAGAAAGCATCATTTTCCACAAATTTTCTCCAGAAGATTTTGCTGACGTCTACTCCAAACACAGACACATATGAAGAAATACAAAATTAAAATCAAGTCATGTGATTGGCTTTGTTTGTGCCAGGGTGTTTTGCAGTTGAAGTTTAACGAACAAATGACACATTGCAAGAGGGCTTGAGGTTTTATTTTAAGACCACAATGTGGTGTTGAGATCACTCTCATATACAGAAAATACCCAAAGGTAGTTTGTGTTCCATCTGAAAATGTATTTTAATAAGTGACTGTGGTTTTATATACGGGTCTGCCCTAGCGGAACTGACTGAAATGTCACTTTTCATTTTCTGGAGGAAGTCATACTGTGTAGATGTCAGCCTCTAGTGTGACCCCAGCTTTAGAGGTGGTGTTTTTATTCCTTTTTCTTTCCATTCAGTGAGGAGTATTTGGGTCCTAATGGGCCTCCGTGTGTCATTGTTACAGTGACTCACACAGGGCTGAAGCCTTTTGCCTCTAACCAGGCTTTGACGTCATCGGGGGAGGAGTCATAGGTGATGTTGTTGGCTGGGAAGCTGCCACTCCGCGACGGAACCTGAAACTTCTTCTGTGCACTGCGACCCAGAGTCAATCTGTGCATGAGCTCGTCCTGGACTTCCTCCATGTTGGATTTCCGTCCTGCAAGGATGATGAAGATGACACAGGTGGGAACTAACAAACTGTACTAAAATAAAGCTTTCATGCATCTACTCTGGTAATTATTTTTGCCCACAACAGAATCTCAGAATACTGTTTATTAATCAATATTTTTTTTTAAATACTATTTTAAAAGAGGTTGAGTAGTGGAACAAATCAGAATTTTTAAGAAGACTGTCTGAATTCACCAGCAGAAATAACTTATTGCAAGGACAGTATAATTGCTTCAGTTTGCCCTCTCAGCTGACTCACGGTTGGCAAGTGCACCTCGCTGGTTGCCATGGTCCCTCAGGGCGACGGCATTGTTTTCATTGGATGTCAGGCTGTTGTGTCGGCTGACGGTGTTGCCACTGCTAGCGGCTGGCTTGGCAGGTTCTGTGGCTGGAGGAGGCAGTGGTGGAGTGGGGAGCCTGGCCGGTGCCGGAGGGGGTGGTGATGGAGCCTGAGGCACTGGAGTCACCACTGGTTTAGTGGCGGTCTGCTTCTGGGAGTTGACAGACATGGATTTATAGCTAATCTTCACCACAGAGATTGCAGAGGCAGAGTTATTGCTGTCTTTGAAGCTGGATTTAAAAATCAAACTATCAGCACAGGGCTTGCAGACAGATCACGTCAAGTCTTCAATACAACTACAACATACTTAACTAAACTACACAGCAACTACGTCCATTCTGTCACATTAGACCCTCCAAACTTCTACTACATGAATCTTAATTAACAGAGGTGGTGACATTTGTGGGTTACCTCGTTCAACTCTCCCAGTAATTGCTGGCAACATAAAATGAATGAAACAAAGGTGAGGATAATGTTATGATAAAATAAACTGCATCTTTATTCACAGCACTCTGCAAACTCTCTCCATCCGAAGGAGCTATGGTGGGACAGATATCTATTCTACTGTCACTGTTATTTATCCATACATACAGATCATAGCCATAAAACCTCTTTAAGAAACAGTCACACATTTAACTGTTTTGTTCTCAGTTATTCAATGCATCATTTAAAACACGTTTTGCAGACTGTCCAACACACCTGTGTTTAAGATGCAGTGTACGTAGTATTTTTCTTGTTAAACTGTAATACTCATTCTATCGACTTCTTTTATTATCTGAGGAGATCCAGTCTTTTCAATCTGTGGCTTCTGCTGAGTCACAGTCATCTAAATGTATGGACTCATTATTGCAATCTATGATTTTACCTCCACCAAGGAGGTAACGTATTCAATAGGGTTTGTTTGTTTGTCTGTCTGTCTCTTAGCAACATACTGCTACAAGTTATGGATGGACTTTAATGAAATTTTCAGGAAAAGTCTGAAATGGGACCAAGAATGTGTGGTTGGATTTTGGGGGTGATCCAGATTGTATAAAACGATGTTTTTTTTTTAAACTGGATTCTTTACAATTGAGTGATTGGGCTGGTTTTAATGTTAGAGCTTCAAACTAAACTAACAATGATGACTAGGGTAATTGGCAAAAAATTACAAGACAACAACATCCTGTGTGATAAACTGGCATAGTTTAATGCAGATAGTGGTCATATTCCAGAAAGTTATATATTATGGGAGAAAATCTAGCTACAGACTTACAACTGATGCCAAATAATAGCTGAGGTTTTTCTCTTTAAAATATGTGTCATGTGATTTTATGTATCATAAATATAGAGACAGATCTGGAAGAAAACCGCCACTAACAAACTTTCATTTCCTCAATATCTTCAAAACTGCAACTAATATCAGTACGATTCAATGTTCTAGCCCAGGGGCCAGCAACCTAAAATGTTCAAAGAGCCATATTGGACCAAAAAAAACAATGTCTCTAGAGCTGCAAAAAAAAAATAAAGTCCTTATATAAGCCTTATGTGAAGGGATCAGAGGCTATAAGTGTAAATGAACTATATTAGCATACTATCAAAATGACTAAGTGTGCCACAAATACATAATGATCATTTATGATTAAATGTTTACTTTTCCTGCAGCGGGAAATTCTAAAATCTCTGAGTCCCAATCGGGGAATCAACCCTGGATCTACCGTGTGACAGGCGGGGATACTGACCACTATATTAACAAAGTGATTGTTACCTTAATGGTGCTATTCGATCTTTGGTGTTTTAAGTTTAATGTTCATTACTATTTTAATGTGAATTTTTATGTTTTGTTGTTTGTGAAATTATAGAAACACAAATAAGAAATCAGTTTTTTGTGTCATTTTTTAGGGAAAAACGCAGTCCTCGAACCTCAATAACAATACAATCATAGCTCCATACCTGCATAACAGCGCTGTCTGTCCGATATCGATCATATCACGGACTCATCAGTGGCAGTTGAGTTAATGGAGCTGAATTAATGTCGGTGATT
>JAPTHA010000005.1:8692215-8708912 GCA_029814585.1 Gymnapogon annona | reverse complement strand
CTATAGCACTTCCCTTAAGAACTTGATAAAAGATGTGGTCAAAACAACAAGACGAGCTGATATCAACCTCTTTTAACTAAATTTTTATCTTTAAGCCTTAAACATCTAAGGTAAATCATAAAATTCAATAACAAGTTTAATGTTCAAATAAAAATAAATTACATTATTGTAATTGCAATTTTTTTGATAACACTAACATGACCCTTAACAAAACATTACTTACTTACCTAATTGTTTCACTGATTTGACTAAATGCATTGGCACATTTAAACATGCTATAAATACTCGACAGATCTGTAAAAAAAAATGTTAATATTTTGTCATTAAAATACTCTGCCAGTTCAATCTGGAGAACATGTAAAGTGAAAGTAAATCAAATGTGACTGTCCTGTTAGTGATACTGCTCTTATTTGGACGACACCCTGTACGTTGTGTAAACCTCAGGTCCACCACTCTTCTGTTCACCGACATTCTCTACAGTCAAAGTGAAATCTGGATTAATAATAAAATAATGTCAAAACAAACACTGATGATGCTTCAGAATGTAGTCTTGACAGTGGTAGTCTGTACAGAAGTAACTTTTTTTCCCGTTTGTTTTAGGACAGATATGTGATGGTCAGTCCGAGTACTGCTGCTCAGCTACCAGGGGGCGACAGAACAAAACACCTCAATAGATGTGTTTCCATGGGCAGGACCTTATGATATGTTTATGTAGATTTACACGCAGTATAGAGGAGTTTATGGAATTAACAAAAATATCATTATCATTGGTTTTAGTGCTTATCACATCAACTAAAATAAGTTCAAAGTGTTAGGTAAAGCATATCCCATAAATTGAGCTATGATATACAAGAATAGTTCTATTTATTAAACAATTCAATACTTGGTGTCAGTGTACGGCTCCCATGATCAATGTCTTCTCATGAGCCCATAATCTTGTGTAATTTTTCCTCAGTCTGGACTTGGTTCTTTCATATAACAACCCATCAGCATCCATCACCAACCTTTACCTCTAGCTGATGTGAACTGCTGTTAGCTCAATAGCGAATGTTAGCCATTGTGAAATCCCTTTTTTAAAAGTACATGCGATTAATTAAAACATATCAGTTTTTAATAGAGCAGTAAAACCAAAAATAAACTGCACTTTGAAAGACAGACAGATTCCTTCTGTATTTTCAGACACACGAGATCTCCAGTTTGGATCAGGTGGTGACGGCCTTTATCAGTTTCCACCCTCGTCAGAATAAACTGGACGATGGCGGGAACCAGCTGGTTGCTCACATAGAATAAATGCTCACCAATTCAGAACCGACTTGTTTTTGTCTCTCATTTACTGTTTTTCAAAGATACCCCTCGGGCAAACGTAAAAGCTTTTTCATCTTTATGTTAAGATGTTTTTAAAATAATACTTCTGAATGTCTGCGAAAACACAGATGGAAACACAGCTATTGACTTCATTTATTCTGCCAGAAAGTTACATATTTAATGTCACTCTGCTTTTGTTACAAAACTCCAAACACCTTTTCATTAACCTAATTAAATTATTATTATTATTTTCTAATCATATTCATTTCACAATTAATGTCTTTATGTCCAATTCAGGAGGTCATAAATATTTTTGTAATCGGAGCTGCTCAGTTTCATATTAAACACTGCATTGAAAATGGCACTGGTATACTACATACTTCAGGTGTTAATTATTATCTTTAATTATGTTTTTTTTTTACATGAGTTTCTTTTCATTTGCGATACTATAAGTAAATTGTCACTCATGCTCTATGTAAAAAATGAATACTTAGTGTGATGTTGAAGAGATACACTTTAGGGATTAGACATCTTTTAGGAGTTATCAAGTCTTAATAGAATGCAATGCAGTCTTGCAACGTATTTTTAATGTTATTAAATTCTAAAATAATTGAAATAATTGAATACATTTAGATGCCATTGAACTCCATTTTCATATTCATGGTTCTGTAACAAAAGCAGTGAATATTTGCACTTTCTGAAGTCACTACGACTGTGATTGTTTTAGGTGGGTTATTCTGAGGTTTACTGTTGTGAATTGTAATTATCTGGTATAAAATAAAGTTCAATTGTCCTGTGGGATCCCTTTGAAGGCTCAGATCAGCCCCGGTGGTACGCTGAGCAGACATGTTTCTGTCAATTCCAGCTTCAAGATAAACTGTCTGTTGTCAGACAAACTCACATTGCTGTTAATGTGTTCTCCTGAAGTTCTCCAAAGCTCCTAACCAAACAGGACTAGACTGGTGCAGCTGGTGGAGGTCCTTCACAGGGAGACAGAACTTCATTTTAGGACGGCTATGGAGGGACACGTCTGTACAGCATCAAACAGTCAGAAACAGCAGCACAAACTCTTCCCTTCTTCAGTCAGCAGGTCAGGCAGCTCCAAGGCCTCAGTGCAAAACAAACTACCACTAAGTACAGTCTCTATGTCTAAACTGGCCTCTAACGGCAATAGGACGACAGCAGGAGGCGCTCTCCTCTCAGTGTTGACTTGTTTGAGTTTGTGCCCTTTAAGTTCTTGTGCAGACCCAGCAAACATTCAGACATTTAATGCAAAGTAAAAAGTCAGCTGTCGTCGAACTCAGCAGCATTCAGGGAACCTGGGACCTACACATTTACAATACTTTCCAAATCTGCTTTGAAGCTAAAGTCTAGCCTTCGCTATGGTGAACCTGCGGCAACAACTGCCTGTATGTTTTCAAGTGATGATGGCATCGTATCTAAATACTCAGTAAATTAACAAGATTAAAAATCCGCCAAAATTTTGTGCTCATTTTGGATCCAGAGTGTCTGGGTTGATCAGACGTTTGATGGGTTCTTTCGGTAGAGTTCCTCTGTGCAGCAGTCGCGGCAGTTCATCATCCTGTTTCTAGTAATCAGTGTGATTCGTATTTATGGTCCCATATTGGGTGGCAGTGTATGGAACATGGACCGCCTGCGAGTCCAAAGCTGCACGCCATTGACACAGAAGCAAATCGATCTAAGATGTATGAATGATGGGAAAGCGAAGGAGGAGGCCAGTGTGCTCGCTGGCTATCCAGCTTCTCCTGAGATAAAAACAAAACAAAAAAAACATAAACCAAAAAAAAAAAATCAAACTGCTGACTCAGTTCCACCAACTTGTCACCTCACTTCATCTGAATGAGGACGGACACAGTGTAGACATCCAATTGCTCAGTGGAGCTGGCTAAGTCCCCACCCCCTCTGGCCCTGCAGTGACGTGAATCAGTCCGGTTCAGAGTTGGGTTGTGGTTCAACATGTTGGTCAGTCAGTGAAGGCTCCATAAGGCAGATCTCCATACCCATGCTTTAACACCAATTCACAAAAACGTAATTTGTTTTTTTAAATTTTTCTCTTTGTCATTGATGTTCTGCTGTTTTGTTTTTGATACTGATGATGAAGCGTTTCTTCTTCTGCAGAGAATGGATGCCTGAAGCACAGGAGGTTGGACAGCCTGCAAGACAACAGAAAGGGATCATTGCCCACTGACATCTAGAAAGCTGAGTCTGTGGACTGAAAAGAAATGGACCCTAAGGCAGTTACTGATGGAACCAGAGATCTCAGAGGACTCTCAAGACTTTATAAATGCATTTAGGACCTGTTTATAAAGCTAACACTCTTCACTGCTACATCTAGATCCTTGTACTTCCCTGATGAACAAACGAAGAGGTACATGACTGTTGTTTCCTTTGGCGTTAAGAACTGATACGATTGTATATATAATACTGTCGACTGTTGAGCCGACTCCACTTACGTTTGGACAAATCATCCATCATTATGTCTTGCTGGCGTTCTCGTAGATAACATCAGACGTGATGGACTGCTTCTTCTTCTGCCACATCAGCAGGACACACTGATGGATGAACACGTACTGCTCCTGCAGACAGAAACACCCAGAGCTCTGTGAGTCTGAAAAACTGAAATTTCTCGGAGATCTACTGACTTATCAGATACGTTCCAACCTACCAGGAACAGAATTATACAATACAAATAGTGAAACAATTATTGTATGTTTGATTTGAAAATAGTAAAAAAATTTCGATCTTCTGTAATATTTGCATTAATCAGAAACCAAGAATAAAATACAAAGTTGTGTGCCACTGGAGAAAGTAACCTACTTGGATGCAATAGAGGAGTGGGATGTTTTATTAGATATGGGAACCATTCTTAAAATATATGCAAAGTTTGTGGGTGCATCACATGGTTTCAGCTCTATATACCTAGCAGGACTTGTGTGATGTAGGAGGTGTGATGTTAACATATGTCTCTCTGCGCATCACTGATTCATGGTTTGTTTTGTCTGTTGTCTCTGACCCTACCATCATGAGTCATGAATGTCATCTTGTGGTGTGAATATAAATATGAATATAACTATAATATTGTCAAATAAAAAAATCAAAATAAAACATATTAAAATTATATATTATATTTGTCAGTTGAATAAGGGAGGTGACAATTTAAGAGATTACTACGATGCAGCCCAATTAAGACCCTTGATATATCTTCGTGATTCGTAATTTAAGGCAAGGGCAGGACCACCATTAAGAGCAGTAGCGGACAAAAGTTTCAAAGACTATTTTAAGTTCGAACACCCTGCATGTGTAAAATAGATGGGAAAGAGAAGGAGGAATGGTAATATCTGATGGAGACGGGGAGAATATTTATACAATACAGTGAAAATCTACATATTCACACAGCAGGAGGAAATCTGGGTGGAAAGTGTGAAGAGAATCTTTATAAGCCCGGTTCAAAAGAGGTATCAATGTGTTGTGAATGTGTTTGAGGTTATGCAGTTCAACTGTAGCCAATCATTATCATACACCCTGGAGCTGCCCCGAAACCTATAAGTTTTTGGAAACTGTTTTTCAGATATTTCATGCTCTGATAATAAATGTTCAGTCTAAAGCACGATGAGGATCTAATGAGAATAGTATTCATTGGAGGGAAGACGGCCCCAACTAAGAAATGGTAACATCCAGATGCTCTAACATTAGATGATTGGTTTTAAATTATATACATTTATGTCATAGAATGACTGACATTCTCTATAAAAATACAAACAAAGATTTTTGAGACCGTGGGCAGAATGTATCCGATCCATCAGCATCAGGAGACCAGATATGCTTTACTTAGTCTCTTTTGAAATATTGAATTTAATGGATTACCATGTGGATTATGCTGTGAGTGAATTTTTACAGATGGATGAAAAGGAATGACAACCCTTGTTAATTTGCTCACTAATGCATAAATCTCTTTGAAGTGCATTGGAAAATGAAGAGGAGAGCAGTGATGATCAATGATGAACATGATCAAATAAGATTTTTCAGTTTATCAGAGCAGCATTTGTTACATGACTTGAATTCTTGACTATGTATGATCGTCCTGATAAAGATTTTTACAAAATAAAGAAAATGGTTCAAATTTTACACGCAAGTAAGAACAGGTCAAACTATAAAGTTTTAGCACAATTTTTGTAGATCATTGCTGCAAATTCACCTCTATACCACAGTGACCCTATACCACAGAATCCCCCAAAATGCCAGAGTTTGTTTAGTAGTGAAGGTCTGGCTCAATTTATAAGATACTGTCTGGCATCCTCACAGATTATCTTAGAAACCTACACACACAACAAGATTTGGACATAATGGGACATCACAGCGTACAGGATCAGTAAACCACTTCATCTGATCTCATAGAAGCACAGACAGAAACCCATTGCCGTAAATTTTTACAGTAAAATAGACTGAAGAAGCCCGAATGAACAAACAGCTGCTGAAATGTTCAAAAAATGCAGGAAATGGAGGTGACTTTTTTTTACATCCATTTAAATATCTGTTGAATGTAGCATTAGTCTGTAGCATGAGTCTTGTGCGCTTACTTTGGTGATGAAGCGGCCTTCTACTGTCCAGATTTACCAGTTTAGCTCTGAACATATTTATTTATCTTGATATTCCTATCAGTGTGTGAGCAGTTGGTCCACATCTTTAAACCCAACCCTTTACTAAAACCGTGAACGCCCCCTGACTGTCGGGAAGGGTGAATCTGTCGCAGCCATCTGTGTGGACCTCACCTCAGTCTGCACCATAGACAGACGGTGTGATCTCATCTCAGACACCATCCCCAGAATGTCTGCAAACTCATGCTCTCTGATGTGCTGCATGAGACGGTCCAGAGCAATGAAGGTCCCTGTCCTGCCGACTCCAGCACTGCAACACACAAACAGGAAGCCTTTATCCTAAGCACTCACTGCAGCTTTATTGTTGAGAGGTTAATGGATGACATCATCCGTCTAACTGGATTTTATGCAACTGTCTTCCTGCTTTGATCTCACTATATTCTGTTTGTAACCAGAACACGTAAGACAATCTCCCATCAGCAGCTGAAAGGAGTTAGAAGTTCAGTATTTACACATTAACACAAATCGAAAATAACCATGGGATGGATTAAACTCTTGACTCTCAGGAATGCACTTTTGTCTTGTATAGGAGACAAGAGTTTCACAGCTTTGCTAAAGAAAACTATAAAAATGTTGTCCACTGCAAATGACATTCCATTAAAAAATGTAAAAGTATCTGAAAAAACTGTTGCATTACGCAGTTTCCATTTCACACAATTATTACTTGTTTGTTAAACAACAAACTATATTTAATTAAAATTGCAGTAAGAGTAAGAAGGTTTTTTTTAATGAACTGTTTTTAGGTTGTTTTTATCTGTATATGATGATTTCTCTCGGCTTTTTCCCTTCCGGGGTCACTACACGAATCCAATTAGCATAGTTGATTTGGGAGGAGTTTTTTTTTTTTTTTACGTCGGATGCCCTTTCTGACACAACCCACTGGACGCTCATCCCGAGGATGGACCCAGGTCCCCCTATGCACCAGCCTGGTGCCTTACCAACTGAGCGATCCAGCCGGGATAATTATTTATCTGTACATATTTGGTCTAATTCTGTTGTGAGAATACACCCCTCACCCTCCCCTACGGTGGCTGAAGCCAATCCCTTCTTTGTAGCCACTGTTTGTTTTGTCTATTCTAGGCTAGTGGGATATTAACTGTGGTCCAAACCCAGGCATAGAAGGAGACTGTAAAGCATCTGAACACTGGATGGTACTTCATATGCAATGGAAATGATAACTAGTGTCAGACCTGTTCCCTGCTCCTCAAGTGTGATATATCCTGGAAAAAAAGCCACTGAACTGAGAAGACGGATTTTTCTTAAGCTGCAACATTACAAGATGTTATTAAAACCAAAGTGATAGAAGATGATATTCTGTCCCGTTGACATGGGTGTGAGACCCGTTTTTCACCTGCAGTGGACTATGATGGGGTCTTTGGTCCTGTTGGCCTGTTGACGGACGATGTGGACAAACTGCAGGATACTCTCGATGGCGTTAACAGTGGGAACACCATGATCTGGCCATGACGTATAGTTCAGATGTAGGACGTCCTGAGTCTCATCGGCCTATATCAACAAAAAGAAATTACATTAAATTGACGTCTTAAGTTATTTGCCCCCCCAATACACACACACACGCCCGTGCAATACAGCCTCAACTAAATCACACAAAACATAATTGAACACGGACATCTGAACAAGTGTAGGAAAAAACTGATATAATTGTTATAAGATGAAAATAGTTATCATGGATCTGTAGTGATTCTCTCTGGGACAAACCAGCACTCACATATCCCAGTCTGAACTTCCTGATGGTCCACTCAGGAGATTCGTTTTCAGACAGCATCTCCACACTGATCTCTCCATACATCACTGGCTCGTCTGTGAAAGGCCAGTAGTGATCACATTTCACCTGTAGAGCGAAACACTGTTACACATGGTTCCCCACAGACATCAGACACAGATATCTAAAGTTGCAAAGACAGATTCCCCATTACTTCGAATAAAAGTGCAGATAGATGATAATAATAATTATAATCATCATAATAAAACTTTTTTCTAAATATATATAAAATAACATTTTCACAAAAAGTCTTAAGACTGGAGTGAAATAAAAAATAAAATATATGATTACACACTAATTGATAAAAGTTAATCAGATAAAAGTATACGTAATAAAATAAAATTTCAACATACTGTAATTGCATGTAAAGGTTTAAGACGGGTGAGATCAGAAACACATATTTGATTACACGCTAATTATTAAGATAAAAGTACAAGAAATTTAACAACATTTTTAACATAATTGCAGAACAGGGGTGACAGTTTAGAAATAAAGAGTACAATTATACAAGCAATAATATGAAATTTAAACAAGATGGCATAAAATAGGAGTGAAAGAGATGCAATGACAAGTGACCATACATGATAAATAAATGGAATAAAGACAGTACACATTCTGGGTTAGTTATTGTAACCCCATTTTTATCTATATAGATTGATGAAATGGTAGATAATAGAACATGTCTTAGTCTCTGTGAATGGTGCAACTAAAACATAACCAGTTAAAGTACAGCCTTTTACTTCTTTTTGTGAATAGGTTCAGTGATGGCAGGAGATGACAACACAGAATTTGCAACAACTTTGAGAAGGAGTGTTCTCCTCAGAAATCCAACACTCACCCTCCGCCGTTCATTACACTGTGTGAGCATGACAATAATGGGAGACTTCTGCTGCAGGACCATCTTCCAGAAATCGTTCCTGGTCTCGGGCAGTGGACCCTGGGTAGCGATGTACTCCTTTGCATGTTTATAGCCCTGAATATCAAAAAGAAAGACAGAGCAACAACATGAATGTGAAGGTGTTGCAATTAAATCCATGCAAAGAACACAAACCTCACATTAAATCTGTTGCTTAATCATCTGTACGCTCTCACAGGATAATGCAAAGTCTCCTCCTGGTTTTTAAAAGCCAAACAAAAATAGCTAAAACCTGCACACAGAGTTTGCTGGTTGTCTACAGGTGAACAGGTGTACTCACAGGTATGTAGTTGGCGTTGATGTAGTCTGACCCTTCGTCATTGTGCATTGAGATCAGCTTCACTCGACTAAAATCATCTGAAATTGGAAAGGTTTGATTGTAGTCTCTGAAGTCTCTTTCGAAACATCTGTGTGAGGATGAGATGGTGTTTGTTGACTTACATGGCAGGATGTTAGTGTAACGATTTTTGGGTCTGTTGACTGGTAGGTCTGCAGCATCGTGAGAAAGATCCAGCCCAACACTTTTCAGTTCCTGAGAAAACATACAGCAGGGTCTTACTTACAGTACACCTTCACTATTTACAATATATGTGCAGTACATGGATTGTATATTTGTATTCATTTTTGGTTTTATCCCTGGAGTTTGTCCATTTGTGTGTTTGAGTTAAAAGGATGTTAACACAAACATAGTAGGTACTGTAATGTGCCCTCTATGTTTAAGCACTAAAAATGCAATGGTTGTCATTTTTTGCGTGATGATGATGATTTCTTCTGGCTTTTTCACTTCCGGGGTCACCACTGCGAATCCAATTCGTATATTTGATTTGGCAGGAGTTTTTACGTCGGATTCCCTTCCTGACACAAGCCACTGGACGCATGGGAATCTCGGGAATCGGACCTGGATAATCATATCATTGAGCCCATTCATAAGCACACTCATAATCTGACCATTATCTGATTTCTGTTTATTCTGCTTATTTCAGTTCATTCAAGTGATAATGTAAACGGTATAACCTGATATGCTTTAACACACAACAGCAGTAATCTGATTACTTGTAATCAGATTAACACGCCGGGATTCCTCCCCAATACTCCAACATTTTGACATCTATCAAGATCCAAGATGGCGCCACAGTAGGCAGCCTCTTGCAGCAGCTCCTAACTATTTTTCCTACTTTAAGTTTTTCAGTCTTGACTCTTGTTATCGTGTTAATTGGACTCTTGCACAATATGGACATATGTGATTTTTGAAGTTTTGTGAGAGTAGTAGCCTGTTTGCTACTCTCATGGAACTCTTCAGCACCAACAGGTGTTCTCGTGAGCCAGTCCGTGTTTACAGTTTGGATGAGCAACAGTAGGTACTCCCGGGAGAGCGACCCGTGTTTCTCAAGGAATTATGGTGTCGGAGCAGCGGTTGCAGAGCTGGCGAGATATACCGGGTGAGGAGGGGACGGTACAACTGATCTTTCCATCTGTTCTGGTGGGTAATGGATGATATACCAACATGATGGAAGAGCTTATCGGCTACTGCTTACCAGACTGCAGCAGGAGTACAAGCGGAGCAGACTCCAGCTGTAACAGATTCCATGGCTCACGGATACCACACTGGACTCTTGTTGTTTTTTTGGTTGGTTTTCCACTGGTGTGAGCGGACTGAAATATGGGGGAGAGTGGTGGAGGAGAGGGGGGGACTGGCGTTTTGTGTGTGTATGACTTTGTGTAACGGTTTGTGAACCGTTTGTTGTGGTTATGAACGTTGTGAACATTTGAACTGTTAGCAGTTAACGGCCGATGCTACGCTACGCTACGGTAGCCCGCGAAGACATTCACACCACCATCTCTCAGCTCCACACATCACAGCCCCTCAGTATCATCTCTGGGACTTTAATCATGTATACCGTCTATGTTGTACAAGAATTCAACTGTTGTATATCTGTCTGCTCTGTTTTTCTACCCTTTGTATTCTGCTGCTGTATCTGAAATTTCCCTAGTGGGACTATTAAAGTTATCTTTCCATCTATCTATCTCTCTTGGTGTAAGTATTGGTATACAAGTTAATTTTAAATCTGCTCATGTACAAAAACAATTAAACATCTCTGATGTTATGTAGTCAAATGTGGATAGAAGACGTTATACGATATTTGACCATACCATCCCTACATACTCCGAAAGACATCTAATATTGGATTGAAAAATCTGAACCAGTTATGGGATTTCTATAGTCATGAAAATGGGCTCATTGTTGATTACAATGTTCCACGGTAGAAATAATGCTTGATTCGCACCAGATCATACAAGCTTAACCTTTAACCTCTTGTACCTCAAACTGCAGAGAAAACTTGTATGCTGAGTCTTTGCTCATTTCTTTGAAGTAGGCGTCAAAATCATCCAACTGCACCGGGCTGCAAATGAACACACACACGTCAAGCATCCAGCATTATGACAAATTTCATAAACCTCAGCTGGACATGACACTACAGGGTGCATTAAGTATCTGACTCATCTCCATTAGTTCACAGGAAATATCAAAGTCCAACAGACAGATTTCTATGTAACCTCACTGAGGATGAACTCTTCAGATTTGAATTCTCCTTCCTCTCAGGTTCAGGTTCCCGTCTGTCTCAGTGTTTTAACAAGCTGCAGACAGTTCAGTTTCTCTTTAATCTGCTGGATTTAACACTTTAGATGTTTCTGTCTGAAGGCTCATATTAGTGCCATAGCAGCTCTGTTACATGCAACACACACAAATACAAAGAAAAATAAAGAAAATAAAAAAAAAATACATATAGACACACAAAGCACACATGTTGACACATTGTTTAGTTGTGTTACCTTGTTAACTTCCGTTTCTTTAAAGCTGTCTTGCTCCTATAAAATACAGAATAAAGTCTTTGTGATGATTTCAGTCACTACTGTAGAAACAAAGGACATATTTTTTAAATTGTACTGTAATATTCACTGCAGACATGAGTGTTAAAGCTAGACCTAATTGGAATACGTTTAAATATTTTTTTTAAAAACTATGTTTTGTTAGCAATTTTGATATCCAAAATGTATTATAAGTACGGATACCAGTATTTCTGGATAGTACTGTCTATCCAAATGATAGACATAATATGATTCATAATATTATCTTGAGTATTTTACCTTTTAATTTTAACAGAATGTTAGTGTGCAAATGTTATCTTTGAACTGTATGATGTTTAAACTATATGCTATTTTTTCCAGTAAACGTCCTGTGAAGATTTCAACAAGGACTTTTTTACACTTGATGTCTCACATAAATTAGTATATTTTTAGTTGCATAATTTTTCAGCCTTTAGAAGTTTAGTTTTATATTTATTTCGTTTTAACACTGGCATCTCTAGACTTCTATATAAATAAAAGCCTTTACTTGAAACTTAAACTTATTAACCTCTCCAAACAGTATTTTTCTCATGCCCACTCATTCAACGAAAGACATACCATTCAACTGCAGACAGCTCAATATCAGACATGCAGCCTTTTAACATGCATATCTTTTAAATTAATCTTTTTCATGCATCTATATTTACAGTCTATTCATATGAAGACAGATTCCCTGATTGTACTTAAGTGCTGTAAATCCCCAATTTTCTGCCTTCTGACTGTTGAGCTTCTGAAAATTGATAAAACTGGAAATCAAACAATGAGCCAGGAGTAAATTTGGGTTTTTATTAGATTAGATTAGATTCCTTATTCGTCCCACTCGGGGAAATTTCAGAAGGATTTTTTTTTTAATGCTGGTGCAACATTACCAGGGAATTCATATTTAAATGAGCAACATGCACTGCAGCATTTAGAATCTAACACAAAATACAGAATCATAACTGAACTACAAATAGGTTTACTCCTAAAGTGGAAATCCAGAAAGAGAAAGACAGACGGCATGCAGACACTAGCATCAACAGTTAGCATCATGCTACGTCCAACAGGTTAGTGAACAGTATTCAGTACTTTGAAGGAGTTTGAACAGATCAGAGTTCAACCACAGACAGCATTGCAAGACAATGTTAAAGATGGTTAAAACACCATTGCTAACCTCCTGTTTTCTGGAGAATGTGACAACTGCATTCGGAAAAAGTCATCTTTTAGGTGGTCAAGTAAAAATTTGGTGTTATTCTCTTTTTTACGTCTTATCAGCAAACAAGTGAGTTTGTGCCGTAGAAGTCAATAGATGCTGTCAGCACATCAGTGAACCACCCTGTTACTTGGCCGCTGGATGATCTGGTAAACTTATCCTGTGACATTTTTTGAGATAGAGTCACAACCCATACTCTGAATCATACATTTAGTCACCTCTTATAAAATGTTGTAAAATGATTTTTTTTTGAGATTCCTGGAGGCTTAGACTGTGGGAGTTTGTGTTGTTAGTTGATCCAAATCTCTACAATTTTGAATCGTTTCATAATTGCTAATGCTGAAAAAACATGTAATAATCACAGTGGTACTCTAACCCTTTCAAACTGCATAGTAGAAAGGTTTTGATAGGTTATGATAATCTATCAATGGAAAGACACAAGCTGCACAATCACTTTGGAATAAAGCTGTCCATGATATAACATTGTGACATAGTAAGGCCTGAGATGCAGTGAGTATTTCAAGGATTAATTAGCTGATTATTTCCTCATATAATCGTTAGATCCTTCAAATATCAGATTAAAATGACTTTTATCCATACACGGCTTTTTGAAGAAAAATGACTGAAAAAATCTGATCAGCTGAATACAGAAGAAGAATGATGGGATTCACTACAGCGCTTTGACATACTGACATTTTGCCAGATATCCAACAAAGGGGGAAACGTCTGATCTGTGTTTCATAACCCTTTAGGATAGACAGTATTGTCAAATGTCTTATATTCTATCATTATATACTAGTCTTTCCTTAGAACTACAAGTCAGTGAGTGCTAACAAAAGCAGTTAGCAAATTATCTCCTTAAAAATGCAAGCTATGTCTGCTAATTAAATGAAAAAAAGCCGAGAATAAAATGAACTTTGAGGTTCTGCAAAACACCTGCAAAACACTTTTTTCCCAAGGGATTTGTTACAAATAAGACGAATGTAGAATAACACCAGTTTTACCCTTTAATGTAATATCCAGAAGTGATCTGATGACTTTTCATTTTGGAAAGTAAAACATTGTCTCTGATCAATACTGTGGACTGTGGCTCTGCTAAGACATGCCCCTGAAGTGCAGAGTTTTTGGCTAGCAGTTGCTTACTTACCAAGGATTAATATAAAAAGCCAAAAGATAGTCAGTCCAAAGGCAGGATGGCAGTAGGGTAAGGAAGGCAAAGAGGCTTCTTCGCCTGAAGGGGGTTCAGATAAAAAAAATAAAAAATAAAAATAAAAACATAAAAAATACAACAACAATGAAACAAAATAGACACCAGGGGGCGACAGGTTGGGGACAAAACATGGTGCTCCATTAGTAAAGAGGCAAGAGCTTCACATTAGTGCTGAACACAGAGTTAATGCATCATGCAGCCGTTCAGAAAGTGGCCCGTTGTCTTTCTGGAGGACAACAGGAATCTGTTTGCTGCCAGACGTCAATGGCCGCTCTGTCTTATTTTTACAATCCCCAGCCTGAACCTGTGACATCACTGTGTCCTCCCAACCCATCCCCAATGCGACACTCAGCGGGCATCTCTGCAGGCCCATAATCAGGAAAACAGTCCACATTTTGTCACTTGGAAACTGTGACCGTGTGACATCACCTTGATGAACCTGATCAGATGGATGATCTCATTAACGTTTGTGTTGCTCAGGTCATGCCCCCACTGATGCAGATACTTTCACAGAACAATTGTATTGAGTATGTTTATTTATTTATTTTTCATCTACAAGCTCTTACGAAACTGAAGACTGAAATTTTATAAGAAACAGTGTGCAATGACAATTTGCACTGAGGTATAAAAACATTCTCTACAGAAATATATATAGAAAATAGATTCTAGTTTACCAACATTCTCTTGGTCAGCTATAAAGAGTAGAGGGCCCAGTATGAAGCCACGGGGTATTCTGCATCATCCAGTTTTGTTTAGTTTTTGGAAAGTCATTTTCAACTCACTTCAGTTTTTATAGAATTCATGATTAAGTGAAAAGAAAGAAAGCTACAAAGAAAGGAAGAAACATGTGGCGCTTTAGATGAATGACATTCATTTGAATAATTTGCTGTTTTTTATATATAATAGCTACAAAAAATTTTGAAAAAGGCAAACATTTGTACCTACGTTTCCAGAAATGTAAACAAATTTGATTCTTCAAGTGTGGATATACTATATCTGTCTGCATCAATGGTGGCACCATATTCACAACCACACTGTTGTACCATATGAACCAGCGAGTTCTGCTGACATGCACAGTCAAAGCATAAACACAACTTCACCGTCACATTAAGAAGACACTCTGATGGACATGTGCATTTAGTGATGGAAGGTAAAATACAACAGCAGATGGAAGCCCAGACTCTGCCTTAACTGACTGTCTTTCAGCTGTTATATTAATCACAAATATCCAAGTCAAAGTATCATAGTGAATTATGTGGGATTGAATGAAAGAGACCTATAGCCACATTGCTTAGACAATAAGAGTTTCTTGTGAATTGAAGTGCGTGTTTTTCAGAATGTATCCTCAAGAGCAGCATTTTATCCCTTTGATCTGAGGGAAATTCAGATGTTTTGTTTTAGACAAAGGCCACCATTTTAGCCTGCTCAAACAGAGCAGGTGTCACGATTGCCTCCTCCTGCTGCTTAAACCATCATACACAAGTTTAAATCTGTTGGTAGAAAATGACTTGCATGTTAAAACCCTAATCTGTTTCCTAAATCCCAGCCATGCCGCTAATCTGCCTTTGATTGAGTCCTTGGAGTGTGTTAGCAGGCTTTGAAATACATGCCAAGGATTGGGTGACCAAAAGTCCAGATGTCAATCATTCAGATCTCAGGATTGTCAAGTGCTTCAATGGTTATGCCTTATCAGGACAAGTCTAACTTCAGGTCTACAACAAAAAAAAAAGAAAAAGAAAAAAAGAAACAAGAGGGTAGAGGTCTTTCCTACCAGTTATAAGGGAGTTTCCCATCTCTTTCAAAAGATGGAAAATTGACGAAGGTTTCAGCACCACATTCTCTGGAACAGAAAACACCAAACACATCAAAAAAGAAAGAAGAAAAAATACCAACAGCGACAGTTTCAGGAAGTCATACTCATTTTGATGACAAATCAATAAATGGAGGAAGTGAGCTGGAACGAGCGAGACTAAAACACAAACATGATCTTAAAACGGAAAATAGTGTGGTAAAAATAATGAGAGCTGCTGTTTTTTGGAGCAACTGATTTTTTTTACAGTTTTAAGAGATATTTGGCATCTTAGAAAAATAAAGTAGGATTAGGATTAAGCTTAAATGAACAATTGTCTACATTAATACCAGAGGTATATAAACTGAAAACAGTGATGTCTTAAAATATAAATCCATATATGAAGATGTTTGTTAATTGCACCAAGTAGCGAAGTTTCTAAAAACTATATGTACAGTGATATATTATCAGAGCTGCAAAGATTAAGAGGACATTAAGCAAAATTAACCACAAGCTCTATTACTATTTTTCACCTCCTTTCATCTCAGTCATAGCTTCACTGGTCATTTTAGGAAATATCCTTAAGATGATGCAACCAAGATCAATAACTTGATCATAATTGTGGATAAAAAGGTAAGCTGTCTTGCTTAGTATCGATCTTAAATTGAATTGGATTTATAAGTTTGTCCAATCCATCCAATTAGCTTGTTGAATATGAAATGAATAGCATGACATCACCCACTGACACACTATGCAGAGCTGTGACTATATTTAAAGTTATGAATATATTGAATGTACTATCTCTAGTGGGAGACAATGACAATGACCTCAGAATTGGAAGAGGTGTTTATCTAAAAGCTTCAGCTCTGAGGTCAGGGAATGGGCATTTGTCTCTCTTTTTAAGACCCTTTGATGAAGT
>JAPTHA010000005.1:8649423-8661768 GCA_029814585.1 Gymnapogon annona | reverse complement strand
CTGACAATTCTATGACATTTCGTTACCAGATTCCTTGTGTGTGTCTGTGTAATGACAATAAAGGAAGTCTAAGTCTAAGTCTAAGTCTATATCTATATGCTCTATGTTCAAATATATAATCTCCACTTAGTTTATCATCTGATTGACAGCCACAGCAGAAATAATTTATGTTGATTACCAAGAAACTTGAATAGTAAGGAGTTTAATGCTTTTTTAGACCGGTCATCCTCCCCTACATGGAAACAGGACATGACTTACTCCTGAATTTGTCTCTGATGAGAGTAGATTTAAGGCTCTACAGGGCTCAGTCTAATTACTACATTTCACAGGGTTGGCGTGCTTCAAATAGAGGACTCCTACTGGTGTTAAAACCACCACCAACCCCAACCACTGCGACCAAAATGCAGAGGTCACGCTGCTGACCTCTGACCTCATCACTTCAACCCCCTGCAGCTTGTTCCAAGGTGTGGAAGAGACCACAAAACACATTCATTAGAGGTGACTTGAGTTAAATGAGCCCAAGTGTTACTCCTGTGGTGTTTTTATCAGTATGTAATGTAGAATCGGGACAATGCGCATCCACAAAATCCACAGTTTCAACCAAACACTGTCAAAAAAATTGTCTTCATAGTTATTTTTTTGTTTATGGATCTGCACTCATTGTGGTTGTAAAAAATGCCAGAGAAACACATACTCACATGTGGGATATAACTACATAACTACAATTATTGCTCAGAAAAATTTTATGTGTGGATAATAATGTTCTGTCTAGTAATCTGAAATATAGAGATTCAAGAACTGACCAAAATGCCAATTAGCAGAATGAGACTGAGTCGAATGTTAAGTATAGCAATTCAATACAGTTCTGACTTTATTGATTCATTGTTTCCGTCTGTCTCGAGGTATTTATTTATTTATATATCCATCCAGGCAGGTCTTCATAGAAACAGAAGCAAGAAATAATTTCATATTGAAAACAAGTACACATATAAATCACAGTAAATACATTTAAACCAACATGAAAAAGAATACTAAAGAATTAATGAGAGACAAGGACAGTAACAAAGAGACAAATAAACTAGACTAGTGATAGCCATACCTCACCATTTCAGAGGTTTGTAGAAAGCAGCAACATAACGTAGAATTTCAGGTACTTGAAGAATGAAATGTTTCAAGTGAAATGACATTTTGCAATTAATTCCATGTCTATTTGTACATTTCTACAGTCTGTCCTGTTTCACCCTCTCTTTACCAACTAAACCAGTCCACGTCTTGTATCATTGCTGTAAATGCACCATTGTCTCTCATGTATGTAGATGCTAGTTTGCATCTGTATTTTCACCTGAAATACAGCCATTCAAAAGGAGACTTTACTGGTGTGTGTGTTTCACTTGAACATACTGTAGATATGAAGTACAAATGTCCTTCAAGGGGCTTTCAAAAAGTCCAGTTCAGAGCCCCTAGATTTTCACGTTTACTTCAGTAAAGGAGGTGAATGAGTACTTTCTGCAACAGTTTTGACAAAATCCATCGCCAATGTGCAGAGGAACACAACCAACTTCCACTTGGTGACAACAACAGGATCTGTGCATTCCCTGAAAATATCACCATTCCCATACTGTCCGCTCAAACCAGAGGCTGAGGTAAAACCTGACTCTGGCCAATGCTTTATTCCATCCACTCTGTGCACTTACATTTAATGTCACCACAACTGAACCTATCGAGCTGAACACTGATAAATCTTTTGGTCTTCAGGCTGAAGCGTCCTCTAAGATCATGTGATTTGAGCGGCTTCCTGTTGTGCAGGTGATGCTGATGCTATCTGCTGTTCTTTCATTAAGTGCAACAGCAGGAGAGTCCGCACCTCACTGAGCTTCATCTGTCCGCCCGGATGCAGGTGATAGCAGGATATACGGCCACAGATAATAAACTTCTTAATTTTCTCCCAAAAACACAAACATATTAGTCCCTGAGCTTTGGCATCAAACTTCATATTCCGAGCTCAGATACTGATCACAGATTCAATCAGATGCAACATTCTTATATAAAGGTGAGTCATAAGGAAAAAAAAAAGGCAAGTCCATTCATCAGCTCGTCATGGATATGCATTTAGAATTTTAACATAATTATTGAATTAATCTATATAATATATAGTATTTTACATGTAACTGATATGAGCTCTTTAATAACAGCTGATTAAAACATAAACATACATTTTTCATATGTCCGTTGTTTGTTGATGAATTACATAAGTATTTGAACTTGAAATAAAACTAAATGTAGATGTGAAAATTGAGTTTGTGAGCAGAATTGCGTTTGTGAGCAGAACTGGATGTTACAATGGTGTAAGATGATAAATAATACAGTATAACTTTACATCATAATTATGTTATGTCTTTCTTTTTTCTGAAGGTTTTATTAAGCTTTATTGGATGGTGTCAAATGTACATGTTTGTTTTTGTTTTTTTATATTTGTAATCATCATGACTATAAATACTACAACTATTATAATAATTACCATTTTGAATTCCTTTGTGTGTGTGTGTGTAGGTTCTGATCCACAGCTTCATTAAAACAACTTAAGTAAAAAAAAATAAAACAACAAGTATGAGTTTGCGTTCTGTCAGTTTGTCAACATCGTAAGTACAACTTGACCTAAAACTGAACAGCCTTGAAAAAAAAATCAATTTCTGTCAGAGAAACATAAATCTACCTCTTTGGCTGTTATTGCAGCTCAGATTAAGGAACTCTTCTTTTTTCACAGTGAAGTCAATAGTAAAAATGATGCCAGTTCCTGGATGTTACTCATTAATACTGATTTTACTCAATATGTTATGAAAGAATGAATATTCAATATGTGTGGAACAGGTTTAAATACAACTGACACAGTGATGTGTCTCAAGGCTGACGATAACAACAATTCATGTGTGTTTTCATTTGAATGCTTTCAGTTATCTTTCATTTTCAGGCTCGATGACAAACCTTTCAGCTTTTCATGAACCCACTCATTCAGAGTATCTGTGGGTTTGTCCCGAACCTACTGATTGATGACAGGCCTCATAAAGCTTTGTCCTGTCCTGCCCTGTTCAGGTTTGGCCTTTTAAAATGTCAAGCTGCTGCTCTGGTTTAATTACAGCGCTGGTATTTGAAGTGAACAGGTCTCGAGCTCAGAGAGGGAAAAGGACGACCACCAAGACCAACTGAATTAAAAGAAACAACAGCCGTCGACGAGTGCACTTTAAACGCTTACCATTATTGTTTCATACTCATTCATTTTATATTGACCAACAAAAGAAAGTTATTGATGCAGTGATGATAACACTGTATTAAAGCTGGTTTGGATTTCCTCTTCTTAGTATATGCCAAATAAATAAGATTCAGATTCAGATTTCCTTTAATTGTCATTGCACAGACACATACAATGATCTGGCAACGAAATGTCATAAAGCATCACAAGAGTAGGGAAAAAAAAGAGCAAAGCAAACAAATTAAATTCTTGCACAACATAGACAATATACATGATGACAAGTCCCGGAGATGATAACGATAACGAGGGTTCTTCCGGAGCTGAGAGACGTAGTGACTGTCATCGCAGGCCACCGTTAGCATAGCTGCTAACCGCTAACCGTTGTTCCTAGACCCAACAAACAGATCACAACCGTAACCAGGGTTGCCAGATCTCGCGAGACAAATAAGCAACCAGGCCTTTGAAAACAAGCCCAAAACAAGCAACTTTTGCAACTGAACCCCCTAGCACTAGGTACTGCGGAGATGGACGGTAAACCATGGGTATTAGAGACCATGGGTATTGAATGAATTTGACTTCCTCCCACTCCTTTTTGAATACGCTAATGCAGATATGTTTTGTTTTCTTGTGTATATGTTTTGTTTCTTGTTTATTTTTTGGTTTTGGTTTTCTTCTGCTTCATTTGCATTCATTGTTTTATGTCATATTTGAAATAAACTTTTCAATTCAACATATTATTTATAATTGTATCTACTATTTGCTAATTTACTAGAATGCAGGTAGATGAGATTCATTGATATATAATCATGTAAAATGTACTATTTTGGTTTTTGTTAATTTTGTTATTATTATTACTATTATTATTATTATATGTGAAGAGAAGCAAGGTCTATTGATCCAAAGGACTTGAAGGGGTGGGACTGAATAAGTTTGACTTCCTCCCACTCCTTTTTGAATATGCTAATACAGATATGTTTTGTTTCTTGTGCATATGTTTTGTTCTTGTTTTTTTGTTTTGTTTTGTGTTTTGTTGTTTGTTTGGTTTTTTGTTTCTGCTTCTTTTGCATTCATTGCTTTGTAGCATATTTGAAATAAACTTTTCAATTGAATTCAATTCAACTTCTTCAATTCAATGCTAATTAATTAATGCTGTGCATTTTGTCCTGTGAAGTTTAATGTCTTTGTCACAAGTTGAACACATTAGCTCCCCAAGGAGGTCCACTGATTTAATGGATGTGTGACAAGCTGTGTAGGTGGCCACCTTTAGCTCAGCCCTCTGCATTGACTCGTTCTGTCTAGGGACTGTAAACCCAACGTCTGTTGGCCTCATTGTGGAGAATGGTGTGGCATTTTTCTTGTGTTTCTCAGTGCTAGCATATTGTTTCGGTTCCGCATGGTGTGCACGTATTTCACATTTTACAAACCCTGCACAGGGCTTTCAAGACGTCACCCACGACAGGTTGCATCCACTCTTTTATATCGCTCTCTTTCTCCCATTCGTTTTTATATTTTTTCTATATTTTGCCCACTTTGTCCCAGGGCCAGGCATTGTTGCTCGAAAATGTTGCAGTCGCGCTCTTTCATTTAAATGTCACCAGCGTGTTTCTCTTCCTAAACAGAAAACGACTGCCCTGCTCAGCATCTGCTCTGATTGGCTAACTCTTAGAAATGTGATGTGTGGGGGGGAAAAACACTGCAATCTCCTCTTGCTGTGTGTGTGCGTGTGTGGAGGGGCGGACAGGGGGAATTGACAGGGCAAACTACCCGACGTTTAAATGACATATCAAAGACAACTTATTACGGAGCTGGGGATAAGCCCAAATAAGCAACTACACTTTAGAAACTAGCCCAAGAAAACCCCAACCCGCAACTGCCAATATTTATAAGAAACTTCACAAAAAAAGAAGCCCAAATATGCTTATAATAAGCGGACTTGGCAACACTGACTGTAACTCACACGCATCTCCAATAAAACCAAGTGACTGAAACATCTTGGCTGCTTCACACAAACTAATAAATCCAAGTCAGAACCATTGTGTCAGCTGTTGGTTTTCCCGTCAAGAGAAAAGTCTAGCTTAGAAATCTTGTTTCCTGGTATCGTAAAATATTACATTGTATCTTCTTTTATAATATAAACAAGCCAGCTATTTCTCCAGACTGAAACCAGACGAGGTTTTCAAACTTCACATGAATTAAAGACAAGCTAACTAACATAGCCACAGCGTATCCCCTTATACTCTCACTGTGAATCTGCCTCAACACTCCACTGTTTTTAAAAAGGGGTCAACACTCTTTATGAATGTACATACTAGGGATGCAACAGTACAGATTATCCACGGTTCAGTACAAATTTTGGTTCATGAGTCACAGTTCACTGTAAAGTATGGTACAGTAATTAAAGTAATTCATAATTAATTATCTCTAAACATTGAGTCCTGTATTTTCAGAACATAGTTATAAACAAAATAACACACGGCACAACATACTAGGTGAGCGTTTTATGACTCCTATAGGGGATGCATTTGTGGAACATGAATTTTCATCTCCCATTCATGCACAAAGTGAACAGTCACTGTTAGCTTGCAGTAGTTCTTGACACCCAACTGTCAGCAGACAGAGCCATGTAAGACAGTTCCATCTCTATTTCTGCACTAATTGCACTGTACATATTGGGAATTACCGTATTGCTGAAGTGACTGTCGGACGGGATAGAGTAATGTGGCTCTATCTCTATGGTCAAATAACTAAATTCTACTATCAAATGACTAAATTTGCACTCGGTCATAACTGAGAATGGCTGCATATCATTGACAATGAAAACACCCACTGCTTTTGTAATTCATTTATATTTGTCAGAGTTGTTGAAAGTGTCGTGGTTTGCTATGATCTGCCCATGCTGTGGCTTGGGCCACTCCCTCTCCCTTAATGGTTGCCCCCTGATTACATGATTTCTGTCACCTGGCCCAGCCGCACAGCTGTTACTCATTGATGAGAAGCCTTTTATAAAACAACAGTTTGGATGCTGCACAGTGTGGGTTCATGCTGTCTCCACTGCCATATCCTGGACACTTGGGTTTTTACATATGAGCTCTACTGGATGCTGGACTCCTAGTTATCAGGTTTTGTGTTCATGTTTGTTTTACCTGTCTTTTGTTTCTAGTGTGTTGTGATTTTGTTTATTAAATGTTATGTCCCATGACAGAAAGCAGTAAGAATGGTTGGCTAAGTTGTCTGAGGACTGGAAACTGTCCGAGCAGTCGTTGTTTTAAGATGAGGATGAAGTAAATGCTTCATCATGTAGCCGATAGTGACCAAAGAATGCATACACACTGTGGTATATTTGTCTGTTTTTTCATCATCGCCATATGTTAAGGTTAAATCCAAAGTATTCTTACACCACAGACTTAAATGTTGCCGATGTGTCTTCATATTCCGCCCTATGTCCACAATTCGCCATACATCTCTCAATAATACAGAAATGGGTGGGGCTCTGTGGCTGGCTCCAACCAATGACAGAAGTGACTTTTTGCTAAGTCCCGCCCTACGACCACCAGTGAGCAATCATACATTAGCTATGTTAAGTAAGGGAGGACTGCTTGGCAAACATTCCCCTCCAGAGCAAAATGCAGAAGTGTACCGAACAGTACAATGTGCATTGTTGCACCCCTAATATTTATCAGTTCCTCCAGAAAAATGTAGGAAAAAATCTTTGGCTATGCAATGGAATATGTGTGGTTTCAATAGTGAAATACAGTTTAGATAACAAAAAATAAAATGTTGAAATTGAGTAGTTATATTACCCAAAAGTATTTCAACTTGACGCAGCACAAAATATTAATATAGTTTATTTAACTCTGTAGTTCAGCTACATGTCGGACATTTGTCTATACTCTGCTGTGGCTATCAGGTCTTTTGTCTCTATGGAGGGGCTGTACAAGTTTTACTTTTTTGGGTTTTTTACCCATAAACAGTTATGCACATGCTCCAACACATCAGGCACGTGCAGCTCTGTTCTTTTCTATGTAAACATCTGGTAGTGAAACCTGGCGTACATGTATTTGACGTTTACTATAGTAATTTTCCCTTTATTTGGATATTCCAAAATACAGTTACAAATTGCAACTAGTTCCTACTGCTGTGACTAGATTCCTTTTCCTGGTGTCAGAGGTCCCAATAAGGTAGGAAAATACGTCAGTTGTCATGTTTCAGCAGGCTTATAGATCTTGATTTAATAAGGTTGGTCCAAAGTCAGGTCACGGACCTCTACACCTGGATTTAATGTTACAGATATAAGGTTCATTGCACAAGGTAACACAGACATGTACAAAAAGGTATGTGATTCCATCATTTCCCAGTCTGTTTTCCCAGTTCAAATCTGTACATACCACCATATTTTTTCAACAATCTTGACTTTGAAAAAGTGCCTTAAAATCAAAACATTGTATCTGTTTTGCTAGATATGTTGACGATATCGACTTCAGTTTCTTTCTAATTTAAATGTAGTAATCAAGAAAAATGGCATACTAAACATACATCTTTTTGTTTATTTTGTAACCATATAAAACATATCTGATTTTTTGTAATTGTAAGACAATTTCTAAAAGTTTACAAACTCGTGACCAGAATGTCTTTAGCTTTGCTTACCTTCACGCTGACCCTGGAGAAAACTGCTTGTAAAATTCTATCAAACTGAAAGCACAATATTATTAAGAAACGAGCATGAGGGTCAAAGGTCAAGGGGAGAGATCTTATAGTTATGTTATAAGCCTCTGTAATGGTGCAATCGGGCTGTTATCACACAAGAAGCCATCCAACGCATATCATCCTGAGGGGCTCGGCTTGGGGGGGGGAGAAAAAAAAAATCCATACCAATTCACCCGTTTCATTGCTGCTGTGCTGTTGCCATGGTAACAGTGATGAAAGGAGAGACGCATTTGGGGTAGGAGGAGATGCTCATTATGTCTGTCTGATTCCAGGATTACCATGGACACAGTGGAGAACCGCGAGCCTCCAGGGCAGCAGAGGCTGAATGCTAATGTTACCCCGCACATGGCTACTATCAGAGGTCGACAGGAAAACGGGTTTCAATGAAAAATTGCAGTGGAAAAACGCAGCAAAAAAAAGTGGTGTGGATATGATGGAGTGAAAAAAATCATACCTGATAATGAAAGGTCTAAATTTGACAAATTTAATTATTGAATTTTATTTATATAAACAGAATAACATGATGGAGAAAATAATCAAGGGTTACGGAATAATAGATGTTCCACCAATGATAAATGCAACGTCAGGGTATTTTAGAATGGGGTGGGGTCTTCCACATGTTCATGATTCAGGTGTAACATATTATCAAATACAAAAACACGGAAGACTGAGGTTTTTTGTCTGATTTTGCATGTCAAATAAAAAGTTCCTAAATATATACATATATATATATTTTTTTTTTTTTCCCTTGACCCTTTCTATTTATATTTGTCTTCATAATGTTATGTTTTTTTAGCCAAATTTGTTCAATGTTTAATAGAAAACTTTTCTTCTGTAGTATCTTCTATACAGTTTGCCATGGATGAATAAATACTTGAAACTCCAATCACAGATTTTCACACTGTTGATGATTAAATACTGCATGAATATTGTAAACATCACACAAACGTATATTTCTGCCACATTTATTTGTCTGCGAGCATAATAACCGTAATTTCACCCTGTTAACTATTGCACAGTGCTTTGTTACAAGTTAAATTATACATGGAAGTAGAGCTAAAATGCCCGATTGATTAATTTGAGAATGGATAATTTGACATTGTTTTGAGAAGATGGCAATATTTCATAGTTCTTCCCTATAAATGAAGAAGCTGATCCCATTTCAGCTATCTTTGTTATTTAGAGGTTTGGTGTCACATTGGCCTCTATTTTCTTAATTTGTATAATACATTTGGTTTAGGTGAGACCTGTGGAAAGTACTGAGATTTGAATCAAGGCTTAAAA
This sequence comes from Gymnapogon annona, assembly GCA_029814585.1. NCBI lineage: Eukaryota > Metazoa > Chordata > Actinopteri > Kurtiformes > Apogonidae > Gymnapogon > Gymnapogon annona. The sequence goes on along the minus strand of JAPTHA010000005.1, from coordinate 8,652,533 downwards.
ATCACCAGTCAAGCATCAGTAGCAAAGCAGTTTTCTTTAAGTTCTGTTAACTGAACGTGAAGGGAAGTTTGAGCTTCACAGGTGTCCTTTACCCATTCCTGTACACCAGCAAAATGTATAAACCAGTAACCCATTCACAGGTAGTGATGGGATAATTATTAGCATGCAGTTTGTCGATCAGAGAATCCAGAGGAAACAACTCTGGGAAATGCAAACATAATTCTCATTTTCCACTGAATCTTAAGTACTTGTGGCTGTCCATTGATTTTGTTGATGACACTGCTCCGAAAGGGTCTTTTAGGGGGTTTATGTTTGTGCCATTGCATGTACCATGTGCACGTGCCCTTCATGTGCAGATGAAGTCTGCACATAAGTGTGTGTTTGGGAGGGGGGGGGTTACAGCACACTGGTGTCACTGAACATGCAGCTGCTTTCTCCTCTCTGTGGTCTACTCCTGAAGGTGTGTGATGCCCTCATGGCTGGTGGTACACCAGGTGTGACGTTCAGCATCCAGGTGCTAAAGTGCTGAGGGTTGGATGTGGCAACATTTCAGAAGAGTCTTAATGTGGTCCTTAAAGTGCTTCTGCTGTCCGCCAGGAGTTCCACAGCCTTCCTGGAATTAGCCATAGAAGATCCATCAGGGGAGCGTGTGGGTGGGCAGACAGATTACATACCCAACCAGGTGCAGGAGCGTGGCGTGCTTTTGATGCTAGATATTCCAGTCATGAATTGGTACATACAAGTATGCACAATATCCTTCAAGGATCTGATGTAGATGGTGGATGTGGAAAGCCTTGGTTCTCATGTACCTTGGATATGGGGTCCAGGTTTCTGAGCCATATAATAGTGTGGACAGACGCACTGCTTCGTACACAGCTGCTTTGGTATCAACTGTCAGCAATTTGCTCTGAAGACCTTGGTTCTGAGCCTGCTGAAGTCCAGAGTCCAGGCTAATGAGGACCTGAATGTCCTTGTTGAAGCCACAGGTAGAGGGCAATGTGTGTGACAATGGTGAGCTGCTGAGAGTTATGGTACTATATAATTAATATCCGAGTCATGACTTAGATCGGTTCCGACAAACCGGTCGTAAATTGGAGCATATACAAAATGGTAATGATGTACAGTAAATGAATATAAAATTGTACTTTATAGAGATGTTACTGTGATGGTATCTAGATTCATTCAAGATGACGACATGATAGGCTGCCTGTTACCGCAGCTCCCGTAATTTTCCTACTGTAAGTTTTTCTGCCTCGACTCTCTTGGTCGAGTTTGTTGGATTCTTTTGCGACATGGACATGCAACGTTTAGTTTTTTTTAGTTTTGTGAGAGTAGTAACCTGTTTTGCTGCTAATGGGATTCAACACCACAATGGGCGGTCTTGTGAGCCGGTCCGTTTTATAGTCGGGATTAGCTTTTGGTGTTAGCAACAGCAGGTACTCCTGGGAGAGCGATCCAAGATTCCAAAGGAATTGTGGCGTTGGAGGGAAGATGCAGAACTGGAGCGAGTACCGGAGAGGAGGAGACAGTACAATTCCGTGCATTCCATCTGTCGTAATGGGTAACTGAAGATCTGTACCAACAAGATGGAAGAGCTAACAGCGCTAACCAGACAGAGTACAACCACCCTACCCCTAACCAGACTGCAGCAGGGGTACAAACATAGCAGCCTCCTGCTGTTTAACGGACACCTGACTCACAGACAACACAACAACACACCGAACTCTGTTCGCAACTTTTAATGTTTTTTCTGTGTTTGTGGTGCTAATGCGTATTGTGTATGTCGTATAAGAATTCTGATGTACATCTGTCTCCTCTTTGTATTTGGCTGCGGTGACGCACGAATTTCCCCATCATGGGACAAATAAAGTTCTAATCTAGTCACAGAGTGTAGTGGTAGAATGCTGCTGTGAGTATGAGATGCTGGGATGTTACGCTGCCATAAATGTCATACACGATGCCGGGCTGCCACAACTATCTTACGCACTGCGCTGCCAGTAAAATCATAACATACCATATCACAGAAGCATGAATTCACAGGCCTTCCCCTCTGGACAGAATCCCACCAGGTAGTTGATGCAGATCACTCTCCGTGTGTGTCTGTGTCTTCAGTCGGTAGGTATCTGCTGGACGTCGTTGGAAGTACGGGTGGTTGTAACTCACCTACGTCATAACTCGGATAGTGAGTTTATATGGATGAAACCATAAAACCATAGTATCTATTGCATTGAGTCAGGCAGAAGAGCACAACCAAGGGCATACTGGAGTTAGATGATACCCTGTGTGATGATTTTAATGGAGGCCCCAGATGCCATCCAGTCAGAACTATGTGTGTGTATGCCGTCTGTGGGCTCCAGAGGTTTTTTTTACTGCTGAAAGGAAGAGGGACTAAGATAAACACTTGCCTGGGCAACCCTTTCACGTTGAAAGAGGGGGACTGTTGGCCTCCAGTGGAAACGCAAGCTGGCATGCCATCATGCGTTTGTCTCAGGGTGTTGAGGAACTGTGGTGGAACCCTCATCTTTCCCAGTAAGTCGCAAACGGAAATGCCGGTTCAGTGTCAAATGCCTCCAATGTCTTATCAATATAACAATGTACAGATTCGGTGGCAGTCTGTGTACAGACCACTAAAAGACCCCCAAAATGACAATCATACAATAAACTTTGCCAGTACTGGTCCAGTATATTATACAATCTACATGATTTTTGCTTTTATTTTAACTGCTGCACCAGTCTTTCAGATGCACACAGTGCCGTTGGATTCCTGACTACCCACGTTTTTTTTTATGTGCACTAAAAGTAAGCCAGAATAAAACTCATTGATACGTAATATGCCTCTGCTTCCCACAGGAATCAGCTGTACAGTCATCCAAGTTGTTTTTGATTGTATGCTTTATGAACATTTTCTAAGTATTTTACTAGAAACTACAAAAAAAACAGAGGACTTGATTTTCACACAGTTCCACTGCATTTTTTCAGGTTCCAACAAATTCATGGGGGCCGTCATCAGTTGTGTGTGATTTTAAGACTATATAACTAAAAATACCAACTTTTGGTGCCATACAGAGTAATAAGATAAAAAAACAACAACAAACAACAACCCTCATACT
>JAPTHA010000005.1:8598907-8638148 GCA_029814585.1 Gymnapogon annona | reverse complement strand
ACACACACACACACACACACACACACACACACACACACACACACACACACACACACAGACACACACAGACACACACAGAGCAGCAGAATACACTCATTGTGGAGCTGTAGACTGAAGAACATTAGTCTGGTATATAAAAAAACATTCCAGTAAACTTAAGGCATTAAATTAAGACTTAGACTCAGATTCAGTGCTTAATGTTGATCCAGTTTTCATTGAAGACAAATGCACCCTGAGCAGTTTCTCTATCTTGTCAGTCCACCTTAAAAACCCCGACACAAACAGAAAACCGATCCTCAGTAGGAACTCGACCTCTGCAGGCTGTTGAGGAATTAATGAAGTAAGGAGAGAGCAGCCTTTGTTCGTGTACAAGTGTTTTATTGCTTCCAGGCTCTCAGAAGGTGTTTCAGTGCCAAACTAATTGCTCAAAAAAAAAAAAAAAACATAAATAAAAAAAATAAAACCTTAACAAATTTCTAGGAAAAAGCTAGAAAATTCACTCAATGACAGGAAGTCAAAAGACAAAGTGTAGGAGATGGAAGGAGGCAATGACATGCAAACATAACATGTGGAGGCAGAAACTACAGTAGTGTCTGGTAATGAAGATCATCTGTTTTTACATTTAGCTATGGCTGGATGAATGCGGACTGTAAAAGAGGATGTTTGTTTTTAAAGACTTTACCGCCTATTAAGATCTTGCAGGTGCAATCTGTGATCATAAGGTCAACGGGTTCTGCAGATTAGATTTGATATACCTTGAATCGTTCCGCGAGAGGAAATTCCAGACACAGCAGCACAACACAAAGAGTAGAAAAGAAAACGGATCATAACAGATATACAAAACTTAAAAAGTGAATAAATTGTCATAAGTAAAGCTGAATTTTGTTGAACACCCCGAAGTCGTTTTGACTTAAAAATCAGATCTACTGGGAAATGAAAAAAATCCAAATGCCTTAACTAAATTTTTTTTCTTAGCAAAAAAGTCATATGGTTTGAATTAGGTTTAAAAAGGTACCCCTAGAGAAAGTTTCTTTTATGTCAGATTGAGGTCTATTTGAAGTGACTCCTTGTCAGCTCCTGGAAAACACTGGTTGGTTGGTTCCTTTTCGCCTTCTATTTAAGATCTATTATTGTCGGAGCAGCTCTTGAATCTTACAGCTGCTCTCCACCTGTAGAAGTCTGTAAATTGTGGTTCTACAGACATTGATGTGTTTTATTGACAGGCTGACCCGCGGGGAACCATGAGTTCCAGATCCTCTAATACAGTTCAGTCCTTTGCTTTCTTGGTAAATTCCACCTGCATTTCCAGTTGAATGACCTCTCAGCTGACATCTGCACGTCTGTTTCTGCACATGACATCTGACACCGTTGAAAAATTATTTAAGTAATGCGCTTCAATGATGATTCTATGCAATTGTAAGGTGATTATATTTCAAAATAACAAAATTCTGGTGTGGTCAGCTTGCTGTTTTCATTACTCTGACTCATGAGCCAAAATACACAAGTGTCCAAAAAGTCTGCCCAGTTTTTCATTTATAAAGCAGGTCAACACAGGTCCTTAATTCAATCCCTGTCCTGTCCAGAAGAGAATCCAAGGCTCAGTTGTCCAAGTAATATCCAGACACATCAGAGAAGAACTTTCTGCAGGATGGAAGGGTGGAAGTCATTGGCTTCCAGGCTCTGAAGCAGCCGCTGCACCGTGGCCTTCTTCCCTTCAGACCGCCTCCACTGGACCAGGCCTCTCAGTGCTGCCCCATGGATGCTGAGAGAGTTGTCGGCTCGGCAACGGAACACTGCTGCTGTCGACAGGCCCAAGTCCAACAGAACCGATTCCCACTCTGTTCCCAGATGGGATGCGAGGTGGGACAGCTCCTGGTCTGAGGGAACCTTCAGGAGGAGTTCATCAGGGAGGCAGAAGTCTACAGAGAGAACACACAGATGTTTAACAGAATATTTAATATAAACACTGACTCACAGCGAAGCTTCAGTTGTTCCTGTCTGATAATGTGACTTCTGTTTTAATATTCAGTTGCTTTTAGTATATCTCATGGGAGTCTTGTTAACTTCTGTACATTTTACTTACATCCCCTCCAGATATAACTACAGTAATACAAAGGAGGATTGTGTCCAATTTGGATGAGTAGCTTTATTTGGAGACGCCCATTGCAGTAGTTCATTATGTATAGTTTGGTATTTGTTCATTGAACAGAAACATCAACAGGAGAAAAAAAATACTATGTTCTCAGAGCTGTCAATGCAGGTTGCACCATGTGTCATCCCACTGCGTTTTCTTTTAGGTCACTGTGACACCAGTACTGTGTTTTGGACTGTGTTTTTACGCATTATATAACCTCAGAGAGAGGGACGCACATACATGTAATTCTGCACCACAGAAAAAGGTACCAGTGTTCAACGGCAATTTTACTGAAAATCAAATTTCAAAATGTGACACATTACTATATAAGCAGCCAAGGGTACAGTTATGCAACAGTCGCAGAAACTAACGACATGAACTGCTTCCCAACAGAAATAAACAGCAGCCTCTGTGTTAAAGTCCACAGTTTTGTTGACCGTCTGTGCAGCTGAGCTCCATTGACTCTGTTGCTATGACGTCACCAGTATTGGCAGAAACAAGAAAAGGTAAAACAAAAACACCAAAATGCAAAGATACACACCCTCCTATTTCCTCTCTCTCATTCCACCAGATAAACATGAGTGTTTGTGGGACAGCCAATAAAAATGCCCCACTCTGAACAAATAGATGTCATCAGCTGTAAACCTCCGTCACAGACTGGATTTCATAAAGGAGCAGGAAAAGCAGTCTACCTAAATTACAAGATGCTGAAGTAAAGGGTGTAGCCACCAAGGCGTCGCCCACTGGTTTACTGATTTCTGTTGTCTAACATCTTGTTTTTTTGGAGCCAGAAATAGCCATATTTGGAAATAGGTAGGGAACAGATTGTACAACTCTGGGCCAATATTGATATTTAAAATGACTGTTTGGCTGACACCAATGTTTTTTTATTGCACTGGCATGGTACGTTGCCATTTAATTTTGTTTATACCACAAAAATGAAAGAAGATGCTTCAGTCCCACTAAATTAGACACTCTTAACACATTAGTCAACAGAGTAGAAATGAGACTAAACAGACGATATACTGAATAAAACACTTGCTGAGTACTTATTTTGATGTCTTTTTTCCCCTTTGCTTGCACCACTTGCTTAAGATGCGAATTCCCACTTTGAGAATAATAAATGAAATTTATGTCTGCAGGACATTAATTGTTTCAACCCACTGGCTCTAATCCATGAGCTACTGGCGCAATTATCGAACCTAGGAGAAGTATTTTTGGTGTGGGCACATACAGGTCATGAGGAATTGGTAATCGTGAAAAAAGAAAGCAGTTGGCATGGTAAATGTGTTGTTTTCATGCATCTTTTAATATAATATACAGTATATATATATATATATATATATATACATATATGATATAATTTAAAAATTGTTCAATTTTTTTAAGTATTAAGTAGTAGTAGCAATTTTTTTAGTACTTCAGGTGCATATGCCTGTTTGGTACAACCCTTACACAGTGACTTTAGTATAGATATCACCTTTGCATTTAGTCCACTCTGTGTCAATCGGAGCATCCCTTGTATTGGTGGTGGCCTCAACGGGCCACTTAATTTTGAATTCTTGTGGTTTTTACAGGCCCATGGAATGTAAAAGTGCAAATGTCGAGCCCTGGTCTGCATATTAATTTATTTATATTAAAACTATAACTATGTTTGAAGACATTTTGTCTTCGTAAGCTTGTGATGGTTCTGTGACTTTTGGTAAGTCTTAGAAAAAGGTAATGGAACCTTATCTTAAAAACCAGACAAGCAAGGGATGAGTGTGGGATGAAATGACAAATTGCAAAATTGTATTGACACTTAAAATGTCAATCTGGCCAAAACCACACACCGATAGCAAGGCTTTTAAAGTTTGTCAGAAATCTTAATTGTGTATATATATATATATATATATATACACACACACACACACACACACACAAAATAGATTACCTGAAATGTGTGCCACATCCATTGTGGTGTTTATATGTAATAAGCAAAGGTAGAGCAATTTTTTTTAAATCCCCCAAATCCACCACAACTGCGTTTTTATGCCATGAATTACAGGCAGGGGCAGAACCTCAGGGAGGAGCCATTTCTGGCCAGAAGTGACCCGTTGATTCTGGGTGATTGAGGGTGAGTAAACAAGCAGCTGTCAGTGAGAGAGATTGAGTGGAAGGCATGTGTTCGCACTTGTTGTTTGTGCAGCTGTAAGCTCTACACTCTGCTATTGTCCGAGAGATGGAACCCAGCACTGTCAGATAATGTGTCGTCTTAGACTGGTGTCTGCTGTATGGGGTCAGTAACCTGTCCATCACAGCCCAAGTGATGGACACAACAATGTCTCCATGTTACTACTAGTGCTGGAACAACCCAGGAGGAGGCGCTACATCTCTGATCATGCCTGACTGAAGCAGTGACTCAGTACATGTACTGTACTTGACGATGGGCTATAACGTAAATTACCTAAAGGAACCACTAGTATTATAAGACATCTTTTGAAATAGTGAGCAATAAAAATTTGCTACAGGTACCCTTCAATTTTAATCACAAATACCACCTACTGAAATAAAATCAGACATTCTAATATTGAGGCTCTGGTGATGTATAGGTCCATCCCTAAAGCTGATCAACTAATACTACTGACCAACTCTCTCAAAACACTGACCACTTATTGAGCTCACAGTTCTAAGTGAAGTACAACAAAAAGATTCAGCTACTTGATAAATGTTGACACATACAAGAATGTCTGATCACAGTAAAGTCAGCCTTGTATGAACGTTGTAATTAGTACTAGCTGATGCACCCTGTGATTTCAATGTCCACGTTCATGAGTTGAGGTCTTCAAAGCAAGACTAGAGGCTGGTCTATTTGAATGGAGTCACATGGGACAATAGTTCCATTCACTGGATAAACAACTGTATCCTGTTAAAACTGTTGGTCCCACAACAGTCACACGGCCTCTGTGACGATCTATGAAATCACATCCATGTCACCAGATGAGTACTAATGAATGAAGAAAACCCTCCTTTACTGAGACACGAGGCAATGTAAGGTATTGTGACAGACAAGGGCCATTTATGACAGATCTACAATCGTGTTAGTATAATCATAAACCATCGTATATCATACATATTTTCTCCTTTACATTGCCAAAGTTAAAAACAACCTAAATAGCCAAACATGTCACTTATCTCTCCTGTTACATTCATTGTGCTGAACCACCAGGATAACTATTGTCAACATATGGTAATACTCTCACTATAGTCATGGTATACTGTCACTATAGTCATGTTTCAGTCAATTGTGATATTCATTGGTACTCATTCATTCATCTTCCAACCCGCTGAATCCTTTGCAGGGTCGCGGGGGTCACTGGAGCCTATCCCGGGGGGGACCCTGGACACGTCGCCAGTTCATCGCAGGGTCATCATTCACACACATTCATACAGGGAGGGGCAAGGTGGGTGGGAATCCTTCGGTTACCAGACGACCTGCTCTACCACCTGAGCCACGGCCGCCCCATACAGTAGTGTGCAGTACTTTACCTTCCAAACCCTGGTACTTAATGTTTTGTAGATATCAAAATGATGCTACAAGGCTAATGATATGAAGAACATTTGGCAGTGTCAGGGAAATGACATGCTTAGCTCATACTGATATGTGTGGCCAAAGTTTAAGCAGTACGTTAGTGGATAAATTTTCACCAGTGGCGAAAGAGGCCAGATTTGTCTTGAACATTTGTCTTCAGTATCTTTACTAAAACTATGTTGCATTAATGGAAACTGGGGTTTATATAGCTATGCTATTCTAAATGAATAATTTAGCTATGCTATTCTTATGAATGAATAATTTAAATGTCTTGTTAGTGTCACAAGTGCATGTACAATTATATGTCAGGAACAAAACATGTATTATGGCATGTTATGTTATGTAGACAGTTCAGAAGTTTGACTCTGTGGAGTAAGAGCTTCCAGTTAAAGTAACCAATCCCTTAAGGGGGCATAGCTTTAAACTTTGGGGAAATATGGTGAGTTGTATTAAATCACTCCACATATAGTTTGCAGTATCGCAAACCAACAAATTATCTATGGTGACTAATCCTACCATGGAGGACAATTCAATTCAATTCAATTCAAAATACTTTATTTATCCCGAAGGGCAATTTAGGGCATATGGAGCAGCAAACAACAAAAAGAGAGATAAACATACTATATAAATATAAACATATAAACAGATAAATGAGTAAAATGACAGTAAATAACAATAAATAACAATGAAGCAACAAGGTGCAAGTTGTGCAAAAGAGAGTCAAAAGAGGACAGTCTAGATGTTCTTCAGTTCACAGATCTATAACTGATTGTATTAGTTAAATAGTTTAGTCAGTGCTGTGTTCTGCACACTGACAACATCTGGAGAAGCTGGTGGAAAAGCTGCCCCAGTGTTTAGGTAATTAAGGCTATTGGATATTGCAGATTGTCCTCTTTACCACATTCTAACCAACTAGGGGAGCAGCTGCAAGTGGAAAAGTCACCTCACTGCAATGCAGGACTAAACATTAAACAGAATCCTTCATGCACTCTGATTCAGACTGTACACCATGTTAGTCAACGGGGTAGAAAGTAGGAGCTAAAGTCTCGACAGACTGAATATTTTCTAATTCACTTACTGAATATGTCCTTTAAGTTGATTTTTTCTCTACTTTCAAAATCTGTATCCATATCTTAATAAAATCATTAAAATGATAACCTTAAATACAGTATCGTTTGAGACATTTAGTCCTGGTGAGGTTGTAATGATTTGCGGAAGGGTTTCCTTCACCTCAGCAAAGTCCATGGAAATTCTAATTTGAAAACCAATCAACCGTTGAGTACAGAAAGTGTAAATTCTTGGAAAGAGTGGAAATCCCCTGCTGATAAATGATCTGTCACAGCAAATGGCATTTTATCGACTGGCACACTGTTCCTAGAAGCGGCTTCTTTATCAGCATTCTGCCACTATGGTTTAGTAACAGAAAACTTCTACCAGTCACACTGCATTAACACATGCATTTTACACACACACGCTGTCACACATGACTGTATCTGTAACTCTTGACCTGATTACAATGGTCAGCGATACGGTGTAATTGTTCACATAAAAGGAGTTGAATCTCTACCAGTGACTGAGGCAAACACAAAGGCCCCGTTGTGTTATCAGGTGGAGTTTACAACACTGCACACCTTCTTCCTTGTATTTCTGGACGTTAAGGTGCGGGAGTGTCTTTGTCTGACTACACGCGTCAGACAGATGAAGTCCTGACAGAGACAAAGCCGGCATATGTTTTCCAGCCTTCCTCCTCCCCTTCTGTTTATTGCCTGCCTATTGCTTTCCAGGAATCTTGACAGAAGCCATCTGGGTTTATTGAGGCTGCAGAGCTGGATGTTTGCAGCACCACCTTCATCACATGATAACACACACTTCCCCCTCACCACCCTCCCTAAAATTGATTTGACCATTTTTCAGCAAGTGACTGTTCGAACAGGGAGCTGGTGTTTACTGAAAAGCACAAATGTGCGGCAGCATATTTGCCCTCTGACGTTTTTCTTCCAAAATGAGAGAGATGTGAGAAATGAGAGAGGTCAGCTGCTGTTCATAAGATGATGATTTTTATGAATACAGACATGCACAACGGCAGACTGCTTATATTGCATATTCTCACTACTAGTTTAGTTTTATATTGATCAGAAAATAATGAAAATGTGACTCGACAAAATTTACAAAATTTTTATTTTTTTAAAGAAAAAAAAAACAACATTTCTGAGTACTACTAACAAAGAGATGTGCACCAAAACTAATGGTAGTTTCATGTTATGTGACCATTTCAAAATTACAATTCACTGACTTCATCATCTATCATTGTGGTTCTATAATGTGTATTTTACTTTATTACCTAGTTAAGTTAGAGATTGCTTTATGTCTGTGGCTGTTTTGCAGGTTAATTTCCTGTTCATGTGAAATAAACATCATATATCTTCCGGTTGTTTTTAAAGAATAATCAGCTGTATAATGACGACAGTCTATAAAAGGTCAATTATACCTAAAATTAGCAGTGAAATATTATTTTTGTTCATTGTAATAAAAGTACATCTTTTTAAAACTAAAATGAACAATAAATAGAATTATACAAAATCAGCATAGCTTTAGTTTCCTTCAACCCGCCCATTGTACACTGTGAACTGAAGTGATTCATTGTTTACAAATATAAGATGGCTTTAATCTAGTGTCTAGTGACTTATCTTAACATGACATACAAAATCTTGGCTTGCAACTATTCCCCATTCTTAAAATTCAAGGCCTTGTCATAATACCTGAATCGGTAAACCTGGAATAAAATAAAAACACAACTAAACCTGGTGAGTCCCTGAAAATACAAATACACCTGCGTTTGCATTTTAAAACTACAATGAAAATACATCTGTCTCTTTCTCTGCAGTTGGTTGTATGGTGCAGCTGTTAAATGACATTTCCCCACAGTGGGACAAAAGTAGTCTTATCTTAGATCTGATCTACAATACATACTGACTAGGTCTACACTTAATATGGGTATAAACAGTGGCTTCGTATTCTTTTAACGAGGTTGTAACCAGTCACATAGTCTTATAGGTCTGATGAGTCCGCGATTGTAATTCTAATCTGTATTAACTGTGGGGGATAAAACAGCATAATTGCCAAGTCCGGTTTTTAACAAACCCTAAATTAAAAAAAATGCTATTTATTGAAAAAAATTTTTTTTATTTCATTTACTGTTTTTTTCATTTCTTGAACCGATGGACATCCCTGTTGTTATTGCTAATAATCTGTATCCGCAACACAGGTTTAGCATAACTTTACATTTAGATTACATTTAATAGGCGTGGAAATGATGAGCTGCTTTGTTCGCACAATTTATTTTAAAACAACTACAACAGACATAAAGTAACTAAAAGAACAACTCATCGTAGTTGGGACACTTTATCGACTATGATCCGTCGTGTGTCCGGTCTCACCCGTGGACGGGGGCACGAGGCCAGGATCAGGATCAGGATCGGGATCATGTGGCGTCTGCAGCTCCAACAGCAGTTTGTCCCGGACCCAGCTGAAGTCCTCCTCCAGAGAGCGTAGGAAGGAGTGGAAGGCCTGGGGTCCGCGGGTCGGCAGGATGTCCAGCAGCCGCAGGGTTTTGTGTTTGTTGGTCGGCTGTGAGTTGATAATTTCCACCTGAGTCACAGTTAAAATCTGCTCCTGGTACAGAAACGGAACGATAGTATCATCTACTAACAGCTCGTCCGACAGCAGAAGTCTGTACTTTCTCAGCAGCTCTTTGTGTATCGGCTCCATAGTGACGAAGTGCTCTGTAAATAACGCTATTCGTCATATTAACGCCGTTTATTATGTTAAAATCAAAACTAGTGGAACCTTCCCGGACGTTGCTATTATTGTGTCCGACTGGAAACAACCCCGCGGAACCAATGTGACGCTGTCTGTCTGTTTAACACCGTATAGCATTTCGACCAGAACACATTAAAACCAGCAGCTAAAACAATTGCTGTTGCATTGTACCAAATTGACTAAAAGTCAAATTGGTTTTAATTCTATAAATTATAGTAATGTTAATGATTATTTATTATTAAGAAAATCCTCAAATTTGAGATAAAAAAAATTCTATCTCACTGTGTAAGTGGTGAGTTTTTACTTAATGTTCATATAAAGTCAGCATAATTTGGTACAAAACTGAATATTGCTATGAGAAGCTAGATTGCTTTGTGACCGCTATACTGTTTCTTTATCCTGGTAGGTACTGTATTAAGAGCATGAGACAACATAAACATATTTTTATATATTGACCTTTCTCATTTCTCCTTACATTAGACAAGGAAATAGTGATGTCCCGGGAGTGACATGTAATTTTTACATGGTTTAATATAGAGAGTGAATCCATGCATATTTATACTGAATTTAATATTGTATTTTGGACTGCTGATGTCCAATAACTGTAAAAAAAAAACCCTTTCAAATCAGTAAAAAAATAAGCCGATGTTACAAATACCACATGAAAGGCACATTTAAAGAATGTGTGTGCAATTTGAAGAGAATCAGATAAATAGTGTCTGAAAAATCGGTCAGACAAATTATCTAAGTTGAAACTAAAAATATTTAAAAATGTTAAATTCAGCTATCAACCTCTTCATTGCACCTCTCCCAGTGATAAAGAACATATGTGTCAGACTGAAAAAAGAACCTTGAGAATACAGTCTGATAAATCAGTTGGACAAAAATCTCAGATTGTTAAGAAATGGTTGTTTTTCACAATTACTTCACAATCACTTCCACTCCACTACTTCAAATGTATTCAAATATGTTCTGATTATTTTGAATATAAAAATATCATTAATTATACAACCTATAATCCTCAGCATGCATAGTATTTGGTTAAAAGGATATAACATTTGCTCAAATATTTTCATTTTCTGAAAATTAAATAATGGCTTTCTGAATAGCTTAAAAAGGCCCATGTTTTCAGAGTTTCAACCATTATTTTTGTCCTGGCTATTAATTCTTGAAATTCTACTGAAAATTACACAAGAAAAGAGATGTATCTAACAGTATAATAATATAATGTCCAAACACATTAATATTAAACATCCACAGAGAAAAACAACTCAATGAAACACAATAAAAAAAATTTATTTATCTTGAGAGGAGCTGATCAACAATACAGAAGCTGTCAAAGCATGCTTTCAGAGTCTGTTGCAGCTTTTAAAAAAATTGACCAGAAACACAGTGTGACACAATCAATAAATAGGATATATATATATGTATATATATATATATATATACATATATATATATATACATACATACATACATACATACTCACACACACATACATATACACTTTTTTTTTAAATCCGATCCAGAACTGCAGTTTTATCACCAAAGGAAAATCTGGCTCAGTTCCAGAGTTGTGATATGTACAATGAATTGACATAAGAGTACTGTTATTGTGTGTTTTGTGTTTAACTGTGAGGGTTCATTTATTCAAACAGTCTGAATGTTGTAGGGTTTGAAGACTAAAAGCGCGCAGGACAGAAGACACATGTAGTTGTGACAGAAGTTTTCACTGTAGGAGCAAAAAAAGTAACCCTCCCCCGTGATGATTTTACTCTTGATACCAAAACAAAAACAACACATATGAATAGATATTCATCAAAACATCAGGTCAACGCAGTGGCAAAACTGTGGACAAATCTGAGCACCAAATGAGTCCCATTTACCCGAGTGACCTCCTGTTACACCACCACATCGCCATGGAAAGAGGCAAAGCCTGCTATTCTTTAATAACAGATTTTTTTTTAATCTGGAAGAGTAATGTCAATGTAATCAGAAAAGATGACATGCTGAGGTCTCAGGCATTCAGAGTCAAGAAACAAACTTAAAGCGGAGTTTTTTTAAGACACTGAAGAGTGATGTCACTTGGTTGTCGAGGCCAAGGTGTGGATTGTCAGAGAACTAACCATTTTTCATAGGTGAATCTATTACCAGAGATAAGGGGAAAAAAATCTTACAATTGATGAGTATTCTCATCCATTAAGTAATTTGGTTGAATTTACTTGTTGGGGTCCTCTCTGAAATCCAGTCAGTTCTTTGATACAACATAACTTGAGTTGTTTTTCCATGTACTTGATAAATAAAGCTGAGTTGATCAGAATTACAGAGTTATAGAGTGGCTGTGTGTCTGGTTTGGTTTGCGTTAGAGTTTGTTGTGCTTGGAGATGGTTGGTTGGTGGCATCAGCTGATTCAAATTCCAAAATTACCGTAGCTAGTGTTGTGTACAGTTCCAGCAACAGAGGAGAGCATAAAGACTGTCACGCGGACAACAAGAAATGAGTGGAGCTTCAAAGTGAGGCCGGTAAAATGCTATAGCACTAGATGCGGGCTCTACACAAATATAGCTTTGAGAGATGCAGTTCATTTTCTTGCCATCCTTTTTAACTAGTACAATTGGTTTTCCCCTGTTTGTCACAGCATGTTGCTGTTGTTATCTTAAGTTTTTTTGCTGACAGTTTCGACAAACAGTTTCGCACCACTGCTCCGCAGTGTTTCCATGTCTCCTTTTAAGTCATGTGACCGTCCTGACAGATCTGTCAAAATGGGACGCCAACCTCAAGAGGACACCAACCGGAAGGGGGTGTGACCATCCTGACAGACTTTTGACAGATATGTCAGGACTGTCACATGACTTAAAAGGAGACACGGAAACACCGCACCACTGCTCCGAGGAAGGTGACAGAAACCACCAGAAGGTAACAACAGCAACACGCCCTGACAAACAGAAGAAAACCAATTGTACTAGCTTTGAGAGACTTCTACAGAACCTCTGACCGGGAATACTAAGTCACAATTTCTGTCCACGAGTCCTCTGGGTGTCCTTCACCTTATTTATACCCTCTGACAAGCGAATTATGTAATGCATTTGTCAGTTATTGCTGCATTAATGGCATTTTAGGAATAAAAGAAGATTTGACTGAAGGTTGCCACACCTTCATATCCTCTGTTTATTGAACAAAATCTCTCTTGGCAGTGAGCTCTGTTGTAGTAGTGGTTAATAAATTAGACTAGCAAGTTATGCTAATCATTCAAGTTAGCATACAACACCAACTCACACGAAACCCAACTCCCTACTTTTATCCTAATATTTGGTCACTTCTGGATCCTAAAATCAAAACAGAAAAACCCAAAACACCTGGCTTCAAAATGTCCAAAACCAACGGGTGATATCATGGTGCCTCAAAGTCTTTTAGTCCATGGGTAAAAACCAATCCAAGTCTTCTACACAGAAGTCTATCTACAGTCCTCAATGAAGACATTGAAGGATACATGGAATTAGATAATGTCAACAAATAGCAGGCATCCAGCAACAGACAGAGTCCAACACAAACTTCTCCAAAACACACAAGCATGCACAAATCTTACACAATGAACCCAGAAGACAAAAAGAAAAGTAGTTCACTTTTTTCCTGACCAGAACTCAAGTTCTCATCTTGGATGTCTTTTTAGGTTTATAGATGAATCCAAGTTTTATTTTGGGAGACTTTTCTTTGTCCTGCAAAGTGCAAATAAGTTTAACTTCTATCAATAAATATGAGGCCTTTCTCACAAACCAAAACTGAAGTCTACAAAATGTTGATTTTGCCTAGCTAACATAACATAACATATTGCAAATTTGGTCATCAAACAAAAAAAAGGTGGTGCAATGCTGCTGTCTTGGCCTGTGACACATCACATATCTTAATTTATTAAACGTGATAGATCATTTTAATCAACTAACTGTGTCAACTCTAGTGACATTATGCACCTAACCCTGACTCAGAAGTGTATTTATGTCAGTGATGGTTAAAAACAGGTTGCAGGAGCTTCTTTGGACTTTGTGACACCAAAGAGCAGTTATTAACAAATTCTCTTTGTTTTTCTTTGTTCTGATTGGTTCAGAAGAGCGAGTACTACAGCAGGACAAAGTCTAACACAAGGTCAGACTGAAGGTATTTAAGTAGTGACTACTGATGCATGGTCACATAAACAACATCAAGTCTGTTTGTTTTCTGCAGAGCTCATCGATCAGGAAACGTCGTTCTGTTGTCACAGGTTCAGCCAATGAAAGACTTTCTGTTTAAAGGCATGAATAACAGCATTGATTACATGACAAAAAACTTCTTAATCTACAAAACACACTGATTTTGTACAGGAAAAATCAGATGGAATATTTATGACTATTAACATTTTATAAATATGTCTCTCCACTTGACTTAAACATCACTAAAGCATTAAAAGTGTACATCTGGATGTAAGTAGAAAAAAAACAGTAGTTTACCTGAAATATCGATGCACCAAACCTTAAAAGTCGAGGAAAACCTAATCTTTTTCATTGTAGAATGATCAGGTTATGATTGACTACAAATGTTTAAAACAAACTGTCGAGTGGAATGAATCTCAACTCACAACTGAAACAAAAATAGTCCAAATAGAATACTTCAAAGGACATGAAAAAGTTATTTTGACGTTTATGTTCTTAACATAAAGGTACTCGGTAGTAGAAAGTCATGCAGCTGACAAAAGATTGCCAAAAAAATCTCCTGAACCAAAAGGTGAAAATATTAGTTTTAGTTTTTGTATAATTTCCACTGGATAGTTTCTCATGCAACTGATCTGAGATTAGAATGTTTTACCTGAACACAAATTATACATTGTGTGGCCAGTTTTTAATTAATGGTGTCTTTTTTCCAGATAGCTTTCAGTTTATGGCTGGGTGCGAAAAGTCTTATGATAATGATTGTTTAAATTGCAATAATCATCATTATTGGGAGACTGGACAAATGAGACATTTAAGAACATCAGCATTTTTTTACTATCAGCTGTAATAATTCTATAATTATTAGAATTAATCATTAAAACCAATTGAACATGTAAGGAAACAAAGTGCAAGTTGAATATCTGGATATAAAAGGCCTCAGGAATTTTAGTATTTTAAAAAGCTGAACATTTTGGATCAACTGTTTCATTTTTAATATTTTATGTTTTGCTTTGATAAAAGCAGATAATTCCCATGACTAATCATCAGTGCAAAAAATTGTCAAAAATAGTATTCTAATAATTGAGATCCATAGATAATAAACAGGAAAACATAACTTTCAGAGTATCAAACCTTTACACCAAACGGTCTTAACACTTTAGAGCTGCAACCAGGATTATACCAAAGGCCATTCAGTTGTCAAGGTCATAAAAATAAGGCAATAGGGAAAATATTTAAAAAAAAAAAAAGAATACTTTGTTTTCCTCATCTTTATGTCTCGGATCAAATAAAGACATTTTATGAGGTGTATGTAAACTGTCCTTTGAAATTTCTTAAATTTCCCCCTAGTGGGACGAATAAAGGTATATCTAATCTAATATTTAACAGGACATCAGTGGAATCAGTGATCACTCGTAAAACCAAATCAACAGAAGTACTTGTGGTTGCAGCCTTGCTTTACTCTGTGCAAGACTGCAACTGAGTTCATGTGATCCCAACCTTTATGATCACATGAACTGATCATGTGCCAAAGGTGTCTGTGTTTGGTGACACATCCTGAAGTCGGCACAGATTCATCTGTTTTCGACTACAACAGAGACTTGGTTCTGTTAAAGGTCTGATCAGAGTACATGATATTGAAGATGCATTTTTGTGTCTTCAGATGTCCGATTTACTTCTCCTGCAGCAACACCTGTCCTCTTCTAGCAGAGCATGGTTATTGCATGTCCCTCTGAACAGAGCTGCTGGATAACTGTAGGCTCCTTCAAGCAGAGACAAGCTGCTCATCCTTGGCTGCTACACATTGTAGGTGTAGTCCATCAGGTAATCCTTTAGTCTGTTGGGCAGTGGCAGATCCTGGACCTGCCGTGTTCTCCTGTTGATGGCGATGCGACACAAGTGCTGCAGCGATGGTGTGGCAGTGTAGGCGGGCTTGGTGAGGAGCAGCTGCACCGTCCCATTGGGTGGTGCTGAGGGCTGGGAGTTCTGAGTGGTTTTGTTGCTGGTCGTAGACAGGTGGACGTAGTGCTCCACTAGGTGGACCACACTGTCAAACTGCTTCAGTTTGGGCTTCACCAGCACCACTGAATCCAACTTAAACTTGCCATGTTTGTACTCAATGCGGAGGTTGGTGGGACCTGCTGATGTCATGGCTGAGATGGTAAACAGATAATCCCTCTGTGAACTGTCACGGACCAGGAAGGTGCCTTCAGAGGCATCCTGCAGGATCTCTTTGGCTTCGTTGGCGGTCAGGCTGCCCCAGTACCAGCCTGACAGAACCAACAGAGCACAGTTAGTATACAAAGCATACAGACACCACAAAAACCATTGTGGTGGCTGACAACTCACTCGAACAACCATGTCCAAAAAGTAGAAATATGGACACTTTTCACAATAAACACTAAACACAATTATAACATTTGATTGTAAGGCTAAACAATTAATTCTGTTTAACTGGTTCACCTATGCTCTCAAATTCAGAAGGTATAGATGCATTTAACGGAGAAGGCGAAAATTGCAGGCAACTGATCACCCTCTGCAAATGTCTCGTGTTAAAGCCAGGCTCAGCTGTGAGAAACTGTAGGGGCTTCCCCACAGAGTAGTTCTAAGAACTTAATTCGAAGAAGTATCCACCTCAAATTTAGTTCTACAATCTACTTTACCCAAGGGAACTTTTTCATTGTGCATTCTCACAGGCAGTAGAACCATGGTACGGACTGGTATGACATAATCTTATTCTGCATCCGCCAAAACACTTTTTTACGCACAGTACAATGTTTGCACATGCACAGGAATGGGAAATGAACTTTATTTATGTTATTGTTAACTGTGTTAACTAGCATATATCATTTCTAGATCTGTCGTATAAACCGATGTATATTGTTGTAGAAAGGCAATAGGATTTATGCCTAAAAACTGATCACAGTTGCGCGACATTCATCGCAATGATCTCCTTTTTCTGCAAGACATGGAGGAAATGGGCATGGTCTGAGGTCTACCAATCTGTAAACACAACGTCATATCATTCGTATAACACTAAAAAAGATCCTGCCTGTGAGTCGTAAGCAATGTACCTAATGGTGGCAATGCACCAAATGTTGGTGTCATTTTTACACTATAAAATGTAAAAAAAAAAAGCTTCTGTAGAAACCTAGTGGAGCAACATGACCGTGTCTGAGGACCTGTTGTGGATATAAACAGATCATTCTTAAAGTAACGAAAACAACGACTCTAAAGGTAACTACATACCAAAGAAAACCTCATAATGAACACTGTTTTCTATTTAAGTGACTACATTGCACTAATTCCCATAACATCAAGCTATAGATTTGTGCATTAATATTTTATCTGCCAAGTGACTATTTTTGATCATTTCTACATACATAAAACAGTGAAAGCATGTGTTCCAGTGAGGACTGTTAATCCTTAATCTCAGGTCCAATGTGGTCTAGAGGGTCTGTAAAGTCCAATATGGTCTAGAGGGTCTGGGAGGTCCAATGTGGTCTAGAGCAGTGGTCCCCAAAACCCCGGGCCGCAGCCCGGTACCGGTCCGTGGGTCAATTGGTACCGGGCTGCACAGAAAGAATAAATAACTTACATTATTTCCATTTGATTTATTATCTGATTCTGCACAAAGGTTTATTTTGGAAAATAACCGGATTCTCCCCGTTACATCTGTTGTGACTGAACACTTGTTCATGAACGTGTTCATATTTGGGGCCAACGTGAACTGAACGTACTGCAGCCTATTTCTGTGTAACCAACGTTATGTGAACGCGTTCATTCTGCCATTTTTGAACGGCGCTCTCACAGTTTAACGTCGTTCAACAGAATGCCAGATTTCTATAGAACTTTCCAGCTAAACACGCTTTAATATGTAGCGGTAAAAACACCCAATCTGGCAACCCCAGTCACTGCAGTCACATCGCTGCATGCGCCACACATTATGAAGCATGAAGGAGAAACCAGCGGCAGCACGTAACCTCAGACTCATATTACTGAAAACAGTTTTCAGGTTTGAAATTGGATACGAAGATGAAGTTTGACGCATAGTTTCATTGTTAAAACTGATAAAGTCATCGTGGTTACTCTGCTATATACTCGTTATGATGTTAGCTCGATGTCATGAGGACACTGCTAATAAAGTTGCATACAAGTACACAGAGAATTCACGTTTATTATTATATTTAGAAAATACGGCCATATCAAATTGTTTTGTTGGTTTTTATTTGCCACACCTGAAAGGCCGTGAAAATACTGTGACATTAAACCGGTCCACGGCACAAAAAAGGTTGGGGGCCGCTGGTCTAGA
The DNA here is from genome assembly GCA_029814585.1 of Gymnapogon annona. Lineage (NCBI taxonomy): Eukaryota > Metazoa > Chordata > Actinopteri > Kurtiformes > Apogonidae > Gymnapogon > Gymnapogon annona. Next base: position 8,620,134 of record JAPTHA010000005.1, on the reverse strand, counting down.
GGGTCTGTGAGGTCCAATGTGGTCTAAAGGGTCTGTAAAGTCCAATGTAGTCTACGGGATCTGGAAGGTTCACCTCTGTATGAACAGTGAGTGTAGCTGATTTGTTGGGTACATGAAGTAATGGTACTAATGTAAGTAATTATGTTCAAAGGGTTGATGAGGATGTTAGCAGGTGTCTGGATCGGAACGCATGTTGTTCTAATGGGAGAAAAGTACCACAAAGTGTAGAAAAGCGCTATATAAGAGCAGAAAACGAAACATTTTCAAAAATGTTACAAATTTAATAAAACCCAGTAACTGTGGTGGACCCTCAAGGCCAGCAGGATCTTCTCTGCTGGCCTAAACATAATCAGGAATATATTTTTTTAATATAGATTTTTTTCCACAAATATGTATTAAATAATTCCCCATGGTCTATACTCTTCATTTCATAGCTCTCCTAAGTTGGTTGCTCAGCTTCCAGCCCGAGGAGGAGATTTGGAGGGCGGGGTTTATGTTAGAGTTTTATCTAATCGTTATTCACTATCATATGTTGCCAGGGTCCAAAATCTGCCTCTAGGCCTTCAGACAAGACAGTGCTGTTGCGTGGTAGCTTAACGTGAATGAGAACGACGGATCTGATCGCTGTCAGTTCCTTTTGTTTCTCTGTTATTAGTCTACTGAGCAGACTAATATAACTGTGTTGTACTTGACTTTCTGTTCAGGTGATGCAGTTGTATGTGTTTTGCTCTAAATACATCATGTGTAGATCCATGGATCAGAATTATGGTTTTAAGAGGTGGATTAAGTCGTGCAGGACATCACTGCTGGCCCAGGTCTGAAATGCACGGCCCGCCACTGCCTAGTAATATCCTCCAAAAACACACTCCGATTTAAAGGTAGAATTTCAGGGTATATCTATGAGTACCCTATAAAGGGTTAATCCAGTACTGTAATCCAACTGTGGTTGGCACAGAATAGGTAGTAAATGACATAGAGCCCTAGTTCAGGAGTGGTACAAAGATACCTATTTACTGGGTCTTATTTCTTTAAAAGGCTGTGATACAGCAACATTAAACCCAGTGACACAGCTTTTAGTGCACCCATGTTTGAGTCTGTAGATCCATCCGAGGACACCTGCTATTTTCATCCACACGTAAAACTACATGTACATGGCATGTCCTGTTTTTGACACATTTAATCCGCGTTTTCCCAGAGCGACAAGCACAAACATGCTCATTCAATAGAACTGAACTGCTGATTTCATGCTCACCTGTGTTCTTCAGATCTTTCATGGCTAAGGCGATGCGGCTCTCATCTGATTCCACAGTCCTTGAGTTGTTGTCAGCTCTTCTGTCGCTCTCAATGCTCTCTGTGGACTCAGATGACTGGCAGGTCATTGGATAGATCCAACCTTCAGCCTAGTTTTAGGCCCACAGCTCTGACATGGGATTAGGTCTGCAGCAGCCAGACTGGACAAGAAAGGAAACGGCTGCTACAACCCAAACAGCACCAGTTTCTGCACCGTCTGCCCTGGATACAGAGGAAATCCAAACCCTCAGTCAGGCGGCTGTGGAAAATGTCATAAACAATCGCCTCTTTCAGCGGCGCACATAAATGTTTACTGGTTACAGCAAATATGTGTTCCTTGGTCTTTGTATGTACAAATATACATTCTTTTTTTAATTAGTCACAGAAAACACAATGAAGGAAAGAAATTGTGCAAAGAGAAATTATTACTCTTTTGAGGCATTTTTTAACTAAACAATTAATCAGCACAAATTATTCTTGTAAAGCCGTTTTTAAAATAGAAAAAATAATGAATAATGATTGACTAGAACTGGGTGTTTATTCATGCCTGCATTGATTTAAAATATCCTCTTTATTCTTATGTTTCCACATCAAACTACAGATTTCATTTGAACTGAAGGACAGAAAAAGTTTGGATAAAATCTGCCCTTAAATCACAGGAGGTACAAAGGGACTGGACCTCTTTTTGCACTAAAATCTTCTAGAAATCAACAATTGTATTTTACCTCATTCCTGACGTGATCAAACCACTGAATTTTTTCCCTTTCCAGGACTGTTTTCTACATCAATCTACTATTTGGATTCCTATAAAACCTGCCATTAATTGTTTGAATTCCATCTACATCTTTTTATTGTTCTTTTATTTTTTTTACTGACATTATCTATACCCATAATTGTAAACACTCCATTTATGTATTTTATTTATTTTATGCTTACATGTGGCTTTTTTTGTTGTATTTTTTCATACGTACGGCTGACCCCCGTGGGATCAATCTGAATCTCAATAACTGTTTTGTGACCTACTTCTGGGATGAGGAAAACAAAAGGGTTAAAATGACGAGGATCAAAACAAGGATCATAAATGAATAATCTGTGATCTTCTGGTTTGATTTGTTATTCACTGAGGTGAAATACATGTTGAATATAATTTCGTCGTATAGAACAGATGCTATCGATTTACACTATTGTCCACAAGATTGTAATAAAATATTTTTTAGCTCTTCTCATGAATTTACTGAGTGTTATTTATTCTTCATAGATAAATTCTAACTTGGACTCAGTATGTAATCATTCACTGAACCTGGTGATTGTAGTGCATAAAGAGTGATAAAAAGAGGAATGTGCCTGAAAAAAAACAACTTATTTTAAAGTCTAACTATCTAGGAGAGTTAAAGCAACGTTAAAACGTTATTATGAAGAGTGAAAACTGATTTTTATGTTACAGACACCACAAAGAATAGATTTAGTTCTGATGTTCCTTATGTACATCTTATCACAACTAATGCCGGATTCATGTGAAAAAATAAGCGGCTAGCATTCATTTGAACTAAGTAGAATATGTATCTCTATTATATGCTCATTAATATAATCAACCTTTGTATTTATTTTACGCTGCTTCTATTATACGAGTCTTCGTTGAAAAGAAGGATAGAAAAATTAAAAAGATTTTTTAAAAATTGGAGCAGGTTTTCACTGGAGCAGATCATGGAAACGTTATCGTGCACGGGACTGTCCATTTATGAGCATGTGTCTATGTTCAATGAGAATTTTCAAGAACTGAACAAATAAAAAAATACTAATATAAAGAAAACCAAATTGCTATTTTAATTACATTTGTCTTTTTTTTCTCTGCACATTTACAGTGCGGGTGAACGGACACTATTGTCTAGACTGCATCTTATCGTCGAATCTGCGGCTCCTAATTAAAGTAATATACTGTGTAAGGCGACGGTAGTCAGCGCTGTACTGTGTGATAGAAGGCAGACTTACAGTACCTGTCCGCGGGTGGCGTTAGCTGCTCGATGCCCGAGCCCCGGCGATAGGCGATGACAGTAGACACTCCATGTGGAGGCGGCGGGGACGGTCGGGTTATAGATCCACGGCGGCGGCGTGCGTTTTGTTTTCAGTGCTGTCTTGTTTTCCTTGTTGTCGTAAATGGCGGGTGAGAGCGGAGACACGACAGCCGTTGAAAACACTAGCCGCCGCAGTCACACGTCAATCCGCGGTGTGTGTGTATGTGTGTGTGTATGTGTGTATCTGTCAGTCACGGAGGACGACCCCCTCAACTATTCCACATTCTGGTTTACGCAGAGCCCGGTCAATGTGCTGGTTCTGGGCATGGTGTCCGGGTCCCTCCGTCCGTCCGTTTGTCTGACCGTCAGGGTGCCGCTGTCAGCGTCGTCCACCGATCAGCCTATTAACCGATATAACCACGAACACAAAATAAGCTTTTCCAGGAACTTTCCAGGAATACGGTCACGTGGTGCAGCGCCGACTGATTTAAGGTAGTCCGACAGACACAAACACACCCTTCAAACGCACTGTTACTGTTTTTAAGGTTTGTTTGTTTGATTTATTTATGTCTTACACTAATGCCGCGTTTTGTCTTGAATTAACTTCATTTAGCAACAGCACATTAGCCTGAATTAAGCATTCGTGTGTGTTCTTCAGTCATCACAGCTTTTAATCATCACTAGGACCAGATGTGTGTAAAAACTAAACATTGGTCATTTTTATAGTGGTCTGTAACTAAATGTCTCCAGAATTAAAGTGGTGAAGCTTTATATCTTAAGTCACAAATGTTGGTTGGCTGGAGTTTCCAAGTTACATGGAAATGTGAAATTCTGAGAATTAATAAGAGGATGGGTTTTACTCAGAATTTTTTCTCAGAGCTACCAGATCTACTTCAAAACATTGTTTGCACATTACAATATATTCGCTTTACAGGTTCATTTTAGTGCAATATTTGGAATGTATTGTAACTGTATTTATTTCTGTTAAGCAGTGTAGGTCAATGACAATCTGTCCAAGTTATACACAATACTGCAAGGACATTAAAGAATAAACAATTAAAAACCAAAAACAAAACAGAAATAGATTGATGTAATGTTTACAATATTTAGGACTATATGTTAAAAGTAAATGGCTAAAAACAGTTAAACGTTATACAGTATATGGTGACATATTAGGTAGCAAATGGTTACAAGCAAGTGCAGTGATTTTGTGCTATTGATTGTATTGAACTTAAATAAATTCTAAATAGAAAATACGATTGGTTAACCAATGTCATTTGTTTTACAATTCATTTTATTAAAGCATGTAAAGTGTAGTGCATTTAATCTCTGAAGATGATAATTTCTGAAAATGAATAAATAAATTGTAGCCCAATGTCCTTAACTAGTGTTTGTCAAAAACAATCCCTTCACCAGATTTACTTTTCTAATGGTATCATATCAGAGTGATAGAGAACTCTTTAGTCTGTACAAAAACAAAATGTCAGTGTCAAACAAAATAGGTCATCAACTACAATATGTTATGTCAGTACACCTTTCATGCATGATATACCCCATTGGGACTGTCCTTCCTGTTTGTTGGATCTGTCTGTCTCACATTGGCCTTATTGGAATCATCCACAAACAGATATTTTGTTTGCAACCAAAGGACACACATTGAAACACACACTCAATGCAAGACTTGCCAGACTTGTTCTCTACAACACAATGGGTTTATTCAATATGAGTTTTAATCATTCGCAGTGATTAAAGTTCCATTGTCCTCAAATGACTTCTGGTGGCCAAACTTGTTCTTGTTGCTAAAATCATTACACTGGAATGACAAACTACAAGTGATGAATAGATGAATATGTTTTAACCAAAACATTTTGGATACTTTAGTTTGTTTTTTCACTTTTACAATGATGCAGAGTTGTTTTATATTTCTCTGTGTTTTTGACTTTTGCTATCAGCCGTTGGCACAAGCATACAGTGTATCTTGAGCAGGGCAGTACATTTGAGAAGAATACGATATGAAGTGCAAGAAATGGTACTTAGTACATTATTTAATTATCTGCAATAAGCAAAGTTCATACATAGAAGTACGCATGTCAGATTACATTTAAATTATCCATTATAGTAATGTGTATGTAATGTGTAAAGAGTCCCCACTCCGTCCCTAACTTTACTGTATGCGGCACAGACCTGCTATCTACTGGTCAGGTAACTGAATTACAGCCTTTTGGACTGTAGTGTCGATAGGGGGCAGCACCGCCACTCTGCAGCCCCGTCGTTTAAACAAGTGAAGAAGAAATTGAGCGCGGGTGGTTTGACTGTTTGGCTAACTGCTACAAAACATTTAGCGGGCTAATATCCATTGAGGGACAACTGTTGAGGATTTATACTGTCGAATAGGTGAATTTGACCGTTGTTAAGCATTTTCTCGTTCAATGACTTTTTATAGATATTTGTCGTACGTAAGAGTCAGTAAATGTGTGTAGTCTGGAAAGAGACGTCCTTCTAATGCGGTAACTTAACAGACATTTCTTATTTCACGGTTAAAATGTATTTGGGAGGCAGAGACTCCGTACATATATATCTTAGCTGTAAATATGTTCACTTACTTATAATAATGCATTCAGTACGGTCTGCCTTAATGCGTTGATAATAAAAGTCACCACGTAGACTTGAGTGTCAACATTAACAGCCCGACTAACGTAAAACGGTAGTTGTTAATGGCCTTCTCATGTGTTCACCCTGTGCTACATTTTAGAAGTTTGTACTGGTCAGTTACAGGTTTCTTTGCATATTGTGATTTATCTTATTAAATACAAGTAAAACAAACTACCTAAAATATTAATCTTTTACTGTATCTTTACGGCAGTGACAATTATTTCGTACTGTTAAAAGTTCAATGCAGCCGTAGGACGTTGTCTACAAAGATTACACCTCTGTATTTTTGGTTGTTCTTTCAGGATTTGGATAATTGTTGCCCTGGTGCTGAATTCACTGTAATCATGGACGGTACAGAGAGCAGATTTGCCCACCTGCTGCAGCCGATCCGAGAACTCACCAAGAACTGGGACATTGATGTGGCTTCTGAGTTAAATGACTATTTGGAGGAGGTGAGCTGATGAATGTCTGTCAGAAACAAACCTAACCCAAGACCACTATTCTCACAGTATGCATGTATAGTATGGGTCTATTAAAACAAAGCAGTTTAATTTTTTTCCCCTGAAATTACAATATTTGAGCCATTCCAGTTTTCAAATTGAGGATAAATGAAAATGCAACTTTTTTTTTTTTTTTTACCAATAAACTATACCACTAAACTTTGAGATGTATCAATTGTTAAACACTTGCTGGTTTGTGGTTTTACACAATCTATGTGCCGTATTATAGCTAAACATCTGTACAGATTAGACTGTGTAGGTGTTATAAAATGCTATAAAACTTGGTAATATCTGAAAAATTAAAGAGATTCATTTTTTTGTTTTCTGTTTGTAGCTGGAAGACATGTGCATCATGTTTGATGGAGGGAAGACGAGATTAAACTTTGCTGAGGCTGCACTCTTGATCCAAGGCTCAACCTGCATTTACAGCAAAAAGGTATGCACATCAGAAAAATGAACATCATCATGAACTGTAAAATGGGTAAATGCTTAGTTTTTCTTGACCTTTCAGGTGGAACTTTTGCACAGCTTGGTCTTCCAAACTCTGGAGTATATCAATGACAAAAATAAGAAGTAAGGTCTTTTTAGGTTTTGCTCAGGGCTGGTACAGTATTTTTGAATGCATTGATTTAATGCTGTAATTTTTCTGATGTGATGACATTTGTTGTCAACAGGAAAAGCAAAGAGGCAGCAGAGTGTCAAGGGGACAATGCAAATGGATCTATGTCCAGCCACGATGATCCTTATGAAGCTGAGGTGAGGAACCCACTTTTATTCCCCTGATTTCTACATTGTAGTCTGGATGAATAGAGGCATGTCTCTGATGAGGTGTGAATGATGTTTTTATGGAATTTTTTTCTGCATCATGATTCATACAGATTAATAAATTATGTACAAATGACTAACATAAATCCCCCATGTGCAGACACCTTAATGACTCCATGTCTGATAAGGTGTGAAGGATGTTTTTATGGCATTATTTGCTGCATCATGATTCATACTGATTAATAATTTATGTACAAATAACTATGATAAATCCTCCATGTGCAGACACCTTAATGACTCCATGTTTGAGATTTGTGGGACATGATGTTTTAGTAATTTTACTTTCATTTACGTAATTGTCAGATCTGCATGATTTTTTTGTAGCATTTTGAAGTACTTTTTAAATGTGTTGAGCTGTTTTAATATTTACATAAAATTGTAACATCAAAATAATGTATTTTGACAGTTGTCTTTATAATATTTATGAATGTGCAATATTGATGCAAGGTAAAAAAAAATCCTGAGTGTTTTGATCCTGTCTTTTTGATGGTGTCACATGTTAATGTAAATTACATATTCATAATTTGTTTCAAATAGGTGTCAAAGGGCATTGTGGGAAATGTAGCAAATAATTTTGTGTTTGTTTCAGTTCACAGAATTGACTGTTAGTGCTTCAACCAACTCAGGGAAGTCTGACTCTGTCACGGTGAGTAGTTCCCCAACCTAACGCATTCTTATTAAAGGCAGTTGTTGTTGTATTAAGCTGTAACTCTCACCTGTGTTTGTTGTTTAGAGAGTGAACGTGGTTCCTCTTCCTCCTGAATCTCTGATTCCTCCTGAAACCCACGAGAAGCACAAACTGCCTCTCATCAGGTCAATGAGGGAATTACACTTGGAGTACATGATGAAAACTGCACCTAAGCTCTGTTTTTCTAAGTTGGTGTGTGTTTGTGTGTGTCAGTCTGAAAGGTGAGATCCTGTGCAGCCAGAAGGACTTCAGGATAAACCTCTTCATCCCAGGAAAGAATGACATGATCGTCCTGAGATCGCTTAGGTCTACGCCTCTGGAAGATGATCAGCCTTCTCCTTTCCTTCTATTTGACCAACAGGAACTTGGAGGTATAGCAGCAAGAACATCAAGAGCATATAACATAATTATCATGTGCTGCACCACTGTTTGTTTGTTGTTTAAGTTATTAAATGTGGATGTTTCCATTTACATGCAGCAAGAAGCTGTTTTTACCTCTAACAGCAAAAACAATCCAAAGAAAGGAGAGAACATGTAAATACATGTAGAATACACTTTTTTTTCCATTAATTGTGACTTCATTCTTAAAGTATTAAAGATTTTCTCTCCAGAAGTCCACAAGCTCAACACTTCCTTCATTTTTCCTATTTTCTTGTAATGTGTCTTTGGAAGGTCCAGATGTTGTTGCCCCAGGTGATGTTGATGTGGGCGTGGCAGATGCAGGTGATGCTGCAGATGATAACTTCCCCCCCACTGATGATCACAGTTTGGAGATGGCGCTTGAGCCAGAGGAGCACGTGGACAGACACCAGGTCTGTTTTACATTTTGATCATTCAATTCAGTTGATTTATTTTTTATTTATTTCTTTGCCATAGCACTGATGCTTTAAACTTTTAACGTGTGGACATATTTCCACACTTTGAATCCTCAGCATCGTTGTGTTTGTTGAGCTTTTTTAAGAGATTTGGATACAATTGCTATCTTTACATTCTCTTTTCAGTCCCATTCGGGGAATTGAATATTGTCTGTGAGAAAAAAGGATATAGGGGTAAAAAAACTCTGATCACTTTTATTCTATTGGAGTCAACGAGGGGCTTTATTTTGTTTTCTTTTTAATGTGTCCCAGGTGCAGACTGAAGGAAAGATGATTCGAGAAAGGCGCCATGTGGACAAACTGCAGACAGAGGAGAAGGAGATGCCTCCTGCTGTATGTTCATCAGTCTTTGGTGGATGGACTTTGAAACCATAAATACTTTTTGTTTAATGAGTTCCTGCTCTTTGTTTCAGGTGAGTGTGTGGGATATGCATGACCCATATGCTGTACTGGGGGAAGACAAACCCTTCAAATCGGGTAAAATACTGGACTCCCAACACTGTATTAAAGGACATGACTGTACAAAGATGTTCATAGTTGTGTCTACTCATAGGAAAGTGCTACAAGGTTCCTGAAGGTGTGGATGATGCAGGAAAAAGGAAAAGGAAACATCCTCCTTTATGTCAAGACTTCAGTAGCTGGTTCAGAGGAATCTGTAAGAACAGATACACGTGTCATTCATCTTTTTTTATTGCAAAAAATATAATTTCTCTTAGAGACAACAGGAAATGGTAAGGCATTCTTAACATCAGCATTTTCTAAACATTCAACACATTAAAGTGGTACATTATTCATAATGATGAAACATGTGGACCGCCTCCATTTCAAACAGAGTCCAAAGAAACAGACATTAAAATAATATATTTTATGTTTCTGTTATGATTGAAATATAGGTGATTTTTAATTGCATTTTACTTTAATGAATATGTGTTATCACAGTTTTTATCTGTAATGTTCAATTCTCCGATTGTTAATGTACCAAGTTTATTGGAACATTAGAAAAAATGGTTGTATTTTTCATTTCATTCATCTTGTATCTCAGAGGGTTTAAGCAGAGTTTTTGTCTGATGTCCGATTTGATTTTGTAATTATTTTTGTTGTAGTTGATCCTCCTGAGCGCAAGTTAAAAAGTGGACCTACGTGTACAGGTAATATTTCTTTTAAATTGACATTATTTAACTCTTTCAAAATACCAGTTTGTCCATCAGGGGGAAAATGGCTCTCCTTATACCTTATGACAAAAATCATATATTAACAACATAATGTATAATTCAGTGATCATCCAACGCTGGGCTATTTCATCATAATGAGTGTTTGATTTGTTTTGCAGACCTGAACTACATTTATTTAAACTCGCTGAAGGATAAAATGAAAACTCGAAAGAGGATCTTCAGGAAGGCGGTAGGAGAGATAACATCCACTGAATTTCATGTCCTCTGTGTGTTTATAGTCCTTCTAAAGATGTGGTGTGTGTTTTGTCTAAGGGTGTGGTGGTTTCAGATGCAGAACTGAAGCGAACTTTCTTGCAGCCACAGCAGCAGGGGGCAGAGCCAGCGGACGCATTCATGGGTAAAACAACAGACGACATGCATATTATGGATGATATTCAGTGAGCATAGTGAGAGTAGCATAACGTTTAAACTGTAGCTTCAGAAAACAGCATATTTTCTGGTCTTCAGATGGGGTCACTGATGTCATAAAGCTGACATTCATGTCACTGTTTATGAAAGTTTTGCCTCTGAAACTTGACAGTGGTGAATCTTTAGTCATCATAGAAAATCAGTCTGCAGATGAGTTTCTGTTTATTATATGTCCAATGTGATTTTTAAAGTTGCTGAAGAAGATGATTATGAATCAGAAGATGTTCCAGCTGAGTTTGGTGGCGGACCAGACTTCATGTCACCAGGTAAACACACTTGGGCCTCATGTACTAAACGTGCATACTCACAAACACCTGGCGTACCATCTTTTCCACGCTCATGTTCAGATGTATCGAGTGAAATGGTGGTGGAAATGTGTGCTGTTCCACAGCAACTCCATAGCTGGCGTACGCATTTTCCTAGTGCTTTTGAGCCATTGTCAACACTTGGAGGTGATGATGGCAACTGAATAATGTGAAAAAGGTCATTCATCACACATGAACAATTAACACACTGGTGTACCATCCCCCTGGCAGAGGAACACTTAACCACACCATAAGAACTAGATGCTGACCCCATGGTGCTAATCCTGTCCGGGAGGCCATTTTGGTCGAACGTGTGATAAATGAATTGAAGGCAGTGAATGTAAGGGACAGCATTTAAAAATCGGTCGCAGATTACCCTCTACCTGCGTCACCTTGAAGGTAACGGTACAGTTGGGCGATTGCACCATGGTTTATACTGAAACAGCAATCCATACAGATCTAGCTGGGACTTTGTGTCCTTGTCTTCTTCTGCCTCACTGTGTTCTAAAATAATCAATTATCAATCAATAATCCATTTTCACTGGCTATGACTCCAAGTCTTTGGTTTAATTAAACATGAGTCTTCGTCTTTGTTTTCTTCTTTGATATCCTGGCGAGATTACGCATGCACCTTTATTTCGCACATCTGTGGACAGACTATTGTATGACCCGTATGATGAATATATTTGTGAGTTACACAAATATACAATATATTTACCTTGAAGGTGATCGAGCCACCCACAGGTGTCAAGTGAGACGGTGTCACCTACAATCCCATTGACAGTCCTCCACTTGATGTCATCTGATCGTCACCTGGAGATCCCATTTATACACATTTAGATTCGATTCCTGTATTTATCCCACGACGGGGAAATTTGTACATCACGGCAGCCAAATACAAAGAGTAGAAATAAGAACAGACAGATATACATCAGTTGAATTCTTATACCACATACACAATATGCATTTGCACCACAAAAACAGAAAACCATCCATAGTTACGAACAGAGTCCGGTGTGTTGTGGTGTCCGTGAGCCAGGTCTCTGTTAACAGCAGGATGCTGCTCTGCTTGTACTCCCACTGCAGTCTGGTTAGCGTCGTTAGCTCTTGCATCTTGTTGGGTAAAGATCTTCCGTTACCCATAAGAGTAGATGGAATGCTCGGTTTGTACCGTCTCCTCCTCTCTGGTACTTCGCTCCAGCTCTGCAACCCCTGCCCGACACCATAATTCCTTCTGAATCTTGGGTCGCTCTCCCGGGAGTACTCTGCTGTTGCTCAACTCCAACAACTGATCCCAACTGTAAAACGGACTGGCTGATTAGATCACCCGTTGAGGTGTTGAGTTCCATAAGAGCAGCAAAATGGGCCACTACCCTCAAAAAAACGTAAAAAATGTCACATGTCCATGTCGTAAAAGAATCCAACTAACTCGACTACGAGAGTTGAGGCAGAAGACCTTAAAGTGGGAGAAGTTTTAGGCGCTGTGGTAACAGGCTGCCTATCATGGCGCCATCTTGGATTTAGAATTTGGATATTTAAATGGGATTGTGGAACGAGTACGCCAACATATGTGGTCAATTCCATGCTGATTGGGATGTACAAATGTGCATGAATCTATGCGTACGAACAGTTTTGTACATCTGAATTTTTTATTTGTACGGAGTTTTCTGGATTTAAGCGTACGCCAGGATTCAGTATGAAAACCACGCAAGTCTTTGTACATAAGGCCCCTGGACATGTGCATGTCAGCTTCTCCTCGATCCTGGTGTTGGTCAAGAACCTGCCTGTTATGTGTAAACTGTACTTTTTTTGTTTTTTTGTTTGTTGTAGAGTCTCAGAAAGATGAAATGTGTTATGAGGACCTTGTCAAGCTACGTGTGGTGAGTGGCTGTTTTCCCATTTCCCAAATGTGTTCAGTTCTGATTCACAAGGTCCCAATTAACATGCATTTCTAGTTTGATTTGGTTTGTTGTTAGATATTAGTATTTTTGATAAAGCTTGATAACAATGCAGTTAAATGTTTTTATGTCAATTAACCAGTAGAGGTCGAGCAATAAGTGTTTTTCTAAGGCAGATGCTGATTTTTAAAACATTTGGTCAACTGATGGCTGATAGCTACATGTCTATTATGGAGTAGGGCTGGGCGATTTTGTCCCCCTAAAAAATCTCAGATTTAAAAAAAAAAAACAACTCGATTTTCAATTCGATTTTTTTTTTCCTGATTTACAAAAACATAACTGCGGACAAAAATTGTTTATATATAAACAAATAAGTATAACTTTATTGTATTTTGGTTAAAGTGATAAAACAGAAAATGCCAACCTCACAAAGAACAAAGTGACAAGTGCAATTTGTAAATATAATAGAACATGTAAACACTGACTTTAACCAGAATAAATTCTAAACATTCTTTGCCAAGTACGTACCTGTACTTGGAGTAATTGTACTGCGAGACAGTTTTGTAGCCTGAAGGGGATTTTGCAGTACAATTACTCCAAAAGTATACAGTTAAAGTACTTCGTGGACAGAGGATGCGCCGCAGTCAGTGCACTACAGAAAGCCTGAATGGAGTCTTGGCGAATGCAAAATGTGTGTGTTATAGGAGAGGGGGACAAAATCTAAAAAAAAATAAATTTTCTCAAAATAGGAATCGATTTGAGTTAAAAACTTGATTCACGATTGGAATCGATTTTTTTGCCCAGCCCTATTATGGAGTCTGATATTTAAGGCCAATTTTTATTAACAAATTTTTTTTCAGCACTTTGACTTTAAAATGCTTTTAACATTTATTGAACTGCAGGTGCCCGATCAAATATCTTATGAAATATGATGGACTGATCAAATATCAGCTTTCAGAAAAGAAGTTCGATGTTCTAAAAGATATGGCAACCATTTTTAAACAACATGGAAAATTTACCAGTGCACCCATTTTTTAAGTTATTTTTGCTTGAATAGTGCTTGTAGGACTGAGGTCAACATATGTCTCTTTGTGACTCATTTTTCGTGCTTTTGTCATTTTCCCTGTTGTGTTTTTTGTGCTCTTTGTGGGTTTTTTTTGTTTTTTTTGTCGTTTCTGACCCTGCCATTGTGGGTTAAGAATCTCATCTTGTCATGTATGGATGTAACTGTAATTTTGTTTTGAAAACTCCAAATAAAATATTAAAAAACCAAGTTTTACGGTCAAAATATGATAACAAACACGGAGATTAATTCTGAAAGTTATTGATAGCTTTACAACCTTTCTCTCTGCCCTTCAGGAGCAGCTGGTGGCAAACTCTCAGGGCTACACTCAGGAGACGGCGCTGTCTCTAAGAGTCAAACAGTGGCAGGACAAGATCTGTCCTGACCTGGCCCTGCAGGTACAACACACTGGCACCCAATTTCTCCAGTCTGTAAGCTGTTCATGCGTGGAACTTTGGCCCTGATGTTTGTTTTTCCAGGAAGAGCGTCCGCCGTTTGATATCCATGACTACGGTGACCGGATTGTTACACGTCTCAACACTGTAGGACAACGCATGTCCTTCGCGTCGCTGGTCTCAGGAATGGACAACTTTGAGGCCTGCAAGTACCTGCTGGCCACCCTGCAGTTGGTAAATGACACAGAATGATTGAAAAGAAACATTTATTGGAGCTCCAAGTCCGTTAAAGTGCTTTTCAGCATGTGATGTTCAAAACAACACCTCATCATTTTGATAAGTTTATTAGTTTCAACTCCTCTGTTAAAGATGTTTTTTTATGAGTTTAATACTGAATGAATAGGCTGCTGTAATTATGTGCTCAAAGGAGTTTTTAAATTTTAATGTCTCCACATTTTTACCTCTTCAGTAGTCAAAAAAAACATTGTTCTCTCTTTTCTAAGTCTTTAACAGTAACATTTAAAAAAAATCACAGCATAGAACTTGTCAAAAATGCTTGTAAAACATTCTGCTATGTATGTCTTAGTATCTTAAATACACTCTCAAGTGAACCGAATTAAATGTTGATGTGATTATGTCAAGAAATGGTCAGGGTAGTATTTTATAAAACAAAATTCCTGAACTGCTCAGGTTATGGAGTCAGTTCATCGTAATTCATCAGCTTTTCTCATAAAATGACCACAATCATCAAAATATACACTAATTCTTACTTCTTATGAAGTTTTGTCACATCATTGTCATATACTCCCATTGTTCTAAACTGGACCTGAGCTGGTGTTCTGCCCATGTCTTGAACAATTCTTCAAGGCCTCTCTTCAGTTCTTCTTCCACAGACACAGTACATATCTGTAGAACTTGTTAGCTGTAGATGTCTGTGACCAAATATTAGATATTAATGGAAATGAGTGGAGGGGTCTATTGAGCGCAGGTGTCTATGTAACACAACTTATGCCAAGGCTGGTTTTGTTTCCATTAAACCTTTGGTCCTCCTTAACCCTGTTGACATGTGTCCCGTGTTTCAGGCCAACGACTACACGGTGGAGATTGACAGCTTGGCCGGTCTAGAGGAGAGCCTGGACTCCATGGCACTGACGCTGCTCAGCGTTCACAGAGCCACAGAAAGATTCAAAACACTTCAACCTTCAAACTGAAATAGTGCGAGATCACCAGCTTGACACACCACTGAACACATAAACAGGTTCAACATCTGAGGGTGTAATGCAAAGGGAGTTCCACGGCTGACATCACAGCATTTAACTATTTTCCGGTTTTGTACATATTTATTGCCATTTATTCATTTACATGTCACGTTTCCAATCTGTGTGTTTCTCCACTCAGCCTGTGCAAAATTGATTTCTCCGTGTTAAAAATTGTAAATGTCCTCTTAGCTCCTGTCTTATAATAAACTAAAAGTGGGAATTATGCTGGAGTGTTTTATTCTACGATGGTTTTTAAAAATGATCATAAACAAGTCTATTGAATTTGTGCTTTGAAGAAATCATCGGTTCATATGAGAACAGAAATACTGAGTTCTGCTTAATATTAAGAAGACTCCTCACATCAGTATTTTAAGAGAATTTTTCACACCTGAAGTTATGAAATGTCATCCAACCATGGCAATGATATAAAAATAAATGTAAAATATCCAATGTTTTGAAAGGTGTGATGTGAATTACAAATTGTCATATGTGGATGAGTAAAAGTTCAAGGGCCAAAAAATTAAGTCTGAGATCAAACATGAGCTTTGAGTTTGCCAAGTTGAGTTAGTTCAATTAACTGTATGTTAAGGATGACTCACTTTGAATTTGACACTAGTGAGAATTTGACACTGAATCTAGAGAAGGGGCAGGACTAGATGAGCCTTGGCTTCTTTCCGTCCCTTCTCAAACTGAGTTGTGAGTTAAGGCATATATGCACATCTTGGTTAAATGTATTGTGTATAGTTGATTTTTTTCATGTTTGTTCAAGATGAGTGCATATGTAGGTTCAATTCTTGTTTTTATTTTATTTTTTTCAAAGTTTGATACATATAAAGAAAAGCAACCAACAAAGCAACAAATATGACAAGAATATGCACATCTGTCATGAATAACAAGTAGAGAAAAGCTAAAATGACAGGAAATCTCCAGATTAGTACTTTTCAAAACATGACTTGATATGAAGTCTTTGTGGTATATTGGCCATGACATACACGTCCTGGCAGTACGAACGCTGTTCACTTAAATAATGCACAGGTATGATTCTGTGCCATGTGGTGAGGCCCGACTGGATTCTGTTGGGTTTCTATTACAACTAATGCAAGGGTCTGGTGAGACCAACTCTGTGTGAAGAACTGTGAGATAACTTGTGACTTGCCGCTATAGGAATAAACTTTGATTTGATTCTTCATAATGGTCAAGTTACTTGGTTAGTGCTCTGGTAACTGCCTCTTCTCAGTGTTCATGTCTTCACCAAACTGAACGCCTCACACTGAAGCAACTCTTTTGCGTTAGTGAAAATGACAAAACAATGCAGTTTCAGAACAGACGCTGAACTCAAAGTGTAAAGGATTATTAGAATGTAATGTACATTTTTATTGATGTGAAACATTTGTTGTTTTGTTGATTCACATGAACAGTGTTGGTTTTATTTTGTCAACAAATGTTCTAAATGTGTCCAGGTTTCAGGAGTCCAAACTCAAACACCAGTGTTTGGTTTGTTTTGTAGAGGTGGGTTGGGTCAGAGTTTGTAGGTCTTGATGTGGTTTCTGATGCTTCCTACAATGTGCTCCTGGTTCTTCATCCTGTTGTAATAATCTAAAAACAGTCCGTCTGGACTGACCAAGTAGATCAGTATAGTGTGATCCACGATGTAGTCTCCATCCTCATCCTTGGGACCAGCCGTGGCATACACTCTGTAGTCCTGGCCTGCGTGCTTCACTTCCTCGGCTGTGCCTGTTAGTCCGATAAGGCGGGGGTGAAAGTCTTTGACATATTGGGCCAGAGCCGGCACGTCATCCCTCTCTGGGTCTACGGTGATGAAGAGAGGCTGGACCTGTGGCAGTGCTGGGTCCTTGTCCAGAGTGGCCACTATGGCACTCATCTTCTCCAGCTCATCTGGACAGATGTCAGGGCAGTGGGTGAAGCCGAAATACAGCAGCACCCAGCTGCCCAGGAAGTCCTGCTTGGTCCTGCGTTTCCCTGTGTGGTCCAAGAGGCTGAAGGTGCCCTGACCCAGAGCCACCTTCTTCAGCTGCTCAATGCGCTGTCTTTGCAGTATCTGCTGCTTCTCCAGGTAAACATACCACCAGCAACCCAGCAGACCACCACCAAACAACAATGTCACCAACAGACGAGTCCGGAGCTTCACTTTAGCCCCCTTAACAGATGGGTTCTGACCCTGAGATGAAAAGCCCCGATGAGTCAGCATGAGAAGACGACAGTGAGCCTGTGGTGACTTGGAGAGCAAGCTTGGATGCTGAGGACAGGCAGAAAGAGGATGCCTCTGCTGAGAGATGCACCTAAAAAGGCCTCCGCGCAGATCACCCACAATGTACCTGACCATCTGCATCTCCTCCTGCAATAAAAAGACAGGAGTGTGAGATAAAAGACCAAGGCCTTTCCTTTAATCTTATTTCACTATACTTTCTTATGATTTCACTGCTGAGGCTCGAGGATTCCTCTCAACATAACAAGACAGTTAACGGAAGGAGTTGAGTTTTACACATGTTGAGATGAAACACTGCTAATTGGAAGAAATAAATTAATTAACCAACTACGTGGTGCCTTAAGTAATCAGTATTTTTGGAATACAGAATAAGTATGAATGTAATGGAACTGTGTCAGCTGGGATATTTTTTTCCGAGTGTTTGTTCTGCACTTTGTCAATGTGAGCCTGCAGTACAACCTCCAACCACCAGAGGCACTATTCACATTGGAGTCTGGGGAAGTGTAAATAATGAATGTAGAAAATCTAACTTAATATTACATTGTATTGAAGAAATTTGTAATGAAGAAAGCCGAATCACTAAAGAAGAATACGACTGTTCATTGGTATGTGTACATTCTCAACAAGTGACATTATCAGCGTAAAATAAACCAAATTAATTTCAGAAGTAAATTAAGAAGACGATCGATGTGTTTATTTAACGTGCACGCGCCACAGATACCGGTGTCTGTTGGTAGACAGTTTAGAGCTAATATTCAACCAACTCAAAAAATAAACATATTTGCATATTTTCAACAAACTCACCAACACTGACTAACCTTCACCTGTCTCTCACAGACTGACGTAAGGGTGGAATATTAGCGTAACCTGCTAACAGGTTAGTTAGAATCCTTAGCTAACTCTGAGTGTAGACGTGTTATTCTGGGTATTTAGGGTAAATGTTTCCCTTACCTGTTTATCCGCTAAACGGCTAACGATCCTCTTCGGTCAGTCATATAACTGAAACAACCCGAGCCGGAGTGAGTGTGAGACACATGGGCTGCATTTACACAAATGCTGCAGATTCGACAGGATTCAGAATCGCGCAAAAAATAGTCTAAAATAGAAATAAAAACTTTCTTATCACACCAATTCTAAATATACTATAGCTGATTTTGTAATTATAAATACAAACATATGTTAACAGTCATGTACTACTTATGTCTATAAAATAATTCATTTCAGTTGTCGCAGATTCGTGCATCTGTACCCGTTTTGCTGAAACCTTCCTCTAGGGGGCGCTGCCACTGTTGGGAGGATTTTCACTGTGGAGTCAGTCTTTCTCAAAATTACAAATTAAATCTGTTGTATTGATTTCACAGAATTGACATGATTTTGTTCTGTATTTTTTTGCCTGAAATTGTTTAATTAAGTGATCTTTATAAAATACATAATTAAGACTATTGTATTGTTTTACTGATATTATATTTTTTCTACTCACAGGGGCCAACTACATGCTGTGAATAGAAAACCAAGAATAACAGAAATATTATAATCTTGTACAAATCTTCTACTCCAGTGACACTTAACAAAACTGTCTTAATTCAGCCACCACAATGGAAAACAAAAGTAATAGTTTCATATTCTACCCTTAATTACTATCTTCACTGAGTGTGGGAATTGACAATAGAAAAAAGGAATTTGAAAATGATATGTTAAAAATCATCATTTTATTTTTCATTTGCATTTCTGGAGGATCTTTACAAATGACAGACATGAAATACTGAATGAATGAAACTAAGTTTGCCTGAAACAACACTCCCCATGCACAAACAGAGACAACTCTTGGCTCCAATGAGTATCTTTGGCTCAATAATTGTACCTGTAAACTGGTGGCAGTAATAGATTGTCTCATCGCCCTGCTGTGCTCAGTATTTCAGGCCTCTGGTCACAGGTTTGTTATGAATATGTCACCTGTCTCTGAGGATAAACTATACATCCTTCAGTGTCAAATTAAACCCCCTCTGCCACTCAGTCAAGGCTTTGTCGTTCTCAGCTTCAAATCAGTTTCCTCCTCTTCTGCTAGTTCCTCCATATTTTATTAATGAACTCTGCAGGCAAAAGGACAAAGGAATCCAGGTCACATCTCTGTTTCAAAACACCCAATCACATACAGACGCACATTTGCGATAAACTTGTGGAAGGCCCCTCATAATGAGTTATGATCTTTGAGGATCTCATAGCATCGTATAACCACGTGAGTGTTGATGTCTGCAGTATCTGCAGTTCCTCATGGAAACATAAAGTGAAGCGAAGTGTTCACTGAGCCCCCTCAAATATTCCCGTGGTCTCTGTTGGCCTGTTTGAAGCCTTATGTAACTCACTCTGCAGAACTGCAATGCATCTTCTACCACAAAGGCCTGCAACTTTGGCTTTTTTTTAACTCTGCAATGAGTTCACAAGTTCACCATGTCAACGAAATATTTCAGTGTTTAGTTCAGACTGTTTCTGTTGAGCAAGAAGACAACAGTTGCTTAAAAATGTACTTTTTTATGAACTTATTAATAGCATTAACTCTGACTCTTCTTACCCTCAATGTACCCCCCAAAAATCAGCTCAAACAGGTGTATACTGTGTATCAAACCTCTACCTGGATATATATGGAAACTGTAAATACCCACTCTGACATGAATTATTATGTAGGTGAGCGTTAGTTGATCTTTTCTTTCCAAAGACAGGTAACAATATTTTTACATTTAACTATTATATTTGAACTATTTTATGGAGGAAACCGTCTACTTGAACATACTGTCATGTCCTGTATTACTGAAGACATAAAAACATCACAGTGATGTCTAACGTCCATGTACAAAATAAACTGATGAACTTATGCAAATTTTACACTTTGCAGGATGTTAGACAGAACCTTTACATTTTACGGCCTTTACAAAACTACATTAGTGTTTTATTTGTTCTTTATTCTGTTCTTTTTTTGTAAACAAGTTAGTGCAATTAATGGCATATTAGCATCATGCTCAGATGTAGTGTTAATCTATCTAACACATCAATGATTAGTTGGTAGAACTCAAACATGGCCACAGTTCATTTGGATTGATATGATCATACTTATTTAATCCACAGCCATGAAAACTACAATTGAATGCTCTTTCTTCTGCTCTGTTTAATAGTCGTATGTAGTCACACTTTCGTTATTGGCTTTTCTATTGGACTCTATCTGGTGATAAAAACCCTATACCCATGGGACTAGTTCTACTTGGTGAGCCCTGGTAATTTTTTTTAAACTTAGATTTTATGTAATAATTTACAATACAGACATGAAGAACATAGTGTCATTGACATATATATATTATATATAAATATAATAAATATAATATTTATATTATATATTATATTATATGTATACTATAATATAAAATATATATATGTATTATATATAGTATATTGTTCAACTTTTCCATCAATCTTTACATGTTGCTTGTTGTAGTCTTGATATACAGGCACCATCGAAGGTCTGATGACCTTCTGCATCTCCATCTGGTCTGGGAGCTGTAAGGCCTCGGACTGGAAGCCTCTGAGGAGAGTGGTGAGGGCTGCGGAG
>JAPTHA010000005.1:8500253-8528913 GCA_029814585.1 Gymnapogon annona | reverse complement strand
CGAAACGTCCAACCTTTTTTCTACAAGTACAGATGACGACAGAAGAAACCCTTGCCACTATGGATTTTTCCTGTACGTCTGAGAGCCTTCACAAGCAGTCCCACACGGGGGAAATTTCAGAATTTAATGATATATAGCAGCCAATTCACATTGCCTATCAATGTGATTTGTTCTGTGACTCTTCCATTACTTTTGTAATTGTTCCATGAACTCAGACCAGTTATTTTGATTTGAATCCTGCCAGTTTTCATCTTGGAAGTTGGTCATGACTGTGGAGATTTGACTTGATTTAGCTCGATATTTATCAGGACATTTGAACCTAGACACTCATGGAACATATCTGGACCGGCTTGATGTGGAGGCGTGTGTGAAATGAGCTGTGTTGATGTGACCTGTTGCAGTTACATTTCTGGTCTTGATTCCAGTTTTGCTTTTTTGGGGTAAAGCAGGACTTGCAGGATCCACACTCTCGCCAGTTCTGCCAAGTGGTGGGTGGTCTGGAGGTCTCTGCCCTCTCTGCATGTTTACAGACACGTGTGTCATTTCCACTGTTGTTACCTCCTTCAGTTTCACAGGGCGTCCCACCTCCTGGGTCTCCGGTGCCACTTGGACCTCAGTCCATACGCACCCCACCCTCAGACAAGACATGGAGAGCTCCCCCTCCAACCCCACCCAAACCCAGGCGACCAAGTTAGTACAGGGGGTCGGGAGTGTCACTGGAGCCTGCCTGCGCTAGCCTGGTTCTTCCTCCTTCAACTCCAAACTGTCCCTGTCTCTGACCCCGCTGAAAGGAGCTCCTGAGCTTCACAGCATGTGCTGGCACCTGCTTCATCCTGAACAGCTCTATCTTCTTTTACAACACAACAAGTCACATACAGTGAATGTGGATGTGTGAGCCCTCTCTGGATGGTGCAAGGGTTAACAAAGTAGACAATTTAATAAGAACTATATCCTGATGTGTGTATCATTTATTGTCAGAGAGATTGATTAAATGCAGGATCCTAGACCATGGGTGAATGTTTGAATCAACAGCATCAATGCTAGCTGTTGTTGGGATCACAGATGTGCACATGTAGCACTAAAAACACAGACCAAGCTGAAATTCTGTAATAGAGTACTTTATACTAACAATGTTTTTGGAAAGCTAAAACATTGCATTTTGTCTCTTTTTAAAGTAGAATGGTCAAATACCAGTAAATCCCAATAGCTGTGAGGTGTATTTGTTTATTTATTGGTTTATGTATTTATTACTTTACGACTTTCTTTATGCATTTCCATTCCTTCATCCAGAGAGGGCTTCTGAGTGTGTGCTGGGTCACTTCATATCTACAACTGGAGACACTCTCACAGTAGTTTGTTTGATTTGGGATAAAAGAAACTGATACTTCCAATACCTGAAAAAACACATTGGTGATTTTTGAGAGTGAATTATAATTTTGTGTAAAGATGCGCAAAAATGAATGTTAAATTCCCTTTGTTGAATTAACCTACCAATGAGTTAAAATAACATCATTAATGAAAAACGATGAGAAAAATCAGCAATAACTTTCCTTAACATCTCCTACTGACAGACCTCTTATTATTCGTGACCCTTCCATTCATATGAGTGTATGTGATTTTATTTTCCACACATGCCTTTCTCATCATAATCATCCTTGTCATTGCCATAATCAGCTTGAACTTGAACTTTTCCCACCTTTAATCAGTCAGTAACTTTCTCTCTCCAGCTAACTTTTATTACTAAGTGACATTACTGCCTGGGCAATCCTGTTGGTCAAATGTTTGGTTAACGTGTGATAATTATTGTAAAATAGATTTTGTCATGGATAAAGTTTTACTTGATGGTTATTCATATTCATTATTTGTATGAAATCATCAACTCTTTCAGCCACATGCAGAGCACAGACATGTTTTTACATACTTTTTGATCCAGGTAAGAGATGCAGAGAGAGAAAAAAAACACGTGGGTAAAGAATTGTTTTTTTTTAAATTTTGGATATATTTATAATTATATAATTACACAGTTTGAATTGATCTTTTTGAACCACTCAATTATCAGTATCATTCAGTCTTGAGCTTATTCTATTTTACAAATGAAACAATACCAAACTGCTGAGTTGACCTAAAAAAGGCTGAAAATTTGCCAATTTATCCTTTATAATTACATTTCTGTTGCTGAAAAAAGCCCATTCTGTGTGTGACGCAGCCAACTCAGTCATTTCTACTGAAAAAAAAAAAGTTGTTTTGTTGTAACTTGTGTTGGACCTGCAGATGTGACCTGATCACTGTGTTCTGTTTCATTCTGTTTCATCTTTGCTGCTTTTCACTTTTTCAGCCTCAACATCTGCTTCTCTCAGTGCTGGTCAGCTGACTAACAGTGAAACTCCTGCAGCCATCGTCTTTATGTGTGTCTGTTGGTGTTGGAAAATGTGTTGAATTTACACATACTGTGTTTGTGAAAATGTTACATTCTTAGTTAATTTAATTTGATTAATATTTTTGATTAAAGGTGTATGCAGTTCTAGTTAATAAACGCTTATATCTGCTAGAAGCTGTTCTACCACGTGTTAGATGGTTTATGATGTGTCTTTACTGATTTAACCTGTGGATATGCGCATTGGGAAACCAAAAATCTATTGATCAGTTTTCCCTCTTACTTACTAATTCTAACTTAGCTATCAATAAATACAGTTATTACCTGATTGTTCTTTTCATTGTTTGTGTTTGCGTATTCTGTTTCATTTGTAGTTCAGTATCATTTCCTAGTCTGATCAGTTTGCCTTGTCTCCCTCTGATCTGTCCATAGCTTGTAACCCCAATGCCTGCAGAGCATCAGGCAGAGGTCTGCAGCCGAAGGGGCTGAGAGTGAAGGAAGTCGCAGATTTTAAAGTTTACACTAAAGGAGCTGGCAGCGGCGAGCTCAAAGTCAGCGTGAAGGGACCAAGTACGACTCCATGTTATTATTCTAATTTCATTAACTTAGCTATTTATGATAATATTAATTTATAGTTTTTTTTAGCATGAG
This sequence comes from Gymnapogon annona, assembly GCA_029814585.1. Taxonomy (NCBI): domain Eukaryota; kingdom Metazoa; phylum Chordata; class Actinopteri; order Kurtiformes; family Apogonidae; genus Gymnapogon; species Gymnapogon annona. The sequence continues at coordinate 8,525,888 of JAPTHA010000005.1, read as the reverse complement.
TTTATGAGGATCACTGGGTGAATAGATGAATGGAATAACACAAATGGATTTTTTGGATTAAGCATTCATGTACACAAAATGTTTTTTTCATACAGTTCTATATTTCTATCCTCTACAACAGGCAGTACACTATGAACTGAAGGTAAAATTCAGTAGTGGCTTTCATTTTGCTTTTAATTACATTTTTTAAACCCTAAAACATAAATGTTGAAGGAATGTTCATAAGTATCTTATATGACAGTACATTAATTGAAAATCCTCCAAACATGGGTTACACACACTTGTATGGTCATTTTAATCTACAAAATAAGGTCATTTCTGTTTGTATGGCAGAGGGGCTGGAGGAGCCGGTCAAGGTGCTGGAGATGGACAACGGTCTGTATGAGTGTAACTATTATCCTATCACCACTGGAAAATACATTGTAACCATCGCCTGGGGAGGACATAGCATTCCACGCAGGTGATACGGTTAAACATCTTTACGTATATTCCTGTGCTGGCTCATGAGCACAATGGCTTCTGTAGCTTCAGCTCAGCCTATAATATAGTTCTGTGTGTTCACAGCCCCTTTGAGGTGCAGGTGTGCGAGGAGGCGGGGCCTCAGAAAGTGAGGGCCTGGGGTCCAGGTCTGGAAACTGGAATGGTGGGAAAGAGTGCTGACTTTGTGGTGGAGGCCATCGGCACTGAAGTTGGAACACTTGGTATGTGAAACCGACTTCACTTTATCATCATCAGGACAGTCTTCACATCTGTCTGTACAGTAACAATGGAAAAACGCTGTTGAATGAATTGTTGATGTGCAGGGTTCTCCATCGAGGGCCCTTCACAGGCGAAGATTGAATGTGATGATAAAGGAGATGGATCATGTGACGTGCGTTACTGGCCGACTGAACCTGGCGACTATGCCGTTCATGTCATCTGTGATGATGAAGACATCAAGGACAGTCCCTTCATGGCTCATATCCTCCCTGCCGCCAATGACGTTTTCCCAGAAAAGGTTAAACTCTAATGTAGTGAATTATCATGGATCATTTAACTGATACTTTACTGGTAAGCTCAATGCTTTAAATCATCCTAAGGTTAAATGTTACGGTCCTGGTGTGGAGCCGCTCGGCTGCATCGTCAACAAACCTGCTGATTTCACCATCGACACTCAAGGAGCAGGCAGAGGAGAACTGAAGCTCTACGCCCAGGTGACAGCTCACTCACTTCAGGATACTGGTGTGATACAGCAATTTCTTAGAAATCCTTTAAATAACAGAGAAGTCAAATTTGTCTTTGAGATTTCAGGACGCAGAAGGATTCCCCATCGACATCCAGATCACTGATAATGGAGACAGCACTTACTTCTGCGTCTACATTCCCACAAAACCCATAAAACACACCATCATCATCACCTGGGGCGAGGTCAACGTCCCGAACAGCCCCTTCAGGGTACAAAAACAAATTGAATGTCTCTGTATTTGTTTCTATGTATTCTTTTAATGTTTATATATGCATGTTAATCAGAACATTCATGTCAAATGTATTTTAAACATTAGAAAAACAAAAAGTCCTGTCCTTATAAAATAATAGCGATACCAGGACAGTGCTTTACAGGTCTAGATTTTTACTTCTATTATTTTTTTTGAGCTTGCAGGTACTCAGAGTAACTTCTTTGATGTCTGACAGACTCATTCTCCAATGTTTTGAATGTACAATATGTGTTGATAATCACTTCATCCCTAAAGATGAAAATAATATTTGTGGAGTCAGATTGACACATATTTATCTGGTAAATTAGGTGACCATTGGTGAAGGCAGCCATCCAGAGAATGTGAAGGTTTACGGTCCAGGTGTTGAAAAGATGGGACTGAAGGCTAATGAGCCAACTTACTTCACTGTGGACTGCAGTGAGGCAGGCCAGGGTAACACATGACACACACCCATAGAAACACATCCACAAATGCAGATACTGGAATACACTGTTGAATAAAAGGGTCAGTTTTGTTAAAACCATACATACATGTGTTTATCTCCAGGTGATGTCAGCATTGGCATTAAGTGTGCTCCGGGGGTGGTCGGTCCTGCAGAGGCCGACATCGACTTTGACATCATTAAGAATGATAACGACACCTTCACAGTGAAGTACATGCCTCCAGGTCCTGGTCAGTACACCATCATGGTGCTGTTCGCTGATCAGGTGAGACACACAAACAGATAACTGTTTACAAACCTGACGTGTCAAAACCAAAATTAAACACGCGTAAACCTTTCCATGTTGAACAGGAAATTCCTGTCAGCCCCTTCAGAATAAGGGTTGATCCCTCTCACGATGCAGCGAAAGTCAGAGCAGAGGGACCAGGACTCAACAAAACAGGTGAGTCACATTTAACATAAATTTTATTGAGCGTTAATGCTATCAAAAGGAGACACACTAATGACACTCATAAACACACGATTAAACAACACATTTATTAAGAGGATCTGTGGAAAGTTAGTGCAGTTCAGTCCAGGGTAGATGACTGTATTTATCCCGAATGACCAATGCATTTGTGGCTTTTCACATATGTGCATACAACAATATGACAGTGGAAATTATTCATAATATAATATCTGTCTTCTTTTTTTAAAAAATTTTTTTACACTTAAATGATGATCTTATGTTAACATGTCTCTCTGCGTACTGTGTAGTTCGTATTGTCAGCGTTTGGTCTTGTCTTGTCTTGTCTCTGTCTTGTCTTGTCTTGTCTCTGTCTTGTCTTGTCTCACACCGTTTGGTTTTGTTTGGGTTTTGTCTTGGCTGACGCCTCTGGCCTTGTCAATTTGGGTGGGGGGTGTGGCCTGATGATGAACAAATGTGATTGTTGTGTGATGTGATGTTGTAGTGTAATGTGTGATGTAATGTTGTTGTCTAATGGAAAATAAAAAAATAAAATATAACAAAAATAATGATGATCTTAATTGTTACTATGCAATTCCAACCTTAAATTCTTCAGGATAGTGTAGAGTCTGGGTAAATTGCCATTATTGCAAAAGTATTTGAGGCATAGGATCTTAGGAGGATGTAACTGCAGTAATGAACTATTTGTGTGTAATCACCTGAGAGAAAATGGTGTTTTTGTAACCTTAGAATGAGCCAATTTTATCTCCAGAGGGCTAATATTTCTATTCCTGTCTTTTATTTCTCTACAGGTGTTGAGGTAGGCAAACCCACCCACTTCACCATTTACACCAAAGGAGCAGGCAAAGCCAAGCCCGAGGTCCACTTCACCGCAACGGCGATAGGTGAAGCTGTGCGCGACTTTGAGATCATTGACAACCATGACTACTCATACACTGTCCGCTACACGGCCGTCCAGCAGGTACATAAAGCCTCTAGTTCTGTGATTCACAGATTTTTACAGGCATGAGGTAAATGTACTTTGTATTTTTTCAGGGAAACATGTCCATCACTGTTTGTCACGGTGGAGACCCTATCCCCAAAAGTCCATTTAGCATCAGTGTGGCCCCCCCTCTTGACCTCAACAAGGTCAAAGTGCAAGGATTAAATAACAGTAGGTATATGTGTTCATTATATTTGGACCACATGGTGAAACACCCTGCACTGACTGCTTCTGTGTCTATGTTCAAACCAAAGAGGCGGATGTGGGGAAGGATCAGGAGTTCACCATTAACACTCGAGGGGCCGGAGGTCAGGGCAAACTAGACGTCAAGATAACATCGCCGTCACGCCGACCAATCCCATGCAAGCTGGAATCGGGCACAGCCAATGAAGTTCACACTGTGAAGTACATCCCGCCTGAGGAAGGAGCGTATAGGGTGGACATCAGCTACGATGGCAACCCTGTCCCTGGAAGTCCCTTCACTGTGGAGGGGGTGATGCCCCCTGACCCTTCCAAGGTGAATTAGAACAGAAAAACAAGGATGTGTTTAGAGCAGAGACGACATATTACTAGGGTGTTTATTTGAAATTTTTAATGTTACAAGCGGGTTTGGAAGATAAATGAATGTTACCGTTAATGGTATGGATGCTTTTTACATCCATCTGTGTTACAGGTGTTTTAAAAAGTCTTAAAAGTCTTGAATTTACAAATCTGCATTTGAAATTACATTTACATATTACATATTTTACACATTACATTTGATGTGGTAGGTCTTAAGTTATGACTGTGTTGTGTTTAAATGTGTCTCCTAAATGTCCAAGATACAAAGACATTAACGATAGTCAACTCGGTTCCGCCCGATACTGAAATTACAATCCAATGAACTGTGCAGGCCCTGGTGAGGAATGACTCAGAATGGTGCCAATCAAGGCAATGGTGTAAATAAAGACATTTTCTAAAACTGCAAGAATCAGATATTTTTGCCAGTGTGGTTATGAAATAGGCAGAGAAACGAGCATTAAATTCCATTTTAAGTAGTTGTAAACAGGTCTTAAAAAGTCTTAAATGTAATATGTAGAAACTTATACGAACCCTGTTATTAAACTAAATAGAAAAAGCTACTTAAATGTGCCTAATGGGTTTTTTTCTATCATATGTCCTGCTATATATGTGTTAGTTAAAAGATTTTTGCTTTTGGTCATTTGTGGAAACACTGCTTGGAGCAGCTGATACGCTCCTACATACAGTCATTGCCTTGTTCTGTCACATCCAGGTGCGCGCTTATGGTCCAGGTCTGCAGGGAGGCCTGGTGGGTAAACCTGCTCCATTTGCCATCGACACAAAAGGGGCAGGTACCGGTGGTCTGGGGCTGACAGTGGAGGGACCCTGTGAGGCCAAGATTGAATGTCAGGACAACGGAGACGGCTCCTGCTCTGTATCCTACCTGCCCACAGAGCCTGGAGAATATGCCATTAACATCCTGTTTGCAGACCAGCACATCCCCGGGTCTCCTTTCAAGGCAACGGTCCAGTCTGTATTTGACCCCAGCAAGGTGACAGCCAGTGGCCCTGGCCTGGAACGGGGAAAAGTCAATGAGGCTGGCTCCTTCACAGTGGACTGTTCCAAAGCTGGAGAGGCTGAGCTCACCATAGAGATCATCTCCGACTCTGGAGCCAAAGCTGAGGTTCATGTTCAGAACAACAGTGACGGGACCTACTCCATCACCTACATCCCACAGTTCCACGGCATGTACACCATTACCATTAAATATGGAGGACATGCCGTGCCCAAGTTCCCTGCCCGCCTACAGGTGGAGCCAGCGGTCGACACCACTGGAGTGAAGGTATACGGACCGGGAGTGGAACCCAGAGGTGAGAGGTCGCACAGGATTTACTTCACCATGAAGATAAATGAAGAGAACGTCTCTTTACCACATCTGAAGCAGAACCATGACAACAATACATAGTCTTTATATTAAGACACAAAATGTAAACTAATTGAATACTTAATTTACATTAAAACAGCCAGAGTCATATTTATCTCTTCATGTGTCAGTCATTTGAACTTTTATTTTATCCCTTCACCTTTATCTGAAGTACAAACAATTGAGGAGTCTCAACCAAAATGTTTTTAGCTGCAAACAAACGATATATCAGTAGTTTTAAGTACTGATTTTTTCTGAAACTAAAATATCCAAAAACTGTCAACAGTGTGACAAAATAATAAAGACATCATCATTGTACCATGTTGCAGAGTAATCTAATGCAGAAATTGTCCAACCCTATATCTTCATGGAATATGACTTTACATAATAATGATTCAGTATAATGTCCAGTCTGCCTCCAACATGAGAAGGAAAACAAATATTTAAACTCTCTTTCAATCACATGGAAAGTTGTTTGGTTTAGTGACCTGCCTTGTACTTTAATGAATCTTCTCCACCGTATGTACATGTTGTTCATTCTACTGTCCCTTCTCAAAGTTTTTTTGAAAATCAATGCAATCTTGTTTACATGTCTGAACACAAACACGTACGCACACACACAGCATATATACACTATCAGACACACACACACACACACACACACACACACACACACACACACACACACACACACACACACACACACACGCACACACACACACACACACACGCACACACACACACACACACACACACACACACAACATATGCATTCATGTAGCGTGTGCAATAACCCCCCAGCACCTTTCTTGAACCCTTTTGTAGTGCACCTTTTGCACTACAATGTATTTATCTGTAATTTATATTTCTTCTGTAATCTGTATTTCTTCTGTATCTGTAATTTACTATTCTTGCAATTCTTTTTTTGTGCTGTTTTGTTTTATACCTGCTGTCATGTGGAGCTGCCAAACTGACTTTCGCAGTAAATGTTGTTGACAATGTTTACAGTGATTGCGATTCTGATAATATAGAGCGTTCACATAATCTCCTTTCCTTGGGTGGTTCACTCTATGCTTTACAGTATTACCCCCCAGGCAGAGAGAAACTCTTAATACACAGACATGGTATTAAATAAAGTTTGTGTTTGTGCTGATTTTATGACCCCTGACACTGAACTGCTGCTCTGAGGTGTGTCATCTCTCAGTGGTTGGATTATTGGCCTCTTTAGACTCAATTATGACACTTAATAAACTCTCTGGAGGCAGGATTTATTTACTTATTTTCCGCAATGCGTTTATTTTGATCCAGGTTTAATTATTTACTCAGTTTTTATGTGGAACTCCTGTATAAACATTGAGCTCAACTGAAGGGCTGTTTCCATCTTTGGTACCAGTGACTGCACCGGTTCTGTTGGTCCTGACGTTGATGTTTACTTCCTCCATGCAGGCGTCCTGAGGGAGGTGACCACACATTTCATTGTAGATGCCCGAACTCACTACAAGAGTGGTGGCAGCCACATCAAAGCGTGCATCTCCAACCCATCTGGCGCCAACACTGACGCTTACATAACTGACAAAGGTGACGGCACCTACAGAGTGGAGTACACGCCATATGAAGATGGTGAGCATGGATTTGAACTTTCCCATACGATTCAGTGTTGTGTTGTTGTGGCTGTTTCAATTCCAGTTAAATGTGAACAGAGAGCGGAGGGGGGGGAGCTCTGCTTTTTTATAGACGTGTTTTTTCGGAGAGTAACACATCACAATTTTGTAATGAAGTGCCTTGTGGGTTTCATAAAGCCCCCATTTTCCCCTCACCACGGTCAAGTCAAGAGGCCACAGAGGCATTAGTGGCTTCAACACTAGAACGTGTTTCTGCAGAGTAATGTGTGTGTGTGTGTGTGTGTGTTGGTCTGTTAAAGTGTGTTTCTATTACGTAGCTCCTGTTAGTGGAAACAGAACAAAGTAATCCCAAAATGGACTTATTTGTTAATTTTTTCTTTCCTAAAAAATTTACTTCATTAGAAAAGTGCCCTCATTTGAATGCATCTAAATGAAAGATAATTGAGATATCCCCGCAGTGTTTTGCTACATTTATCCAATAGCAATGAAGAGAATGTTTTAAATGCTTCCAGCAAAGGAATAACATTGTTTTCCTTCTTTTATGAGTGAGAGTATTTGCACAACATCTGAAATTAAGAACTTCTCCCCCTATTAGTTTCATTATGGTGTTTCATTGACTACATTTTTACTCTAGTTTTACAGAAAATCATGCCAATAAAAATGTGCTTATGACATTGTCAGATGTTTTTGGTCCTGGTGGCTCTCTGTAGTATGGCTTTTTCTTCTGTGCAACTTCACAATCAGTACTGAAAAACCAGAACTACGCACAAACTCATTCTTTAATTATTTTATTACTCTACTATATATACTAACAAGTGAGCAGTAATGTTTAACTTTGGACACATAGTCATCATTGGAGTAAAACCATCCATTGCTAAATCGTAGTGCATTGTATTGGATGATTGTTAGAAGAAAGCAGTGCACATGCTGTGACACTGTTCTTTATTCCATTAGGTATTTCTCAAGCTCACTAAGTAGTGGATACACTTACACACTCAGAGGTTAATGTAATGTTGGCAGAAGGGGACGTTTGGAAACAGTTCCCATTGGAAAGACCTGAAACATTCATGCACTGGTCCGAGAATACAGTTCTACACAAACATGCTTATTTATATTCAGCATTTAAAAAATGTAAATATTTAAGTAACGTCTGGTTTTGGCAGTTTATGAAGTGCATTAGATTGACCATGCTGAAGGAAACAAAGACCTTTTGTGAAGTGGAAAAAGCGAAGGCAAAAGAAACATAGATGAGCCTGTAACATTATATGAAGTTAATAATTCAACTTAAATGTCCAGTGGGTGAAATGGTGGATGGTTCTGTCTGGCCTTTAACTGCTCAGTGACAGAGGAAAGGAGTGAGAGGAGGGAGGGATGAGCAACTAGTATTAATAGCAGGAGCCAGATGGTTTTCCACTGATAGTAATGTGTGACATGTCAGAGCCTATTGCATTGTGGGACAGAAATACTCAGCCCTCGCTCAAGCTGGAATTTTAATGAAAGCTGATTCTCCTCTGGTGCACATAAATGCTACGCCGTGACCCAAACGTAGCTTGTTTATAATTATCCGTCGCACAATGACAGTCCTTTGTGACTAAAGAAAAAACTAATGCCGACGTTCATCATCATTACTTTATAAATAGCATGCCGCCAACCCAATTAACTAAATCTAAATGTTGACCCACAAGTCACTGACCCGTCTCATCCCCTCGTTACAGCTGCTCTACAGAACAACCTTCAGCTACTGCCTGCCATCCTTAACCCTTATATTCTCCACAACTGCTCTCTTTTTATTTCAATCTCTACTTTGATCTGTCTATTTTCACACTTTCTTATGAATAAATTTTCTTTATTTACCTTAAGGGATGTGTCCTATACTGAGTTGACAATGCAATTCGCCCACTGGTTGTGGAAGGATTCAGGGGATGTCATCATTGTAGCTTACACATTTTAAACATTGTTATGGAGTCAAGTGGAACATAAACTTTCAATAATTTTAAATAGCCTTTTATGGGTTTTACTTTTTTACACTTTCAGTGAATGATGTATATTCACCATTTATATTTGTGTGTGAGTCTATAGGCAAATTACTGTTATGCGATTAATCAAATTAAAATCAAAATCTGATTTTTTTTTTTATTAGGATGATGATTGTCAAATTGATTTCATCTCCATCCCACTAAGGATCTATTTTTATTGACAGTCCTGAAGACACAAACCGGCCTTGAAAAGTTTATTCCTAGATATTGTACTTTAACCACTCCTGTTCTTTTCGCTGTATGTTTACCATGGTTTATGGAATTCTGGAAACTCAGATGTCCATGGATATTTCTCGACAGGCTTTAACTCTCCTCCTCTGTATCTACATCTTGGTCAGGTTTACATCTTGTTGAAGTGCTGCTCGATGACGTCATGGTGCCTAAAAGTCCTTTCAGGGTGTCAGTGACTGAAGGTTGTGACCCCACTCGCGTCCGTGCTTATGGTCCAGGTCTAGAGGAAGGACTGGTGAACAAACCCAACCGCTTCACTGTGGAGACCAGGTGACCTTATTGGGTTTATTGAAGGTGGCTGGATTAGATATTGGAGATGTCCTGTGTTTCTTACTCCTGGCCTCATGTCCACTTTAGGGGAGCTGGTACCGGAGGTCTGGGCCTGGCCATTGAGGGTCCATCAGAGGCCAAGATGTCATGTAAAGATAACAAAGATGGCAGCTGCAGCGTGGAGTACATTCCCTTCACTCCTGGAGAATATGACGTCAACATTACCTTTGGAGGACTGCCCATCCCAGGTGACAGATCTAAACCTCTGAATCCGCCATGTTTACAAAACTGTAGCTTTAATTCTGGGCATGACGCCAAATATTCTTCTCTTTGTTGGTGCAGGGAGTCCATTTCGGGTTCCAGTGAGAGAATTGGTGGATCCAAGTAAGGTCAGGTGTTCTGGTCCTGGACTGGGAAATGGAGTCCGAGCTCAAGTTCCTCAGACATTCACTGTGGACAGCAGTAAGGCTGGGGTTGCCCCCTTGGAAGTACAGCTCTATGGACCGACAGGTAAGAGCTTCAAGGACAATTTGGGTTTGTATCGGAGAAGAATGACAGTGTCATGATCTTCCACCTGCTGATATGAAAGGTATTTGAGATTTAAGGTAATTCATTAACATTTACTGCTGAGGGTTAGAGTTAATTTGGTCCCATTTCAAGAGAAGAAAGCTGTGTAGAATGGCAGAAAATATTTTAAAAATATTTGGGTTCATTTTTATTGGATCAAACCTGAACGTAATCAGCAGATAATTGGGATGAAGATGCTACCCTAGGTGCACTCATTCATGATATGTGATGAAGACTGAACCTAAAGGCCAGGTCACGTCCAGGTTATCTCAGCTACTATGGTACAAACACATCTATGTTTGAGGTTAAAGGAAGTATTTAGTTAGATCTTATTGGATTCCCACAATTTACAGCTGATTTTGAGTCTTAGGTCTGGGTCTCATGTTGTTCAATAATCTATAATTATTCAAGAAACAACTACAAAAATCTGTTCTTACCTTTTGTATTTCATGATCAACAAAGATTTTTATCCAAACCTAGGAATGACCGTTCTCTAAGACTTTGTGAATTCATTGTACTTTTAGCTTTCAGTAATGTCTACTGAACAATCAGGAACTTTGTTTGCTACAAACTAAAACTTTATTCTATGTAACCTGAAGTAGAAGTTAACAATTACATTCAGTGGAAATATTTTTGTTGACGAGTCCATAATAAACTTGCTCACTAACAGGCATTTGTTAAACATGTTTCTCCTCAGGTGTTGCCGAGGCAGTCAGCATAACAGACAATGGTGATGGTATTCACACGGTCAACTACACCCCCACCAATGATGGCCCGTACACAGTGTGTGTGAAATATGCCGACCAGGAGGTCCCTCGTAGGTCAGTGTTGTTGACTGTGTCCACTAGTCCTCATGTCAACAGTTGCCGTGGTTGTAAACTTTGTGTCCATGTCCTTTCAGCCCCTTTAAAATAAAGACACTTCCTGCTCACGATGCTAGTAAAGTTCGTGCCAGCGGTCCTGGTTTAAATGCGTCTGGGGTTCTGGCCAGTCTGCCTGTTGAGTTCACCATTGATGCCAGGGACGCCGGCGAGGGTCTGCTCACTGTCCAGATACTGGTTGGTCACAAATACAAGAAACAAACCAAGAACACTCCACAGAATGACACGCTCTAAACCAGAAGTCAGAATCTTTTGAGGTGTCTCCTGAAGTCTCTCACTAAAATAGACTGTTCCTAAGTGTGTTCTGCTGGCTTTCACTTTCTACCTCAGTGCTCATATAAGTTTCCAGGCTGTTATATATATTCAGTGTCAGGCCAGTGGTTAAAGATAGACAGTGTCAATCAGGAAACAACAAGCACAGGTATGAAAACTACAACAAAGAATGACAATTAGACAATGACAACGCAAACTTAATATACAACTAGTGAGTGGCAGAAAACTAAAACTAAACCAGTATTTACTAAAACAGAAGGCAATGTCTACACCTAATCAGGAGTAGTTAGAAAGTTGTCTGAGTCCACAGTATGTTTTCTTGCCAAAACTAGGTCAAATTTAGTCAAGTCACACGCTTTGCCAACTCTATAACATCGTATATTTCAGTGTCACAGTTATAGAGATGCAATAGTGTCATTTCTAACTGGAACTTGCTCTGTTAAAACTTATGACTACATTAGAACTGCTTCAGCTGCTGTAACTCAAGCGAAGATATGCAGTATCCCCTGGCCTGTGTCAGTGTGATTCTCTGAGCTGACTCTGTGATACTGACTCTTTTAACCCCTGACGTGTCTCTACATGCCACTTCCTGTGCCACCACTGTGGGGCGTGTTGCTGTTGCTGCAGGGTCCGGATGGGTGCAGGCGCGAGGCCTCTGTGTTTGTGGAGGACTGGGGCAGGAGGGTGTGGGAGTCACATATAGTAAAGGGAACCATCCCCTTCCGTATTCTTAGGAAAGGCAGTGTAAGGCCTGTACTCCATCTCCCCTCACTCCTTCACCGTGTCTTATGTCTCTCCCCACCCTCCTCCGTCCCCTCCTTTCTGCCTCTTTGTTCCGTTGGTTATTTCCTCCCTACGTAGAGCTACGACAGGTCTATGACAAAGACATCACGACATGATAAATACAAAGGCTGGAAGAAAATATCAGTACACTTTAGTGTCACAGTATTAGATGATTGCTTTTCTGTACAGTTCCCTTTGTGTTCCCATGACTGCAAAATTGCAATACTATCATAAACCATTTCAGTTTTCACCTTGAGCATTAGGAGTTAAAAGTATTGTAAAAGTATTGTTTTCTTAAGGTGTCTTTATATTGTGTTGACAGGTTTCCTAAAATAAGTTGTTAAAAAGATATTGACCTTTCTCCTGTAATCATTATTTTTCATTTGGCTGTTCAGTATGTAGGACGTGTGTGGTTATATGAAGTTTGTGTTGGAGTCTCTTTTATCCCTGGAGCTGGTCCTGTCTTAATACTAGCTACTGTGACTCCCATCCTAAGCTAACACCTGTCTCACTTGCTTACATCCACAATACCAATAAGCTCACTGATGTAGATGAATCTTTGTCTTCTCAGTTGTTTAGTGTCTCTCTCCTCAACCTTTCCAGCAGCAATGCAGTGCAACACTGGCTATGTTAGGATAGAAATGGAGTTGGTTTATGTTAACCAACTAGGGTGGCCATTTCCACAACGGCCATAAGGAGGAAGCTTTAGTGAATTTAGTCAAGACTGAACAATCGGAAAAATATAGACCTGGAGTGTATTTCCTACTACAATACAATTTAGTCCTTGATAACAATAGTATCAGTGATTCTGAGATCCTCTATTCACTGTAAGACAATAGTATCTATGATATTTTATGATGTGTGTGCAACAGAAGAGGACAAGATAAAGTCAAAGGTATTTGGTCACAGTATTTGTATTTATTGAAAAGAGACAGCTGACCTGTTTATGAAGGAGCACAGAGCACATCAAATTTACAATCTTGACATATTTACCAATTAATTTAATCTAAAAAAGAAATAAACAATTGGGGCACAGCACACTGTTAATGTGATGATATGACATCACTAGGCTAGCACACGGTGACTCGTTTACTTTTTCAATCAACGATATTAACAGATATTCATTTGACATCTTAAGCCGATCAGTGCTTTGGTCAGTCTTTTGTTAGACAGAACATCTTAAAGGATTGGACAATGTCCTGTGTTATGTTTAAGTGCAACTAAAAAGAGACAAACCAACACCTCGCTTGACACTGTGCTGGATTCAGGACTTTCAAAGTGTCTGGCCTATAGCCGGGCAGATAGCTGCCCTACAACCTGCTCCGGGCACAGACCAACACAAACATCATCCAAACACCTGAGCACGAACAAATCTTGAACTATAGCAAAATTTGTCAGAAAAATCTTACATATAATATTCCAGAATTTAAGACCCCTACCCCTCTGTGGTCTACATGTGGACTGACCTCCATTCAGTTTGGCTAATGTCCTAACAGGCACATGTGTTTTTAGTTCTCCACTAACTGGAGTTCTTTGTAAACCTGCCTCCATCCATCCATCCATCCATCCATCGACCCATCAACCCGTTTACTGCTGCACTGTAGAACTAGTTATTGTGTGATTTAATGTTGAACAGATGGACACGTGAGTGCCATATTCGCTCCTGGACTCACACAAACAAGATTATGTCAGTTTTAACATTCCTTTTTTTGTGAAAGTATAATTTCTGGAATTCTGTATGAAAATGAGAGATGTTATATGTTTTTCTTCATTTTTATACATTTATAAAGGAGTCTTTATCCAAAACTATCCCGTATTAGCTTTTTGCAGCTCTTGTTTACACTAGACACACGATTGAAAGACAAAGATCAGTGGATTTCTTTGAAAGTAGGATGAGTTTCAGAGTAGATGTGCTTTTATACACCAATATATTTTTCCAATATTTATTACTGATGGATATCAGAGGTGTCCATAAGGCATATGGATATATGGCATCATCAGACGGCGCTGTTGACATTGATCATGTCTGTGTGATGGAGTTGTGACTTGTGTGGCATTCTTTCATCTCATGACTCATCTGTATCATGTTACATTTGAGTCTTGAGATTATATTAACAGAGGCTGGTGCATGCTGAGTTTTAGGTGGTCACCGATAGTCAGTCTGGCCGCTTGCATCACACACTACGCTCATTTATGTTGACATGTGTCCAGGACCCTGAGGGCAAACCGAAGAAAGCCAATATCCGGGACAATCGTGACGGTACATATACGGTGTCGTACGTCCCTGACATGACCGGACGCTACACCATCACCATCAAATACGGAGGAGACGAGATCCCATACTCGCCATACCGAATCCATGCCCTGCCAAGTGGAGATGCCAGCAAATGTCTGGTTACAGGTGAGGTGCCCCGACCACCATTCCTCTCTAAACCAATCAGATAGATTTACTAAATCCAAAATTGATTCTCTTTTGTTTTTCTACAGTGTCAATTGGAGGACATGGACCAGGTGAGTTTCCGTTCCCTGATAAATAATACTAATGAAACAATTTTAATCAAGCAATTTAAAAATAATATTAGATTGGAGTGCTCTTTCAGATTCTTAGATTGTATACATTTTAACACTCCAGATTCAGGAAAGTACTTTTTTTTACATTGACGTAATGTCTTGATTGGAAACAGCAAATGCAGCAGTTTTTTCAGATATCTTTAAAAACATCTAATAGAATCCCCTTTGGACTAACTGCATACATACATATGTCCACTTTTAATGGATTCCTCCTAATACTACAGTTTTAGGGTGAGATAACTCAACACCCTGATTCCTAATTTCTGCACAGGATCGGGTATCGGGCCGACCATCCAGATCGGAGAAGAGACGGTCATCACTGTGGATGCAAAGGCTGCTGGGAAAGGGAAAGTCACCTGTAAGGTGTCGACTCCCGATGGGGCAGATCTGGACGTGGATGTGGTTGAAAACGCAGATGGGACATTCGACATTTACTACACGGCCCCAGAGCCTGGCAAATATGTAATCACCATCCGGTTTGGAGGGGAACATATTCCCAACAGCCCCTTCCATGTGGTGGTGAGTTCACTGACTGCTATTTAATCACAAATGCAGAAATGCATTAATAGTAGAAACTGCAAATAATAGTAATGGGAAACATGAACGGCCACAATGATCTACTGGGTGAGGGTCATGACTCTGTTGTGTGAGAAACATGACCCTATCTGACCTTATGTTGGACAGCTAATTATCAGCCAACAAAGGTTTAGACAGCAAATGTATTTAATTCTGAGTGTGCTATGTGTTTATGTGTTTAACTGTGTGTGCTGCTTGTGAAGAGTGTCTAATGCAGTTGTGTTATAGGAAGAAAATATAAATGTTGCTAATATCAATTTGTGTTAGTTCGCTACAGCATAAGCTAAAATTGGAACAGTATCAACTTTGATCACATGACCTAAATTTTGCAGATTGTCGTGATAGGACCCAAGCAATATTTTAGGGGCTTGAAACAGTAACCCACGATATAAGAATAACTCAAACACAAGCTATAACATAGCACTGAGTTTCTTTGATGTGAATTTATCCTGAGTTTTAAAAAGCACGAAAAGCCCAATTTTTGTGCATGGATGAAGTAGCGAGAGCCAAAGAACAGTGACCTTCTGAAATCTATACCCTGTGACTGCTCTTTGTGCAGGAAAGAGGTCAGCATTCCAGATTCTGTCCTGTCTAGTTGTTGATCTATTTTGGACATCAACATGCACCAGAACCTGAACCTCCCCCAAAACACTATTAACACCACATGTCTGTAGGTTCCAGAGAAACTTCGACACTTGAACATATTTAATTGTGAACTTTTTAAATGTTTGGTGTGGTTTTGTGGCCGTTTGAGGTTTAGACACTTTTGCATCGTTTCACTTTCCAACCCCAGACGTTGCTGTTTAGTCTGGTGTCATAATCCTGTCTGTGTGCTGGTGTGTGTGTGTGTGTGTGTGTGTGTGTGTGTTTACAAAGCTGTACTTCCTCCCTGATAGGCCTGTGACACCATCCCAATAATAGAGGAACCATGTGACAAGCTTCAGTTACAGCAGCCCTACTCCCCCTATGTGGGCTTCACCCCTCCATGGGTACACAGTTATCATACACACCTGCTCTGTCTCATGCAAACTGTCCTCGTCCACCACCTCACTGCTGCTTTTCACTGTCAACGCTGCAACATTTCCTGCTATAGATATTCTGTGGCTCAGCATGAAGTCGGCATGTTTGATCTGCATGAGCGTCCTGTCTGCTGCTGCAGGGCTGGCTTCACACCAGACCTACTTTAACTGTGACCCACTGCCCCAGTTATGATAAGACTTTTTTACTGTACAAAATTGTGTTGCCTTTTTATGTGTACATTTTGCATATTTGCAGTATCAATAATTTCATATAGATGAGGTTTTAGAAATGATCCTCAACTAAAGTCTGGGATTCAGTTGAGGTTGACAACATCAATTCAAGATAACTTGAAACTATAGAGACATTTGGGAAGTTTCTGAAAAAATGCAAATGTTGAATGTTGAAAATCTTAAAAACCTTGATAAAGTAACTTAAAAATTTCACAGAAGTATGAAATAAAACAATAAGTGATCAAGGACAGAATGCAAATGAAATGATACACAGATTTGACTCTATACTTCACATTTCTCTTGAATATGTAAACAAACCTTGCATTTTCCACAGAGTTCCTTTTATATGTAAATCTATTAGAAAGAAAGGTGAGTACAGAATTCTCCTGTTATGTTGGTGAAAACCCCACTGGGCTGTTGGATCATCGTACAGTCAGAGTTCTGTGCCGCCAGCCTCTGCTTCTCTGCCTTCCCACTGTGATTCTCCTCCTCCTTCTCCTCCTCTCTGGTCGATATCCCAGAGCTCCCTCTACGTCACACTAATGCCCCTCCCCTTTGGCTCTGGTCTAGGCCACTGATGATCCCATCAGCCCCGTGGATGGGATGGAGCCCATGCTCCGCCCCTTCAGCCTGGTCATTCCCTTCACTGTGCAGAAGGGAGAGATTACAGGTCAGATTTGGCTTTTTAATGGTCTGTTTTAGTGTTACACACTGCTCGGAATTCAGACATTTGTTACAAATACACCGACTGTCTTAGTTCTGATGGAAATTTTTGTGTTGGAGCAGTATCTCTTTAGAATGATTTAATTTTACCATTGTTTCATTCGGGTTAAAATTTAACATTGAGCTCAAAGTTGTTTTTTACATGGCACAACAATAATCTATTCAGCTTTATCTGTTCATCATTAAAATTGTAGTTTTATTTGTATTGTTAATTTGAAGATCCAGATCACCAATAGAAATTATATGTTGTTTTCCTATTGATCAATGATGATGTAGGACAATATTAAGTCGCAAATTTTCCATTCAATACATATGTCATTATAATACACCCCACTTTATTCAGCTGTAATTCCAGTGAGTAAACTAAGGTTACAACTAAAAAATACACATTGAGCCATTTGTCTATAAAAACTAAAAGGACAAATCCTATCGACATGATATCTGGTTTACGTTTACAACTCAAATCCATGTATCAGATATGACATAAAAAGCACCATGGCCACATTATGAGATAAACTCTGCAAATAGTCAGATTTTTAATATGATTTATCTTTTTTAGGTGAAGTGCGAATGCCCTCTGGTCGAACTGCCTGCCCATCCATTACAGATAACAAGGATGGTACCGTCACTGTAAAATACTCCCCAACTGAAAGAGGTCTGCATGAGATGGACATCAAATATGATGGCAACCACATCCCAGGTTACATCCCAGTATTTAATGTACATATTTGCACTTTTAATCAGGAAAAACAAGGTTCAGATATTCTTTGAAATAGACAGTAAAATATCATCAGCAAAGACTTAAATTTCAAATTAAACCGACACTCAGAGTAATTTCTGATTATACTACAATTCAGGCTTTTTGCTTGTTACAGGAAGTCCGCTCCAGTTCTATGTGGATGCCATTAACAGTGGTCATGTGACGGCTTATGGTCCGGGTCTGAGCCATGGCATGGTGAACAGACCAGCGGCATTTACGATTGTTACCAAAGATGCTGGCGAAGGTAGCTATAGGAATCACATCTACATTAACCACTTTCTAATAACATGACACAGAAAAACTAAACACAGTGGAAAAAAGCGTTACAGCAGTATAGTACAATGTCTTTTTGTATTTCTTGTCTGTAGGTGGTCTGTCTCTGGCAGTTGAAGGTCCATCCAAAGCAGAAATCAGCTGTAAGGACAACAAAGACGGGACATGCACTGTGTCCTACCTCCCCACTGCACCTGGAGACTACAACATCATTGTCAAGTTTGATGACAAACACATAGCTGGCAGCCCGTTTACTGCAAAGATCACAGGTATCCATGGTAATGCTGTCTCTTTTACAAGGTTTGGACATATTTATGTGGTGTTGACAATTAGTAAAGAGATTTGATCTGGACTTTTGAAAAAAGTTTATTCTTACTTTGAAATATTAAAAACGGTTGTTGAAATGCTTACTTTCCTTTCGTTGACATACATGGAGCTGTATGACTGAAAGAAGGAACACTTTCTATACTAAAATCATCAGATTTTTTTAGAAAATGATTTCTGAATCTTCACTTCTAAGGGTTTCTGTCGTCTCATGACCAGGGGAGTTCCCCAAGGTTCGTTTCTTGGGCCCTTTTGCTTTATAAATACTGCTATATTTACAAGCACATGTGGCAGACTGTATGTAGATATAAGAATTTATTTTACTCTTATATGTCACTATCTTTATGTGAAATAAAATCTTAACTTTCTACTGGAAATCCCTTAATATTTCTTATGTTTGTCTAATCTGGAAGGTCTTTAGTTCATATTGCAAAGTATCATGTTAATGTCATGTCGATATGAACAACTCGAGCTGGTCGTTTGTTATTTCAGATTGTTTTGTTGCTTGTGTCTTCAGGAGATGACTCTTTGAGGATGTCACAGCTTAATGTCGGCACGGCAACAGATGTGTCCTTAAAGATCACGGAGACAGACCTCAGCAGTCTGACTACCAGCATCAGAGCGCCATCGGGTAACGAGGAGCCCTGTCTGCTGAAGAGGCTGCCCAACAGACACATTGGTCAGTTTTGAATGTCAAGAAGAAAGCTTGAGCAGCTTCTTTTATAGAAAAAATGTCAAAATGTTTCCTGATAATGTCACTATTGTGTGCAGGCATCTCATTCACACCAAAGGAAGTGGGTGAGCATGTGGTGAGTGTGAAGAAGAATGGCAAACATGTGACCAACAGTCCATTCAAAATCATGGTGGGTCAGTCAGAGATCGGAGATGCCAGCAAGGTGAAGGTGTATGGTCAGGGACTTGTGGAAGGACACACTCTGGAGGTGGCCGAATTCATCGTTGACACCCGGAACGCAGGTAAGGTTTCATAACTCATTCCAACATGTACAAGCCTGACACTATTCATGAAGCAGTTGAATGAAAAATGGGAGTTACAAAAATTTATTTTATTAACAGTTTACTTTATTCACTGTTTATATAACTTTAATGCTCACTGATGTAAATGGCATTGGTGCTGTAACTCCCTCAGATGTAACGTGTTTTATGTGTTGTTGCAGTAAGGGCAGAATGTTAAATACATTGGTCAAAAATAGTATATTTAAGTGCAATTTTGTCTTTGTGCTTCAGTACATTTTATGCCTCTACAACTACTTTTGCTTTTTTTTTTATTCTGTATTTAAAGTTTATATTTATAGACAATTGATAACCTTACATATACACACAAAGGTCCTAAGATTAGCTTTATCTTGGGAAATTACATTAAAATGATGATTGAATCTGGTAGGGAAAAGAAACCCAACATACTTTTAGTTTTATATTTTGATGCTTTAAAAGCCCACATTTGTTGACAGAATTATTTCAGATGGGTCATTTGAATGTGGGTGTTTTGTTTGTATAGCAGTTAATAGTATTTCTTGTAGCATTTCTACTATTAGCTGAGTAAATAAGTTGAGACTAAAATTATATCAGAATTACAAGATGCTGCTGAATACTTTGTTGTACCTTATTTAACAATTGTTCTTGTTCTGTTGAAGATATGAAACAATTTTTTTTGGCTTTGACCTGTATTTAAGTCCCCATGACTGGCTTTCAGGATATGGTGGATTGGGTTTGTCCATTGAGGGTCCCAGTAAAGTGGACATTAACTGTGAGGATGTGGAGGACGGGACATGTAAGGTCACCTACTGTCCCACTGAGCCTGGAAACTACATCATCAACATCAAGTTTGCTGACCAACACGTCCCAGGTAAAAACAAACACAAGTAGTTCAAACATATTTGTATACATGTGGTAATGGGTGAATAATGTGAAACAAAATTAGTGAAACACTAAATTTAAATTAATTTGTAACATGAAGAAGGGAAAGAAGAAAAAAAATCCTAAATGGAAGTGGAAAAAAACCAAAAAATAATAAAACTGAAAAAAAACTTATTTAGGACTAATCCCCAACAGTTCTCCATTAGTCAATCAATGTTGTTCAAGTGATTGATTATTATTTTCTTATTATATTTCTGATTGACCTAGAGGTTAATTCTCAAATTATTGAACCCAACAGGAAGTCCATTCACAGTGAAGATCTTTGGGGAGGGTCGGATGAAGGAGAGCATCACCAGGAGGCGCCAGGCTCCGTCCATTGCCACTGTGGGCAGCACATGTGACCTCAACCTCAAAATCCCAGGTGAGATGTAGCATCACTGCTCTCTCCTCCTCCTGCCCCTGTGTTCTCTGCTTCTTCCATTTCCCAGAATGCACTTCAGCCCCTCTCTTATCTCCCCTCTGCCTCTTCCTCCTCCACTCGTAGGAAACTGGTTTCAGATGGTTTCAGCCCAGGAGCGTTTGACCCGGACATTCACCCGCAGCAGCCACACGTACACTCGCACTGAGCGGACTGAGATCAGTAAAACCCGCGGAGGTGAGACCAAGAGGGAGGTCCGGGTAGAGGAGAGCACGCAGGTGGGCGGCGACCCATTCAGGGACGTGTTTGGAGACTTCCTGGGCCGCGATGGTCTGAGTGGATTCAGTGGCAGACCGCCACTGCAGGACGGTGTGTGTGTGTGTGTGTGTGTGTGTGTGTGTGTGTGTGGGTGTGGACGAGTGTGTGTTCTGTTGACACTAAACCGTACTGATACTGATCTGTGTTAAATTAGACATTCATGTATCAGCAAACAGTCAGGTCACAGAGGTCATCAGCAGCTAAAATAATCAAAACATAATCTATCAGGGTACAGTCAGTGATGTTCTGACACCTCTGGATGAAAAGGTATTAGGAAAAATAATAACTGTATAAAAACTGTATATCTGCATATTAACAGCATTGTTTCCTTGTCGTGAAAGATCCAGGTTTATGAGTTTTTCTTGGGCAGCAAAAATTTTTTTTCATCCATTATAGCAGAGGTAGAGGCGGGCTTTTCTCAGTTAGATAACTGATCACATAAGATAGTCCTTTAATGGTCCCACTTAGGGAAATATCAGAAAACTGTGGCATAAAGTATGAAGATATGAGGATAGATTATGGTATTAATCTTTCTATTTTGCATTTTCACTGTCTATTAAATTAAATGAATGTGTTAACACCTCTCTGGGCTCAGACAAATCGTAGCTAGTTTTTTTCTAGCAAGCAATAAGAAAATTGGCACATTAAATACACACTCATCAATAATAGAAAAACAAATACCTCGTTGATTTTTCCACATATTGTGAATGCCATCAGAAAACCAAGAATATTACAATAATAGATCTAATCAGAGTTTAGCAAAAGAAGAAGTTTAATCAATTAAAATCAATAAAGCTAAATAAAGATGTGCACATTTGGGGGGATGGTTAAGTATAAAAGACTTATAGTTCAGTTACTCTGTACTCTTTAACTAAATGTTGCATTTTTTTAGTTGATCAAATCAGTCACTTCAGCTTCTCAGCTTCCAATTAACAGTAAACTGGATTATATTGATCCTTGAATCTGAAAATGGCAGTTATGCTTATAATTAACAGGATTAGTTTAAAGTTAAAGCTGGATCACATTTTAAACTGCAAGTTCAAATTTGGTGTTTTTTGAGTAGACAGAGTCAGTAAAGAATCTTAATAAAGATTTTTCCATTCATTCCATTTCAGATGAGCTGTTGTTTTACCTCTGTAACAATGAACCATGATTCAAACAGACTGTACCATCTCAACGATAAACAAAGTGCAGTGCTTTAACAGGACCGAGCATGGAAATGTCTATGTGTGTTTACATGACGTGTTTAATCTGCATGAGAACTTAACCAGACCTGTGTGTGAGCACTTAACATAGAGAGCAGGAATAAGTCCCACCAGAACCACAGGTGAAGTACAATGATCTAAACTTAAATTTATTCAGTTTATGCTTATCAATAATTGATCCATACAATTAATGACTTCCTTTAAGGTACATTCTTCGCATTGTGCTTAGATTTGTGGATGTATTTTATTGATTAGATGTGAATTTTGATGTGATTGTTTTTTTTTGTGACTTTTGTCTTTGGCTACAGAAACACAGAGTAGCACATATTCACAGTAATTGCAACATTGTGTGTAAACTTTGTAATGTTTGCTCTTAAAAGTCAAACCAAATTTCTGTTTAAAATTGGTGGTCGATCTCAAAGTAAACGTCTGTAACAACATTATATTCTAATGTCACTGGACGACAAATCTGCATGGACATTTCAATAACACAAGACGTTCTTCTTTAGCTGTGAACTAATGTGTTCTCTGAGTCTTTCTGAAGTCTGATGAGTCCTCGTTGACAACACCCTGTAAACCCATAGTGACTCTGGTCTCTAACTGTCTGATTCATGTCCCCCTCCTCCTTTGAATGGTCCGTCTCGTCAGGTGAGGCAGGGAACCAAGACATGACAGCTCAGGTGACGAGTCCTGGGGGTAAGACAGAGGATGCAGAGATCATCAGAGGAGAGGACAGCACCTACAGCGTCCGCTTCATTCCCCAGGAGATGGGGCCTCACACAGTCAATGTCAAATACAGGGGTCAGCACGTCCCTGGAAGCCCCTTCCAGTTCACTGTGGGGCCACTGGGAGAAGGAGGGGCTCACAAGGTCCGAGCAGGAGGGACCGGCCTGGACCGAGGAGTGGCAGGAATCCCAGGTGGGCCACGAAAACCTTTGACCCCTTCATCTCTGTTCTTTGCCCTCTTCCATACCTTCCCTCTTTACCTACAGTGGTGTATTTGGAGAAGAGATTAAACAGAAAAAAAAGAGATTATCAGACTCTGTTATACTATCACAATTCATTATTTGTTAGTTCTTCCAATGTGCTGTCATGAATCAGTGTTAATATATGCACCAAATTTTAATTTAATTGTTATATGAACACGTAAAGATTTCCACATGTATGTGAACACCACGTCAAATGACATGCACCAGTCTTGGTTTATGGTTAGAGTTAGGTATAGAGTCAGGGTTGGGGGAACCACAAACAGAGGCAAAAATAGACTTGCGATGAAATGGTGTCCATTGACACACCAAAACTCACAAATGCATACCTGCAGCATGCCAACCTGCACTGAGCTGGCATTATCATGAGAAATAATGTAACATTTTCACTGTTTATAGTACTTTTTACATTGATGTGTAATATTTACACTGGTTATAGTACTGTTTTACATTGTGTGCAATATTGCACTGTCCAATTTATTTATTCTTTATTTATATTGACTGTATGTGTTGTCACCTTTGCACTGCAGACACTCATGGCTTTGGTTTTACTTCAGCAATTTTGCACTTTTCTACTCTCCATATTTATTTGTGTTATCAGTTGCCATTCTACGACATTTCGTTACCAGATTCATTGTATGTGTCTGAGTAATGACAATTAAAGGCAGTCAAAGTCTAAGTCTTCAGAATAGTCACATTTTTTCAGACTTTTCCATCTCCAAGACATACACACCATCCAAGTATTAAATTGACTTACCACCTCAGAATGTTCTTGCAGAAAAATTGTGTTTTTTTTTTTAGATTGTAACAGTTTTTTCACATTTATTCAGTGTAGTGTTCAGACTATAGACGCTACAGAAGGGACTCGTCCCCGATGTTCCTCTGGTTTTGTAACTATCAGTAGCTCTTGGGTGAAGGGGTGATTCATGCTTCTGTTCTGCAGCTGAGTTCAGTATTTGGACCAGAGAGGCTGGAGCCGGCGGTTTGTCCATTGCTGTGGAGGGACCCAGCAAGGCCGAGATCACCTTTGAGGACCGTAAGGATGGATCCTGTGGAGTCTCCTATGTGGTTCAAGAACCTGGTGAGACAAACACTGACTCTAAATCAGTTTAGATTCCTGATTCACTTATATATTGTTATAGTCTGTCAATATGATCTGACCATGATAACTGTAATATGGCTGTAAATAATTGCATATTTATGCAACATCCTCCTAAACGACTACAAAAACCGTTCTTTGTCTTTTTTAACCTCTAGGTGATTATGAAGTTTCTATTAAATTTAATGATGAACACATCCCGGACTCACCCTTCATTGTTCCCATTGCTACATTATCGGATGATGCTCGTCGTCTCACCATCACCAGCCTACAGGTGAGAAAACATATACATAGAATTCATATATATAATTTATATATATATGTATATATAATATGTATATAATATGTATATATATATGTATATGTATATATATATATGCATATTGATTATATAAATAATATATAATTAATATGCATTAATCTTTTTACTGACACTAGTTTTAGTTCCCAACAAAAATACAAAAATACTCCTTTAAACAATTTAAAAGAAATAAATAACAATGACCCTTCTTACTTTTTTTCTCTGTTTTTTATTCCAGGTTTATTCAGACTCTTGGTGACATCACTGTTTTCTCTGAACTATATTTCTCTGTTGTGACTCAGGAGATGGCTTTGAAAGTGGGGCAGGAGGCTTCCTTTGCTGTGCAGTTGAATGGAGCCAGGGGATTGGTTGATGCCAAAGTCCACACTCCATCAGGAGCCATAGAGGAGTGTTACATCACAGAGCTGGATAGTGGTAAGAATAAACAATTACCCTTAGGTGTTTAAGCTGCTCTTTCATTTAAAGCAGAAATAGAAAAAAGGAAGAGGTTGACCACTTCATCTGTAGTACCACAAGGCTCAGGTCTGGGCCCACTACCCAACAATGCACTAAGACTTCCACTAAATCACTACTGTGCATCTGTTCCTGCATGTGAGATGATAAATCCTTAAGGAACATACTTAATACATCATTTCTTTTCGAATCAAAATTTTTTTATACCAAAGTTATATATTTTATTATTATTATTATTTTATATGACTCTTTTTCATTTCTTTAGCCTAAAGTAAGATGAAAGGAATCATTTAATTGAATCACAAAAGAAATAAATAAATTGAAACAAAGAAATAATATGTGTCTACCAAGATACAATTTAGTTAAAATTAGGATTTGAACTCATGCTCCCAGGGGACACTGTTCTAATTAATCCAATATTAATCCAGTCTCTTAGATATGACATATCATGCTACATTCTATCTATCTATCTATCTATCTATCTATCTATCTATCTATCTATCTATCTATCTATCTATCTATCTATCTAT
>JAPTHA010000005.1:8349861-8361899 GCA_029814585.1 Gymnapogon annona | reverse complement strand
ACTCTTGTTCTTTTTTTGCCACACCTCAACCGACTGCATAGTATCCTGGTGGCAGGTGGTCACCATTTTGACAATCCTTTTGTCAAGCCACGCCAACACCATGACTTTGCCATTGTGTCTCGTTCCCCCGGCCAGGTCACTCTTTTTGAGGTACCTAATACAACTAGGTTCCCCCCTGTTGTTGCGCAGTGTCCCACAGTCATTTGGGGTTTTTTTCCAACAGGCTTTCGCAAAGGGACACAGAATTATAAAAAATGTCCATAAAAACTGTGTGCCCTTGACCTGTGAGGCGATCCATGAGGTCATAAACAATTTCTGGAAGTGTGCTGGCTTCTCCAACATATGGCCTCATATTGAAACAATATCCTGTGGCCGAGTCACAAAGGACATATGACTTTATGCCATACTTTACAGGATTTTGGGTTTTTGGGGATTGTAAACTCGGAACACCAACCGACCCCACCACTGCATCGTCCCTTCATCAACACATATTTTTACCAGGTTGGTAAATGTCTCTGAATTTTTTTAGCATGTAGTCCAACACTGGACGGACTTTGAACATGTTATCTGCGGCATCTTGCTGACTGTTGTCATTGAAGTAGAGGAACCGCCATGTTAGTTGGTACCTGTTTCTTGACATCGTACTGGAAAAGTATGGTGTGGCGATTATGTCATCCAGTGACGAATACTTGTCCAATCTTGGTTTCTTCACCAAACCTGTGATGAAGGTCAGGCCAAAAAACTGCTGGAGCTCCTCCACTGACACAGGTTTCCACAGTGTTGCTCTGCTGTGGGGAAGCTGGTCAGGTTGTGCGGCCAGATACTGGTGCGCATATGTGTTGGTCTGTTGTGCGATGTGCTCCAGCACGTCATCGGTCAGGAAGAGCTCAAAGAAGTCAGCTGGCAGGTCTGACTCTAATTCAGCGACAGCGTTCCAGAGTCCAGGGGTGGCAGTGAATGGAATCACGCTGGGTTTCCAACCCACAGTTTTCCACTCCATAATTTTTTTGCCTGTAAATGAGAGAAATATACACCGTTACCAATTTTTGTATAGCTGCAGTGTGGTGTGGAGAATCTTTTTTTTTTTTTTTACCTTTCTTCCCCGCTTTGTAACCAAGAGTTGGGGTCGGTCCTCTGCTGGATGAAGGCTCTGTAAATTGAAAATCCCTTCACATCAATTGTGACAAGAGATGCTACGTGATATAATAATTTTTCATATAGAATAGAACATTGTCATAGTACACTTCACAACAGAATTGAGGCACGCTCAGAGTACAGATCCATAACAAAATCTGTACCTGTACATATATACACACATCTACACCTATATGCAGATATATTACACACACAAATATATACCACCGTCATTCGTTATAAAATAATCTACATAGCAGCATCGTGCAAACTTACCGATCTCTGGTGATGAAGCTCTGCTGCTTTCAGTGGATCCTGACGGGAGGCACTCATTGGAAGAGTCCGGATCTGGCTCGGTGAAGTCTGAGTCACTGCTGCTGTCCTCAGTGGATGCTGAAGCAGTGAGCCGAACCGCTGGCCATGTTGCCCAACACACTGGCCATGGGGCCCGTGTCGCCGCCTTTGGGCAGACTCAACCCCAACACACCGGCCAAAGCCAACATGTCTCTGGGATCTTGTGACACGGGACCGTGGGTCCCAAGACCACTCTGTCCACTCCTCAAGTACTGGTCCATGCTTGATTGAAGAAATCTTCTGTTGCTCACCATCTTCTTGTCACTCGCCATACTCACTACAAATGTAAACAAGCTTACGCCCCCTTTATAAGCGGTACTTTCTTCTTCGTCTTCCGATCGGCAGACCAAAGTAGAAAAGGGACCAGTGCTTCCCCCTACATGCTAGGAGTACAAATTTCAGCTCAAAAGTTGTCCCAGGTCATATCCTAGCAACCCCCCCGTAAAACGTCCATGATGTATATAAACGGCGCCGGTAGACCGCGTATGGGTTTGCAATGATGCATGTATACGTCACCAGCATACAAGGAGTTAATTGTACGAAGCCAAAGGTGTCAATAATTGTTAAAAAAATGCACTTAGCGGCTCCTCTGGGGAGTTTATATGAATATTGAAGTCACCCATGAGTATAATGTTGTCTGTATGGGTTACCAAATCCACGATAAACCCAGAGAATTCCTCTAAGAATCCTGAATAAGGACTGGGGGACGATAATGAAGAGCTAAATAAAATGGGAATGATGCTATAGATCTCATTACAAGGAACTTGAATGTATTAAAAGTAAAGTTTGTACATGTCCTGAGGTTAAGACTGTCTTTAAAAATGAGGGAGACCCCCCACCTTTCCTATTAAGACCCGCAACCTGTGAGCTCATGAAATTGGGGGATGACGCCTCATTAAGTGATACAAAATCATTTGGTCGCAACCAAGTCTCACACAGACCGATTATGGTGAGGTTGTGGTCCCTTTTAAGATCATTAACAAGCAGCGCTTTTGATGTGAGCGACCTAATATTCAGTAGGCTAATTCTTATGGAGATAGGCTGGGTGGGTCTGTTCATCTCCAGAGAAGTTTTAGTGTTGATGCTAATGAGATTACCTCGCCGAGAGCCTATGTTACATTTTAATCTGCTAACTACATGGTGTGAAGTTATTATCGTAGGGATCGGTATCTATATCTATATGTCAGGTTATCATTCGTGATGCAGGCTGAGGCTAAGGGGCGAGGATAAGGTTTGTTACGGAGTGCTACCTCATTAGAAGATCCAACAGACTGCAAGGCAATAATGGGTTGTGGGTCAGTGTGTATGTTATGTCTCCCTCTTCTAAGTAAATAGCAATGTGACTTGTTAAGGTCCAGCCTAGCACCAGTTAACTCTAACCTTACTGACTCTACACCCGTTCTAACAGGTTCACTAATCACCTGTGACCCAACATTATCTAGTGAGTATTGTCATGGTAGACTTAAACAGTAATCTATATTCCTAGAAAGGGTAAGAGCACCTTCTAAACTAGGATGAAGGCCATCTCTCCCATAAAGCCAGGCCTTCCTCCAGAATGTAGGCCAGTTATCTACAAACTGCATTCCCTGACTCCTAGAGAAACTAGCCAGCCACCGGTTAAACGAGAATAATCTGTTAAACCCCTAATCATTTCTTCTCGCAGGCAGTGGGCCAGAGACAACTACTCGATGCCGCCACATCTTTCTTGCGAGGTTCTCTCTATGTTCCTCTTTGTAACCTAAGACTGCCTCGTCCTAGTATCACTGGAGCCGACGTGGATTACGATATCAGAGAACTGGGTGTTGCTACACTGGTGTCTAGGTCTAGTGCGGGTTAGCTCCCTAAGGCTAGCTTCAATGTCGGGTGCTCTGGCGCCAGGAATACACATTACAGTGGCCTTTTTTTTAAGCTTAATGTTACGGGTGATGGAATGCCTATTACCAGCGTGCGGAGGCCGGTAGACAGAGTGTGGGTGGGACTAGCTAACGGAGAAAATCTAGGCCACATATGGCTAATGCTAACCGGGCTAACAGGTTCGCTACGACCTGGCCTAGGGCTAATGGTAACCGGGCTAGCGGGCTGCCTACAGCCTACGCTATCTGGTGTGCCCACCATATCTAATGTAATAAACCTATCCTGCTCTAACTGGTGGACACGTCCCTCTAATAGGGAAAGCCTTTCCAAAAGAAGAGAACAAGACATACACAAAGCAATACTTACCTAGAAAAGTCCACAGAGGTGCTGTAACGAGCAACGCAGCAGCGGCACAGCAGCGACACAGCAGCGGGCTATGGTCTGGTATAGTTCGGTGAGAAAACGCTCATGAGCAACAGCACAGCGACCAGGAGCACAGCAGTGACCAGGAGCACAGACTTTATAAATAAAGATGCTATGATATGATATGGTATTTTTAAAAACATGACCATACCATTCAACAATAAGTGTTTCAGATATTAGTTCACTGCAAAGGCCTCCTGAGGAAACCCAAGGTAGCAGAAGCATTGTTAAGGTTAGATTTATCATCCAGAGTATGCCTGCTTTTACAATGTAAAACATCTGCTGTGAAAACTCTTTATGAAGTCAGTGGGTTCTCAAGCTGTGGGTTGAGTCAGACACTCTTAGATGGTGCGTTGCGTCCGAGGATGTGGGGACAGTATACTGTATAAAGTTCTGCAGCCTTAAGTTAAATGTAGCTTTTTTGTTTTGCTACCGACTGAGCTATCCAGCCACCAGCTACATTTATCTTCTCTATTCTAACTCTTAACATTTCAACTAGACTTGTGCTAAACAGCCACCAAAAAGTATATACTGATATAAAATATTAAATCACTTTAGAACCACTAATCCTATGTTTTAAGAATTCATGTAAAACACTGATAGAATAGATGTTGTTGTATCCATAACATCTGAGCACACACACACACACACACACACATACACGCTAGGTTCTTCAAGGTCCCATGGTGTAAAAAAAAGAAAGGGGGTGGGGGTTAGTCAGGGACAGTAAAGTAAAACAGTAAAAATTTACATCTGTCACTCATAAACCCACTCTGGGCAGAGCCAGAGGAGAGATGTTAATGATCTCTGATTAATTATGTCTTTTTTTCTGACAGAGGAGATGAAGAACAGCAGGAGGGAGTAGAGGAGGGGGGTGTGTGATGGAAGGTTCATGGCTCACAGTTGTTAATAGAAAGGATTTGATGAAAAGATTTGACGATTGGCTTTTCAGTGAGCTGAATCGTGTTTCCTCGCTCTGCTGAAAACACCCCCATCAATGACAGATCCAACCAGAGATGCCACTTCCTGTGTGGGTGTGTGTGTGTGTGCAGGTTATTTTCTTCCTCGCGCTCTTGACTTCCATTAACTAAATGTTTGTGGGAGCGTTGTGGATCAATCGCTGCCTCGTTATGAATTCATTAAATTGCTTTTGTGGCAGTGTGCTTGTGTGCATGTTGAACATCACCTGTGACACAGTTCTCTTTACATATTTCACACATCCAACGGCTGACTTGCACAACCTGCTTGAAGTTATCTGTTACAGCTGCTGTGTGCAGATACAACTGGAAAAATCACACCTCGTTTGTCACATTCAGTGGGTTGCGCATCCTGAATGAAAAAAACTCTCTTCCACTCTTTCCCTCTGTTTACTTATATTCAGTGGAAGCTGCGTTTTGCAGTTACTGTTTTATTCAGGACTCCCCAACCTTTCCACATGATTATAATCCAAACAGTCCTCAAACTGATTGACTGGAGGTGGGTTGTCCTCACCCACAGTTGAGCGATGTAGTGCTAGTTATTGAAGTCTAAGCACAAGTGATAAGTGTGAGTACATGCAGACTTAAGTTATAACTCATGTGGAAGATTTTACAAGTAGTGTAGATGTAAGTATAGGTAGCCATAATCTGCAGGACATTACTGTTTGTCACACCTCCAAAGCACCAGTGGGTCAGCTCCAGGGACGTCAGCCAGGTGCCACCCCTCACCGATGGTTTGGCCCTTTCATCCTGAAACATCTCAGGGTGGTGGGGCAGTGACAGGGACATCTCCATGTCACTCCCTGCAGCTGGATAATAAATCCTTCCCTTACATCCTGCCCTTGTATTATTGTGCAAGTGGATATGGAATGAAACCCAAGGGAATATGCATGGCAGGGTCGTCCACTTCCCTGAGTCAAGTGTAGGCCTGACCGCGTACCAAACCACAGGAGTCCTAGGCTCCTAGTTTCCACTATGCTCTGTCATTTGGAGCCAGAGCTAAAAGCTGCCTTTCTCTGTCTTCTCTGCTAGGTCCTTGAACGCTTTCTGCAGCTTCTATCCAGTAACTCCAAGGATGCTAAGAGTCGGTAGGTGGAGGTTCCAGCAAAACCTCCGGACCCAATTTCTCATGGGAAAGCCATTGCTTTCCATCCTGCTTGGGAACACGCAGATGCCAGGTTGGTGTATTTCTTCTTCTTTCTCTTGAAAGCAGTATCTCTGCATTCTTCACAAGGGACTGTCAACTCTGCTATGATGACTGTCATTGTGGAGTTAGACCAGGGGACAATGCCTGGCCGGGGGCTGGTAGGTGTGATGTCCTGAGAGAACTGTAGCTGTCTCTCCACTCTCATGTTCCATCTGCATCCAGGGGAGAGAAGACACAGCTTCTTTGTCCCTCTGATCTGGATTTTGTCGCCTTACTGGATGAACTGGATCTTTTGCTGTGTTGTTAGTGCTTGTTAGCTTCAAGCCTGCGTACCTCCTGGATTTCAGTTAACTTGTGTAGCACTTTGTCATGGCACCACCTGTACCGCCCCTGAATTAGAGCTTCATTACATCCAGAGAGGATGTGTTGCAGACGTGTGTTGCTGGAGCAGCAAAGTTGGCATGTCTCCTTTGTTCTATAGCACAGGTGCAGGTTCCAGGGACTGGAAGAGTGTCGTACATAGCCCTGATCTTGAAGCTCAGCCTTGCTTGGGGCATCCTCCACAAGTCAGCCCATGTGATGGTTCTGTAGAGACTGTCTCCCATGTCTTACATTTCCCTTGTTTCTGCTCGCTCTGATTTTATAGCTCTCCTCTTCGATCTTGCCAACTTCAGAGATCACCAGACTCCTTTCTTTCCTCTGCATCCTGGGTGCGGGTCCCCGGCTGAAACCAGACCTTCCTTGCCACTTTTTCCCAACGACCTCCAGGTGTGTTAGACAAGAAATAGCCTGAACTGCTTTAGTTGTATCCCACTTGTGTGCTGTCCAGACTCTGGCCTGGCGTTATGGACAGAGTGAGTCAGGTTGAATCCCTGAGTTTGGAAACGAGTCTCACCTTTTCCTGTCGGTAGCCCAAGCTCATTGACCTCAAGGGAAGCTTCAGTTCCATTCTTCCAAATAATGCTGTGGTGGAAAGGCATTGAGAAAACCCAGCCACTTAGTTGTTGTTGGCTTTTGCATCCAGTTTCTGCAAGAGTTGGCTGGCTTTACCTTCATCAAGGCCCACGATTGTAGTTCTTTCAGCCTTTTCTGGAGCCTGGCTCTGTTATCAGGGAAGAAACAAAATATTTATTCAGTATACTCATGTTCAGCTGACCTCATTTAATAGGAATAATGTTGTTGAATATAAACCCTACCAAGTAAGCCAACCAACCCCCAGATCATTCACTGCCCCCACAGGCTAGTACAGTAGAGTGTGATTAGTTATCACTTCATTCCCTCTTCTCACACTGATCCGTCCATCACTCTGGAACAGAGTCCATCTAAACTCATAAGACCACATGAAACACACCTTCAACACAGTTGATGGTTTTTTAAGAAATGTGAAGCTACTCACTACATCTGTGAAAGGGTTAAAGAACTTGTTGAAACGTATTAATCACTTTAAGTATGCAATGGCGGTATCTTATCCCTGTGCTTCCAGTCTTGTCTGTATCAGTTCATGTCTTTGTGTCCATGTTGTTTGTGTTGCGTTTTTATTAAATGCACGTCGACTTCTTTACAGAACCCACTTACATAATCCAAATGATGCCATTATTTAACTTTTCAGGCTTCAACCCCATATTTGATTTATCCAACCAGGAAGGAAGTTAAGGAATGTTAATGGCGGTGTTGGGTCATAAAATAAAATGAATGTTTAGATCTTTGAATAAGCTGAGAAAAACTTAAAAACAGTATACATGGAGTAATCTGTTTGTAATGATAGAAAATCGGGAAAGAATGTCTAAAGCGCTCTCTGTTTTATTCATTCATATTCAAATCCAATAACGTTCAGCCCTGTGCTCACATTACAAAAGCAATTGAGATATTCTTTCCTCATTTTTAATCATCCCAGAGACTACATATTAATAAGTTCCTACCTTTGAAAATTAAAAGTCCAACTATAATGCTGATGACCAACAGCAACGAGGATGTTAATTTATTCAACAGCACACATCCAACATTCACTGAGCTGCCGAGCATGTATTAATGACACAAAAGGAAAAATCCTTTTGCTCCTCTTCATTGCTAAATCACTCCACATTTTAAATGCACACAAACTGCTGAACTCCTCAAACAGGTAGGACGTCTTAGGAATTGGAATTGAATTTATATTTATGTGTACAAATGGCTGTGTTTTGAAAAGGTCTTAATCCTGAAAGTGTTTGAGTTTTTAGCCTCAAAATAGACAAACACTTACAATGACTGCACGTTAACTATTTTCCAAGTAGACTGCATACTCCATTACCCGTAAGCATTGTTGCAACTGCAACCTCCAGCATCACCATGGTTTCAAACTTTCACTCATTTATAGAGCGCTGGTCTAGAGCTCACTATCAAACTTTTCTACCATCTGAGACACGCATTGGTTGTCCCAAAATTTCCAAAATAACTTATCTTAATAAAACACCATAATCATAGTCCTGCATTGTTGCTTTTGCCATGCACAGGTGTTCTGATGCACAAAAACACCCTTTAGGTTCAACTAATCCTGTGGGGTTTTTTTCTATAGTCTCTGGTGTCGCTTTGATGTTAATATGTTATTGAAATCAGTGGATGTGAGTTCGTGGGTACCTGGTTGCAGCTGCTGCTCCTCATCTTTTTCTATTTTTAAAGACGGTGTGAGAATGAAACCATTTTTATCAGTGGGTCCAGCAGCTATTTTTCATCATCAGTTGAGGTGTCAGATCATGTGACCAGGTTAAAAAAAGATCACTAGCAGGGCAAAGGAAGGCTGAAAGAAACCATATGGTGATGTTTTATTTGACTATTAAATATACTTTACACTATTTTAAGCAGAAGTCGTTGCACATGTAAAAATGTGCAGCATCATTTAGAAAAGCAGAGTAAAGAGGCAGAAAAGCAAAAAAAAAAAAAAAAAAGCAGAATAACCGGACATGGTTTGTTGCACCAGAAAAGGAATTACTTTGAAGACAAATGTGGTGAACCTCACTGCATACTGGGTGAAGTAATGATTGCATTTTACCCTGATTGCTCGGATTTACTCAAAGGTACCATTTAGTTTTCATACATCCGGGTTCTGTTTTCCCTTTGGGTCCTCCTTCAACTAAACTGTCCCCTTGGTGTTCATGTAAGTCTGCATCAGTCAGTCCTAACTGCATGATCATCTTGTTGCCATATCTTTTATTTTGCATCCCCTCTCAGGTTTCTGTTAACAATAGACAGATTGATCTCTGTCCTGTTACAGGACACCTGAGAACATCCACAGTTATTTTTAACTGCACCATTTTATAATTCATTTTTCCCACTGAGTCAAATTGCAGGTTCAGATTTCTTTGTTCATTTAAAAGCACATCATTCAATCAGAACACAGATGCTTGTCCACTGGTTTTGTTATGGAATGAAAAACTCCAAAAGTCCTTGCAAAAGTTTGGTTGGTGAAAATAATAAATAAATGAACTCAGAATGGATTAGAAAGAAAAGTCAACAGCTGATGCTGCTCAGTAATGTTTTATTTTCAGCTTTAAAACTCAGTGATAAAATATTCAGCTGATAAACCTTCTGGGTTTATCAGCTGTAAACTATTATTAATGAACAGTTGCACCCCTGTTTTTTTTACTGGACCACTTGGAAGAACACTTATTTTTTCACATTTTTTCACCGCAACACACGACAAAGACCAAGATCACACTGAAAAAAAAAGCATGAAAGCAAAATAGGAAGACAGAGATATGTGTGTAACAATGTGGTCATACCAGTTTGTTCATACAAAACTGAAATAATTATGTGCAAGGTGATCAGTATTAACAGGTATCAGTTGGGTCTGGAACCTTTATTTGTTTATTTGGCCTTGGGGACTTTGGCTACTTTATAACAAACATTCCATCTTATATAATGGGAAAGGTTACTGCAGTTACTACTTTTCCAAAATTGCCGTTCAGGATAAATAGTTGTTGGAATTGAAGTGATTTAACTAAGTCAACAGATAAGAGTAGTCTTTTGAGGACTGAATCTGAGGTACATTTAATTGGACCTGAAAAAAAGAGGTTGGAAGCAAGGTGTCATGGTCAGCCCAGGCTCTGGCTGAGCCACACCCTTCCCCTCAGAGGACTGGCAGTCATCATCATCTGGAACACCTGGGTCACAATCGGCCACAGTTGAGCAGCACGCTCAGCTGTGGCCGATTGCTCTGCTTTTTAAGGAGCAGATTGGCCAGTGAACAGCGTGGCCTCATAATCACCTTCACATTCTTACACCTGCAATAACCTGGACATTTTCTCCCCATGGACTCTGATCTGGACTGTGGTTCCTGTTCTCTTTCCTGTTTGTGATCTGAACTCCGGTTTGTGTCTTTTTGTGATTAAGTTTGTTAATACAGAAGATGACCACCATACGACTGTTGAATATGTACTGCAGATATTACCATGTGTCACCTGTAACGGGTAGTTAAACTCTAACTGATGCAGTGAGGAGCTTCTCATTTCTTGTACATCTGTCAGTTTGATAGATTGGATGATTTCAATGAATAAGACTCATGCGGTCCGATGAGTCCAGATTGAATATTCCTCCTTTTTTCCAGAACATGATGTGTGTAAATGAAATGGTGGATCGTCTGGTTCCACCTCTGTAACTCCTCTGGAGGTAGTAACAGAGCCCTGATAAAGGTGGAGTCATGATTCCAGAACCTTGTGTTAAAGGAACACCTCTAGTTCCACAACCAAAGTGAGGTGTTTTGATGACGTATTGTGTTTGTGTCCCCCATGACCAGAAAGATGTTGAACTGTGGAGATGCTGAGATTCGCCTATTGTTATGTTACTTCAGGTTAAGGACTATCCATGATGACGTTTAAGGAATGGTGAAAGACGGCCTGGTGTTGTTTACTGTTGTTTTGAAAGCCAACACCATTATGCTTGGGGTACGCCCCACTATACACTGTGCTGTGTCACTGCCCCTTTGATTCCTAAACACAGGTCCGCTATGTAGACCAGGAGCCACCAACATGGTTCCCACGGGCA
The DNA here is from genome assembly GCA_029814585.1 of Gymnapogon annona. Taxonomy (NCBI): domain Eukaryota; kingdom Metazoa; phylum Chordata; class Actinopteri; order Kurtiformes; family Apogonidae; genus Gymnapogon; species Gymnapogon annona. Next base: position 8,350,994 of record JAPTHA010000005.1, on the reverse strand, counting down.
ACTGGTTGGAGTCCAGGGGTCTCCAATTGATTGCTCATCATCTGCCGGTCGCTCAGCGGTCTCATCCACAAGTCAATAATATGACAACACGTTGAATCGTCACTTTGTAGAACAAGTCCAAATTTCCAACCAGTCAAAATTACAAGTATCCCCCCCCCATCCTTCCTGAGATAACTGGCGCTAATTTGCTGTGTGTTATTGGTAGAGGGATGTGACCAGTGGGTTAGTCCCACTAGCAATGTTAGAGTTTAGTCACTAGATTCTGAGGCAAAAAAGGAATTATTTTTTTCAATTTTATTTTCATGTGAGAGACAAGTGTGTGTGTGTGTGTGTGTGTCTGTAATGAAATGCAAGCCTGGCACAGGTAAAAGATTTGAATGTGGAGCAGATTTTCAACAATGTCCCACTGCATTTTTTCTGGTGTTCTCCAGTGGGAATCACCCTCCAAAAAAGACAAAGGAAAAGACCTGAATACTACACTCTAAAAACAATGGTCCATTTTCACTCATCCACCAAGAAACAGAGCTTCAACAGAGGCATCATTAAGTGGTTCACATCCAGCACCAACAACCCTTCACTGATGGAGGCAGAGTTAAAGAGGCTATTGTCTACTGTTTTAGCTATTGGCTACTGTTGATGTCCAGTTTGGTGTGAGATATCTGTGTGTGGCTCAGATGGAGTTGGACCTGAACAGGTTGCCCTGGGTTTGACTGATGTGATGACTCTGTAGAAGTGATTGGATGATGCTGCATTATGTGCACAACATTGGTCTGTTTATAATTAACATGTTTTGACACATATGTGAATTTAGAAAAGGGGAAATCCTTCAGAAACACAACAGGCACATGCTTGTATATCGATTTTTTTTTTTTTCTACTTTTGATTTTCTAGATATGAATGTGCTTCATATGAGCACTTTTTAACTGTTATGTTAAAACAACCAGCCATGTAAAAATAAAAAAATACAATGTTACAAACATTCATGGCTTAAAGTTCTCCGGCGTCACGGCGGATTTCCGGCGTGAGGGAAAAAAAACAAATTAAAAATAAAATGTCATTTCACGAGTTTCAAATAAATTATTTTTGATGGATTGCTTTTTCAAACCAGTCTTCTGTAAACAGCGCTCATGAGT
>JAPTHA010000005.1:8290647-8305155 GCA_029814585.1 Gymnapogon annona | reverse complement strand
ATATTACTTATGTGTATGTGTGTGTGTGTGTGTGTGTGTGTGTGTGTGTGTGTGTGTGTGTGTGTGTGTGTGTGTGTGTGTGTATTTTAATGTACAATTGGGCAAAAAAAATAACATGACTCACCACGCAGAGGTCATAACCAGGAACAAAGAAGAATATGGGGCACACACCCCAAATCACAAGGAGAGGTACCTTGACACACCCACCTCATCCCATCCTCCACCCAAATCCCTTGACCCTCCCATACAGGTAATGTCAAAGGAAAATAATACACATAAGAGACCAAAATAACAACGTTACATAAAAATAGCAGTGGAGATCACTAACGTATATATTTCTCTGCTACATCCTCTAAGTTTCTTGATTTTGTTTTGGCAAAATCTCTCTGAAAACTGTTTTTAAATGTTATAGAAATACTTTGACTATCACTATTATTGTCAAACAAAAATGACATACTTGCACTTTCCTAATGAATAATTAGTGCAGAATCATACATACAAGAGAAACATGCTTTGTATTCAGTAATATCTACTTTTTATTATTAGTCAATTAATTTGATGCTCCTTGAGTTACAGTAATACCTCATCTTCCGAGGGTCCATAATCTATAATATAATCACAAAAGCGTATATACATAAGTCTGAAACATGGACATACTGTATTTCTTGATGTTCAGTGATAGTCTTTATTAGTAGCATCATGTAGCATCATGATGCATGAATGAACAGAACCCACAAAAACAACACTGATGAGAAAACCCACTGATGCTTTTTAAAACAAATAATGACAGAAAAGATCATCCTCTGACGTTGCACTATTCTAATATTCCACAGGACAAAAGTGTGAGCAAGATGAAATTGAAAGCAAACCTGCAAGAGATCTGCTCTCACAGGGATATCTGAAAATTGACATCTGTCAAAAAATTTTTTTTAAAAAAGCCCAGGCAGTTAGAGTCATGGATTTAATCTGAGTGTCTGTACCAAAGGCCCAGAACTGGGGGAGAAAAATGTTCCAATTTACTGTTCCCTCTGCTCGGAATCAGTCTACAAGATCTCAAAGGGATGGCTTCTTAGATGTATCCAAAGTTATTTTCCACCTCCCTGGGCCAGATGAACCGCATCACTTGTACATATTAATGTGTACTGATGCTTTAGCAGATTTGAAGATTACACCTGTTATTTCATGTCTCTTCAACTTATTTTACAGTCATTTATATATTTTCGCAGGTGTATGGTTGGAATTCCACCTAAACCTTGTACCTGCTGTTTGTCTTTGGAAGAACACCGTATTGATTGGCAATAATTCATCAATTAGATAAGAGAAAAAAATGTCCCAGTCACCCAACGTTATTTATTTCACGTAACAGTGTTCATCGTCTGGAGCTCAGCAGATGAACAGCTGATGCATTAAACTCAACTTAAAGGTTTCTCTTTTGATAATGTTTTGGACACTTTTTTTTTACTAAAAATCCTGCAAATGATTAATGATTATGAATAATCCCCATTGGTTTAAGGAACAGACGCACACAGCATATTCTGTCCGTTTGAGCTGCAGTAGAAGCTCTGATATTGTAATGAATTGTGATCATTGCAACTGTGTTTAATGGTGTCTTGTAAACTCAGGAGAGTTGGACATTTAATGCATGACACTTTATCATTCATCATGTTGTGGAGGGATGCTGCGGTCTTATGGTTCTGATGGATCAGAGTGAACACTGAATTGTTTTCTAAATGGTTGAAAGTTGTTTGTCTTTAGTTTTGTGTTAAGTTTGTGGAACTAGAGACATCTACATTAATCATCTAGATCTGAACTTATGTCAGACTCATTTTGAGAAGTAGATTAATAACCTGTGACCTGTACGTCATGAAGCTGCCTACAGTATTAAAGTAGATCAACTGTGTGTTGCTGTGGCAGTGAGTGATGAGACAGAGACAGAGTGAAGACAAACACTATCTCTGCTCCGAAGGGACTTGGCTCAGGGAGAGAGCGCATCATTATCTTCTTTAGTGGGACTTTGGATAATATACAAATATAAGGTATATTTCTCTTTGTCTCTTTGTGGAGCAGAGCATGTGTTTGTTGTTTTCCATTTAAACTGCAAATTAGAAACTGGGGTTTCTCCTGAGTGGTAAAACAAAACACGTGCTGAGCAAACAAAAGTAGTTTAGGAAATGTAAGCAATATAATAAACCAGCAGTTGCTCTTAAGTCATATAAGTTAACTGGAGGAAAGATTTCATTAAAATCACAAAACGAACATTTGAAAAAATCAGTCGCAAAAGGAAAACGAACTAAAAAAAGTTACTCTTTCTCAGCGTATGCGAGACTCTGGAACGAGTTGAAGATGACTGATTAATTACTGCCACATAAGTAACAGGTGACACGAGGGTTTTTCGGTGCACACGGAGATCTCGGTGCGTAAAAGGCTCAGGAGTGGTCCGCGGGACTTCACCAGCGACACGCCCCCAAAGAGAGAGAGAGAGAGAGAGAGAGAGAGAGAGGGAGAGGGAGAAGAGGAGGATAGAGGAATAGGTAGAGGGAGTAACGTGGGTTTCCGCGTCTGTTCTGCGGGCACCTGTGTGACCGGCGAACACGCCGCGGTCGCGTCGCTTCCTGCCGAACATCTCCTGCTCTCCGCTGCGACTCGGCTCGGCTCGGCGCTGCGGCTGCTGGGGCGCACGGGAAAACCTGTGTGTTCAACAGGAAGGAACAGTGTGCGCTGCGGACGGCTCACTGCGGGTTCAGTCTGGAAGGGAGACCCGGGGAGATGAGCGTGCCTGCGGCGAGTCGGTGCCACCTCCGTGTCCGGGTTTGGAGCGCGGAATTATCCTGATACCTGCTGAACTTGTTGCTGTTGGAGGGAATAAAACCTGTGTGGAGAGACACAACCCTAGCGAGGAGATAAAAAAAAACCAAGGAACAAGTTTCTCTCCTGGATTTTAACGGATTTGAATGAGAAATGTAAAGGTTTTGAAGGATTCGTTTTCTCAGTGGAGGTGAGTTCGGGGGTGAAAAGTGGTTTGGTTTTTTCACTTTTGACGCGCCCAAAGTAGCAGTAAAGTGAGCATGATAAAGACAGACTGCATAGGATTTGGATTTGTGTGTTTCTAAGCAGTTGTTGTAAGTTTTACGCATAGTTTTCCACTATTTTTCTGGAGTAACTCGTTGGTTTCATCTGTTGCCGGCTCTGTCTTCTCTCTCCAGATGCCCTCTGGTTACTCCCCTGCTTCCTGAGTTTCCCCACACACAGACTCCCTCGTTGAGCCCCAGGACCGAGCTCCGCCACCTCCACCAGCATGGCAGCAGGAGTGGCGGCATGGCTGCCGTTCGCACGTGCAGCGGCCATCGGCTGGATGCCGGTGGCCAGTTCTCCCATGCCGGTGCCACCGAAGGACAAGCCGCGCGGCAAGGACGGGATCATCGTGCTCAACGTGAGTGGCACAAAGTTCCAAACTTGGCAGGACACGCTGGAGCGATACCCCGACACCCTACTGGGCAGCTCGGAACGGGATTTCTTCTTCCACGAGGAGACCAACGAGTACTTTTTCGACCGCGACCCAGATATCTTCAGGCACATCCTCAACTTTTACCGCACAGGGAAGCTGCACTACCCACGGCAGGAGTGCATCTCAGCCTACGACGAGGAGCTGGCTTTCTTCGGCATCATCCCGGAGATCATCGGGGACTGCTGCTATGAGGAATACAAGGACCGGCGGCGGGAGAACCAGGAGCGCATGCAGGACGACGAGGAGACCGACCCCGCCAACGAGCTGATCTCTGCTGACATGAGCTTTCGGGAGTCCATGTGGCGCGCCTTTGAGAACCCCCACACCAGCACCATGGCGCTCGTCTTCTACTATGTCACCGGTTTCTTCATCGCGGTGTCGGTTATGGCCAACGTGGTGGAGACGGTCCCGTGCGGCGCCGTCCCAAACCGGGTCAAGATGATGTCTTGTGGTGAGCGGTACGAGCTGGCGTTCTTCTGCCTGGACACGGCCTGCGTCATGATCTTCACGGTGGAGTACCTGCTGCGCCTGCTGGCTGCGCCCAGCCGCTATAAGTTTGTCAAAAGCGTCATGAGCATCATCGACGTGGTGGCCATCATGCCCTACTACATCGGCCTGGTCATGACGGACAACGAGGACGTGAGCGGCGCCTTCGTCACCCTGAGAGTCTTCAGGGTGTTTCGGATTTTCAAATTTTCGCGCCACTCTGCGGGACTCCGCATCCTGGGTTACACTCTGAAGAGCTGCGCGTCCGAGCTCGGCTTCCTGCTCTTCTCCCTCACCATGGCCATCATCATCTTCGCCACCGTGATGTTCTACGCAGAGAAAGGAAGCGGGAGCAAGTTCACAAGCATCCCGGCGGCCTTCTGGTACACCATCGTCACCATGACAACCCTGGGGTAAGTGATGCTGCTCCTGTGTGACTGGGTGGTTGGGGGTCGAGCTCTGGGCCCTAAACCGGGGAGGATGAAAGTCACTCCACAACAGAGCTCAAAGGAAGAAAAAAACCCCAGTTTATTTAGTGTAGTTGAAGAACGACCAATTTTTATACGCGGAAGTAATATTTTATGCACTTATAAAAAAGAAGAGAAAAAGGTTACAAGAAGGAGCAAGATGATTTTGAGATTTATTGCGTCACCATGATTTCAAGACCTGGTGAAAATAATATTTTTATCTCCTGCCGTAGGAAATGTTTTTCTGTTTGTGACATGAATATATTGAATAGTACTGTGCAGTTCCACCGTTGATTTCATCTCAACTGCTGCTCCATCACACTTATGTTCTGCAGTATTTTAGCTGCTGATGTCGCAGCACACTGACTGCATCACATCGGCATGTGCCTTACGCTCATGTTTTACAAATTGTGCATCTTAAGATTCAAATGTGAACTTTTCCCTTACTTGGCCCATTTATTTTTTAGCCCTTTTACTATACCGAGCATGGAAGAGCCACACACACAAACACAGATTTTTTTTTTCAGTTTTTCTTTCTTTGTTTTTTTGTGAGTCAAGAGCTGCAGAATATAGTGGATGAAAATATAAACTAAGCAACATTTGTCTTTGTTTTTAATGAGTAGCAATATTTTCAATCAATCAATCAATCAAATTTTATTTATATAGCCCTTAATCACACGACAGGTCTCAAAGGGCTTCACACACCCACAGATTACATTAAATAACGACATCCCTTGGTATGACCGCCCCTAAAAAGGAAGGAAGGAAAGGAAGGAAAAGCAAGGAAAAACTGAAATATTATATTTTATTATTTAATAAATGCAGCTTCTCTGAGATAACAGGCACAGGGTTGTTCAGGGCTTGTCATGGGTTGATGTGGATTCTTGTGTGTTTTGTCAACAGCTTTATCTATCAACCCTGACCACTAATCAATACAACTGTCAGATACAATATTTACATATGTGCATCTGAAGAACGGTGAAAGCTACTTTATTGCTTATAATTCTGCAGCTGACAGAAGGGACAGTTAGACTCTCCATTGTACTGTAGTTGCACTTTTATGTTTTCTGATAAAATGTGGCCACTGGTACTAAAACGGTTTGATGGAGAAGCATAAATCCACCCCAAGAGCAGGACTATTCCTCTATGTTGTCTCAGAGGGGCTTTTTATGACTTTGTAACTCTTTGGTGCCAGATTTTCCCCCCCTTATACTTCCCCTGCCTGTGAGTGTGATTGATGTATTTCAGGTGGAACGACAGCAGTAATACTGTAAAAACAGTCACATTCCCTTGTCTGTACTTTGAATTTTTTTCTGCCCCCGCGTGTGTTTCCTGGGAGAGTGTGTGTTTGAGCTGTAGTAATAAGCATCATATGCACTCAGTGTAGTCAGTGAAACCTCCAGTCTCTGGTGCTTCAGTTCATTTGTGGATGATACACCACTCCCTCTCATCTCTTCACCACTTCTTGTCATTTTTTGTTCTTTGTTGGATCGAACATGCCCTAACACTAATCTGCGAACCTGTGTCCTTTTCCTGGGTTGGCTCTTCTGTCTCTGTCCATGGTGCTGAAATGGAACTGTGACTTTTGGCTGTAAAACCTCCCTCAGTTTCACACATTAATAGAATTCAAGCACATTAATAGAATTCTGGCTTTCATCATGAAAACTGATGAAAGCCAAATCCTTTGACATCAACCATACTTTCCTACATATTCCAGTACTTTTTAGTCTGTTGAATAGAAGGTACACCTGCACAGTCAGAGTGGGAAAAGTTCTAGTTGTGAGTTTGCTTCACAAATACAAGTTTCATAGGGACAGAATTGACTGATTTCTTTCAGCTTTTTCCCATCTGGGGTGGCCACAGCGAATCCAATTCGCATGTTTGATTTGGCAGAAGTTTTACATCGGATGCTCTTCCTGACAAAACCCACTGGATGGTTCCCTCTGCACCAGCCCGGTGCCTCACCAACTGAGACATCCAGCTGGGGTGGGGGTGGGGGGAGAGACAGAATTGATCGAGATCTGTAATTATCAATCAGTGTTCAGATTCAGTGCGACATCACTTTGGTGCTCCTCTACATGACAGGACTGTGTCCCGCTGTGGGGTCATTTATATTGACGGGTTTAGTATTTTGATTCAGACTGAGATGACTGAGCACCAGAAGGAAGGGGTGTAGTTTCTTATTCTGGTATGTTTCCCCCAATTTTGACTCTTAGCATTATTTATTTAGATCTATATTTACATATGATATATCACCACCACACAAAAGTGTGTATCTGCTTGTGTTTATATGTTTATGATTTTTGGAATAAATGTCCATGTATTCCTTTGTTTAGTACAGTTTGAAGTTCCAAACAGGTGACCAGAGACATGATGTGATCGGTCTGCGTCTGACCTGTCAGTGCCCCAATCAGCAGCCGTAGGTCATGTGACTAAATAATACATGTGTGATGATGCACGTCTGTAGTCACAGAGCTGGAACAAGAGAAACCTGAGAGGCACACACAGACGTGCTCTCACGTAATTTTCTCGGAACCTAATTCTAACCAAACCCCCGTGCTTTCAACTGAGTCTAAGTCAACCTGAACTTTAAAGCAAGTCTATACCTAAAAGGGACCCGCTAATCCTATCCCCGTCTTTGTAAAGGAGAGTATGGAAACTGATATACATCCCTATACCATTATAACAGGGTTCCACACGCACAGGTCTTTGTTCACATGTAATCTGTCACTGTCTGGCAGGGTGAGGCAGCGTTTACAGCATGTGCAACTTGGGCATTTTTATGGTACAAGAATAAATACATATAGCATTGAAAAGACAGAATTTTCAAGGACAAATGGACATTATTCCAAGCTCAGAAAATAAAGAATCCACAAAAGCACATTAAGAAAGATAGATCGATAGATCAATAGATAGATAGATAGATAGAACTTTATTAATCCCTTGGGAAGGTTCCTCTGGGAAAATAGTGTTAAGTGTTAGTGTTAAGTGTTAGTGTTAATCAAGTTAGTAACAGTTGTCATTTAGACATCTGATTCATTATATGTAAACAATTTGATATACAAACCAAATATTATAACATTGGCTCATAGGTGACTGATAATGAAGCCAACATGATGATTTTGATCTTCACAATCTTTTTTTTTTTGTGTGTGTGAAGTTTTTGTGACCACTTTATACAAGAATGTAGAGTTAAATGTGGAGTTGTTGAAAACAAACACAGTTCGGAAACAAGACCCTGCACTGGAGAGTTATTTCCCATTTCCTGACTTCATCCAAATCATGACAGACATTATATACTATGGAGTTTTCTTTCCACCGACATCAACATAAGGCATATAGCTTCTGAACATTCTGACAGCAAAATAACATTTTCAGACACAAATGAAGAGAAAATTGGCTTTGGTTAAGACTCACCTGTGTCTCCACAGCACACTTCTCATATGAGGAAAGTAAGAAGAGCTTGGAAATACATTAAGTGATAATTATAAAAAGGAGACTTGTTAACAGTAAAATAGTGATGCTGTCAAGATTTTATTATTATATTTTGCCCTTATTATTATTATTATCATCATCCATTTGTCATGTTTTTAACACTTCTGACCGCGGCCACTTAGCAGACAGGAAATGTACCTTTTGACTGTCGGCAGTGTGACACCTTAAGGTTCTCCCATATTGGTTTCAGTTTCAAGCTGTGGTTGCTGGCCTTTGATATAAACTGAACTCGCGGCCTCATCCCTCACAGAGGAGCTGCAGGTCAGACACTGATCTCCACTTGAAAGCAGTTATCCAGGTGACGGTCGTCACCTGCTCTCTGCATGTCTTCTCCTCCTCTTCTCTGAGGGATGATGTGCTGCTAATGCTGCTTTTAGACTGCTCTAATTTAATTAATGCATTTGCAGTGTAACAGCTCACACACACTCATTTGCTCGCCTTAGTGATTATTTTTAATCGGCTCTTTAATGAAGCCACCTACAGGAGCAGCCGAGCAGAAAAGATGGTTTTCTGCAGGTGGGAACTCCAGTCGTCCCAGAACCCTGCTCCTGTTTAATTTGGAAATGACCGTTTTAATGACACTCAGAGTCGGGTTGTTTTTGTAGATGGCAGACATTTAGAAAAAGTGGTGCACGTTTAAGAGTGATTTTACAAAGTGGGAGACTCAAAGGAAGTAGGCAGGGAGGAATTAACACACTCAAAGACCCTAGAGCTAAAATACGTTGGACAAATACCCACACACTGAGCACACTCTTTAATGTGTTCAATAATTAACCCATATTAACCCCGATTGGCACAATTTGCATCAAATTTCCTGTTCCTGCTTCTGATCTTGGATATGTACTTGATTCATCAAATTCAGATAAATGACACTTCCTATTGTCAGGGAACCCTTCAAATACAGGGAAGGTTCAGGTACAACATCCTCTACTTCCAAGGTGCATGAAGAAGGACAAAAACCTTCAACAGCAAGTTTTTTTGAAGCTTGAATTTAATTTGGTCTATTGAACAAGTGGGGTGACACGATGGCGCCCCACTTGTCTTATAAGGTGAACCTTGCCTTCACACTTAAGTATCTGGGATATGCTCCAGTGACCCCCACAAACCTAGTGAGGATAAATTGATTTCTGCAGATGGATGACAAACTCTATTGCTGCAAGTTCTTCACCTGCAACAGAAGGAACAGGGATGAACCGCTTTATCCTCAAAAGACTCCATATCTTATCCTCTGGAGCCTGTCCCACCTCTCTAGACACCTTGGATGTGTCACCAGTTCTTCACAAATAGAAATGTACAACCAATCACTGTCACATTCACACCTATGGGTGATGTTAGCTGGGACTAGTTGGCCTTTCTGTGCATGTGTTTTGATGTAAGAAGAAGAACCTTGGTGCTGGACCTTCTTGCTGTGAAGTGAAGGTGTGGTTATCATCATGTTATATTCTCCTTTTATCCTTTAACCCTGACCAAGATGTTTTTATACCAAGACCCAACAAAGCCTTGACTGTAACACTTATAGCCTTGACTACCTTTAAACGTATCTCGTCGGTCAGTGGTGCATTCCTCCATCATCCTACAGAAGCACTCTGAAATATATGCAAATGTAATATTTAAAATTATAGAGGCGGAGAAACACATGGGTTGAAATCCATGGAGCGACTGTGTCAACAGTTGCAGATGCATGTGTTTATGAAAGGTCATGAACCATTGCAGTTTTACAGATGTAGGGGTTGAGACTATCTGTGGATTGCAGGAATGACCAGCATTTTTTTCCTGACAGCTTGCATCCTCCTCTTTTTCTCCTCCTTTCTCCTCTCTGGTTCCTCCTCCCCCTCGTCTTCCTTTTCCATCTCGTCCTGTAGATCAGTTAATCTTCCTCTCAGCTGCAGAAATGAAATAACAGTGTTAGTGTCGGAGCTCATTGATCAGAGCAGGCTGTGAATATCAATGACAGCAGATAAATACACTGCTGCACAGCTGCAGACACACACACACACACACACACACACACACACACACGTACACACCAATTCAGCTGCAGGAAACAGACTCTCTGTTATTTAAAGATAAATTCTCCTCAGAGATCAGAGCCCATGTGGGGAGTTTCTACTCCTCTCTTTGTATTTGTCTCTAAGCATTCTGGGATTTGAGATTAGCAGCGTCAGCAGAACGATGGCAGAGATCAGCAAGCAGAGAGGGTTGACGATACAACACAAATAAATGAATGCATAGAGTCACGCTGTTGACAAAGACATATTATTCCAATGTCACACCGTTAAGCACATGAGGAATTGGATTGAGATTAAATTCACGTTATTTGTGATTTCTCATAATCGTAGATTAACCGTAGCAAAATCGCAAACAAAAAATATGCGTAAAAATTTAATTTAGTCAAAATCCCATCTATATTTATTGCATTATTTAAAGTAGTGCAGTTTGTAAATCCATGTTGAAGGTATTGTTACTTATTTAAGAAAAGAGATTTGGATGGGGGTTTTTTTTATATACAAAGTACCGATAATTACTGTCACTGAATCCACGATATGACCCAGCAACACAACATGTATTTTTATTTTTCTAATTATATTGTGATATTGTGATTAATTTTCCTGCCCTAATTTACTGATGTTATCCAAATTGTAATAACTATTATTGCCGCGTCATGTAATTAAAAGTTAGAATATTGTAAATTGGATTTTGTTCTGTATCTAATTTATAATATTTTGTTGGTGCAGTGTGAAATGTATTTAATTAGTAAATGTTGGGCCATACATTTACATTAGTTTTCAAACCTTTTAATATAATTTAACATGTACTGAATGTTTACACCAGTGTACCCCGTGTTTGCAGGAATGTCAGTATTGATGAATCACCTGAATCAAATAGAGACATGATTTGGATATGAACGTTGATGCTGATATAATGTCTCAACTCCGACCTGCATCTTCTAAGTAAAAGGCAAGCCATCAGGTAAAATAATAAAAAAAAAAAAACCTGCCTGATTTCTAAAAGTGGAAGCACAGACATGGTTAAGGCTGCAAATAAATTCTACCATTCCTGAATTGGAACAATAGCCTCCATAGTTACGTTAAGCAATGTTTTGTGCTGCTGTCACATTTGAATTTTACCTTTGGGAGATCAATAAAATATATCTTGTCTCAGTTGTGAATTGGAAGGGACAACAAGGACCTTTCCTGGAGCGGACGATCCATCTAAATGAAGCAACCCCAGGGTAAGGGCCTCCGCACCAGAAGTGAAGCAAAGCCCATTGGTCAGTCAGACTAAGGAAGGGATAGAAGGGAGAAAGTTCAACAAGAACAGACATCAGTACAGGACTCTACCAACTTTGCCTTTAGGGAAAAGTAGTCAGATGTCTTTTCTGAGTAAGAAGCAAATGAAAGGATGTCTGAGGAACTGTCAGACAATGAGCAATAAAGTCTATGGTCTGATGAAACTAAAACTGAATAATTTAACATGAATTCGAAGCGATTTGCTCAGTGTAAAACACACACTGTCCATCACCTCTATAATGCCCTCCCAGCGGTAACTCTTGGTGGTGGATAATGTGGCGGTGTTTTTCTCAGGGAGGGGACCAGGTGATTACTTAGGTTTTATGAAAGGATGAGTGCAGTAAAAGTATAGAGATGTCCTTAACAGAAACTTACATCCCCAAGAGCCCAGGAACTCAGACTAAGCTGAAGATTCACATTTAAGCACAACAATAACCCACAACACCCAGCTGAAATCATACAAGGTTGGATTAGTGACAACTCTATGAAGACTTTTGACTGGTTCAGCTAGAGGCATGTCCAGAATTAAATAGAGCAGAGAGATGGAAATGACTGTTTGTGTTGAGGCCCATCACATATTGAAGTACTTGTCATGATTAGTGTTTGTCAAGTTAGGTTCATGTATTTCCTGTGGTTTTATTTTGTAGAGTTTCCTGTCTGTGTCTCTCCTAGTGTGTCTCCAGCTTCACCTCAGATTCCCAACCCTCCTGTGTCTAATCAGTGTTGATTCCCAATGTTTTTCACGTGTGTTTCCCTATTTAAACCCCACTCCTCCTGTCTCCTGTTGTCAGACCGTAGTATGTCCAACCCTGGCTGCATCTCTGTCTTGTCCGTTTCTTGTGCTCCCCGTGTGTAAGTATTGGTTAGTTTAGTGTTTTTGTATTTTCTAGTCTGGTTTTCTGGTGTATTGTTGATCTAAATTCTGCATAGCTTATGAGCGTATTTATGTTTATTAGTGTTTGTTTTCTAAATTACCTTTTTCCTCACAAGAGTGATTTTGTGTTGCGTTCTTTAATTACTATTTTCCCATTGTGAGTCATTTTGATTTCTACTGTAAATATTGATATTCCTGTGTTTTTGAAGCGGCACTTTTGTTATTTCTGAAAATAGAACATTTGAATTGATAAACCTAAATTTAGTATGTTCCTTGAGAACGAAAAATAAAATAATTTATTTTGAAAAACTAATAACCTGCTTTTGGGTCGTTTGTCTGTGTGGTACAGTAACAGTACTGGAGATGATAGATGGAGAAAAGTATTCAATCCTCAGCATTTGAAGACTTCCATATGTGGTTTGGATATAAAATTCTCCTTTCACCCCTGTTAAATAGTTTGGTTTTTATTTAGAGAAAAAGAATAGTTGAAGTATAGCATTGAAAACTGTGACAAAATAACAGTTCGACACTTAATGTTCCATCCTGAACCAGATATTCAGTGAAATAGATGAGTGTGATAAGGAAGTAGAACAAAAAAGGGAAAATAACAAAACTCTTGTTTTATTACTGCCACATATCTGTAAACATCTGCCAGGACCTGTCTGACAGAGAGGCCATTCTTAAAAGAGGAGTTAAAGGACAGAAGTAAATGAACATGCAGTCATTAGTGTTGAGTTTATTCATCTGTGCAGTTTATTAATGAACTTATTTCTGTTGTAACCACTCCATAAAGCACTATTCAAGACAGATGAAAAGGTTATGGTCCTGAGAGACCACTGGTGTTTCTAAGACCATATTCCATTGGTCACATACTGTTATCAAAGACTTTTCATACGAACATGCGACCACTGCATACATTTCTTTTTGCGTACAGTGAGTCAAGTGTATGCACATATTGAGCTGTTATTTTCATTCACAGTAGTTCAGTTGAACCCAGATGTGGTTTTGAGTCCATATCACACTCAGTATATGTGGGATTACTATTTTTCAGCAGCTGCCTTCTGTGTTATGATTATCTTGATGACTCAGTGTGTGTTGGCAGCCTTGAGCAGAGCCATAAAACCCATTCAGACCAGTATGACATAATCAATGAGGAGCTGTGTTCCCAACTTCCATCAGCAGTCTCATAAATCTACTGCTTCCTCTGCAGGATGTTAAACTGATCACGGTTCAGTTTTAACCATGTTCTTCTCTGATCTGCTCTGACCATTTTTCTTAGATGTTTGACTTTCTATCAGAGCCAAACTGCAGGTCAGTTTATCTTTAATAAAGATCTCACATACTGATGTGAGGCCTGATGGACAAAAGATACTGATCTTTGTCCATCAGGAAATATCAATAAATCCTCAAAAGTGCATCCCACAAAACTATGTCCATGTATACACTGCAAATGGAACCAAATGGAATTTATTAGTGTTTAGTTTTAATGGATTTCCAATTAAAATTCCAACTACAAATTGATCCCTGATCACCACATAACAAACCCTAGAAATCAGAACCATAATCAGGTTCCACACCCACAGGTGATAAATGCATAACTTATTTACTTTCACTTCTCACTCTAGGGTTAACACATGGTTTACAAGCAACAAAAGCATGTCTGAGAACAGTCTTACTCCTGTTTCCCTGTGGTATGTAGTATTTTGTTGGCTTCAAATGATACCTAACAAAATAAAGTTAACAACTCTGGCATTTGGTATATGGTCTTTACAGCTGTGAATACAGATCTTTCCCAGTGTTTCTCTTGGAATACCTTCGCCTGCTTTAACCAAGGTGTTTATCGTTGCCAGGTCTACTTGTGTTCATTATACTGTATTCAATCTCCTGCAGCACTGTGTCCCTGAGTCCATAAAGCACATCCGGTTGTCAATCCATCACTTTCCTTGAGATGATAAAGAGCAGAGGAAACGGTCCAGCAGGAGGCATTGATGAATAACGGAGATGCAGAGTTGCATATCCTAAATTCACGGGGACAGAAAGAAACTTTGGCAGCATTTAACATACTAACGTGAGCTAACCAAGAGTTCCTGCTATGTCTTCAGAATTCCCCTGGAATAGAATCAAGTTTTTTGAGATATTTGACATCTTTACATCCATATTTCAGTAGGTGGCCTATTATTTGCCCAGCTCAGGAGGAGCTAACCAACAAGCACCATTTAGAGCAAAGTGAGCACTAAGTAAAGTGATGCACCGCTATAAAGAGACAATCTGTTCCATGTGAATATCTGTCAGATATTCACATATATTTTATTCAGTAATTCCCATAATGTGTCTTAGCAGACTGCGATCTACTGAA
This sequence comes from Gymnapogon annona, assembly GCA_029814585.1. Classification (NCBI taxonomy): domain Eukaryota; kingdom Metazoa; phylum Chordata; class Actinopteri; order Kurtiformes; family Apogonidae; genus Gymnapogon; species Gymnapogon annona. The sequence goes on along the minus strand of JAPTHA010000005.1, from coordinate 8,290,682 downwards.
TGTAAATCACTTAGAATGTAAATTTCCCTAGTCTC
>JAPTHA010000005.1:8269553-8286887 GCA_029814585.1 Gymnapogon annona | reverse complement strand
TGCTCCGCTCTCATTCACTGTTAACTTGGCAACAGGACAAAAACACTGCAGTAATATCCTGAGTAGCTAGTGACAGGTGTACAGGTACCACCACACCATCCTTTAAGGACCAGGAGAGAGGGTGAAAGAAAATGACACATATACAGAAACGCTGTAATAAAATGCAAAACAAAAGAAGGTGGGGGGTGCAGCGAACAAAAACAGTATATTTCCATGTCATAGAAGTATTGTGCACCATTTATAATGACACATTAGCTGTTATATAGCTAATGGTAGCTGTAGTATGTTTGTAAGCTAGTATTTGCATATTGCACACACAATGTTACTGCATGACTTTCCACTTCAGCAGCTGATTAACTTATAGAAATAGAGCAAACCAAGTGATATTTTGAAGTTCAAAGGTTAAGTGGTCAAGTACACTGACCAGAAAATTAACATATACAAGGAGACCTGTATGGTGTAGAGACAGCAGGTAAAGTCATGAAGCATAGATGCTAATCACTACGCAGTTGTGTGCCACCCATTGAGATATTTTCTTTTCACCTCTTTTTTTTGATTGTGTTGAATTTTAAATGCTATGTTTTTTGTGCTTGACGTACTTGTATTGAAAACATACCTGCTGGTTATTTACCCTGTTGTTAGTGCATCTTGTTATTTTGACGAGTAGTTGTTAGTGTAGGTGGGAAGGGCAGTGTGGGTCGGTGTGTGTTTGGGTTTGCACACACACAAATCTAATGGAGAGTGAAGGATTGTCTTCTCCTCTGCTGTAGGCTCACAGAAAAGCACCAAATTGACATGTTTTCTTATTGATTTTTAAATGACGATGAGTCAGTCACTAATCACTGCTGCTGTTGATGTAATTAGTTAAGATAATCAACATATTAATCATTAATGAAAATGATCTAATTAGTTAGCCAACATTTTTTTGTCAGGACAACAGCATACATTTTTAACATTGTTATTCAGTGCCTCACATCTCCCATAGAGGCTGTTGTCATGTTGGCGAAATGAACAGTTCCATCTTCGAAGGACCTGACTCCCAGGGGCCCAGCTTCTCTCCTCCTGCTGCTACTGTCTGGATCAGGTTTTCTCCCACATGTGATCTGATCTGGTCGCTCAACCACAAGGGGATCGTCTGTCTGCACCTGCAGGACATGTGACCCACCCTGACCACACCCCTGTCCCAGGTGCAGCAGAACACCTGGACATGAGCAAGCAACATGAACACAAACATGATGTCAGTGCAGCTCAGATGACTGTTGAGATGATGAACAGTCATGTGACGTGATTTGACTTGAGGCCTAAATCCTTCTGTCACAGACCCCTGAGCACAAAAGATTGACGGGCCCCTAATTATTTCCAGCTGTACTTACGTTTGTCCTTCTTTAACACTGTAATATTCATCCAGACTCTGAGATCACATTTCAGTCGCTTCATGCATTGTTTTTGTTCTTAGCTAGGGCATTGAAAGTCCTGTAAATTAGACATTAACTACAAAACACCGTGGAGAATCTGAGAGCGCTGATTCATTACGGTGATTATGAAATGAAAAGGAGCTACTGAAACTAACTGCCAGCCTTTGTGCTTGTACAATCTGTTTGATCACTTCTTCACATCTCTAGTGGCCCATAGTTGTCTGATCCAACTCCACTTCCTTCCCTCTAGCCGTTGGGTCTACTGTTCAGAAATGGGCACAGTGCCAGACGAGGTTCTAAGCAGTGCTAATATACAGCATTTCCCATGATTACGCACACATTCAGGTGTTTCCCTGTGGAGGGTGAAAATATAATCCTCCCTGCAGATCTCCACAAACTTAGTGAGGAAGTGTACTTCTACTTTAAATGCCAGTCTTGGCGTCTGGATATGTTTTTACTCAGGAAGTGGTGCTATGCAATACAATTCTGCCAATTGTATAATTTTCTACAGGTACTGGTTTCATACACAGAGCCCAGCCAAAGTATCCCCATCTGAATTTAACTCTGTAAATAGGCAAGAGCCTTCCATTGGAAAATTAGTGCAGTGATTGATATACACATTACCCTAAGTGATGGCTAGATGCTCATCTCTTAAACAACCATCAGTTTGATAAAGAGCATAAATATTGAACTTGTTTTGGTGGAAAAAAGGTTGTGTGAATGAAGGAATACATTTTATTTTGAGTGAGCATGTCTAAAATTGAGAAAATATCTAAAAGATGTAAAGATATTTTAAAAGCCCTAAAAAATTAAGTATGCATTATCAAATCACCATTTGAACAAGTTGAGAAAAGGAGTGGGCAGAAGTATATCGTATACAGTATCTATCTATTTACTACATTATAATCCATATAAATAAATATGTATTCTATATCCTTACATAAAACATCCATATGCCACATCAATATCCATATTCATGTGGTCTGATGAGCCCAGATAGAACCTGTTCCAGAGTGATTGATGCATCAGGATTAGAAGAGAGGGAGTTGAAGGAATTTCCCATCATGCCTATGGTACAAGCCTGTAGGGCAGGGTTATGATCAGGTCTCAGTTCAGCAATGTTATGAGTCCAAGTAATGACACAATAAAGGCCATAATCAAAGATATGTGCTCTTTATCTAAAACAAAATATTACTGTGTGGAACTTGTACATATAGTGTCATTAACAAAACTGAATTAAAATCAAACCCACTTGGACAATGTGGCTTCAGCTTTAACCAGGTGCCCACAGCAAATGCACAGTCTGTACACTTTACCTTCTGTCTGTAATAAGCACTAGAGAAACAAGCCTGATGTCCATGACAGGACATTTTGTATGTTGATGATGAAAAAGCAAGAGGAGAAAGAGCGACTGATCAGGAAGTGATGTAGACAAAGGACATCCACACAAAGAGATGCTGTCCTCCCTCTGAATATGTGACAAACATGTCATCAGGATCTATTGTTAGGGAGGTATGTAGAATAAAACGCCAATAATAACATGAAACGATCATAAATAACTCGAAGGGACCCTTACATAAGACAAATTCAACCTGTACTATATGAAATAGAAGATAAATAATTTGTGTTTATAATTGATTGATGAATTGGATGAAGTTGGCAGCTTGACTTTTAAAGCTTTCCTTTCAGCGACATGCATGCAATATGCACAGAAACACAATGAAAGAAAATACAGTTGTAGATGGTGTCAAGTTGAGTTCTATTAATGTAGCACAAAATCACAGCAGGTTTAGACTTCTGGGTATCGTAATGCTACAAGGGAAAAGACGGAAAAGGCCTTGTGAACAAGCACTTGGCAAGAGTGTCGAGGAAAAACTTCTTTAACTGTTGTGACATTTAAGAGACTAATCAGCTAATCAAGACAATTACTGAGACTAGTGCTGCACAATTTAATCTAATCATGTCAGCCCATCGAAGTATATAACTGTAAAAGGCTACGATTTAATTAAATTCAAAAAAGCGCCACATGCAGGCGTAAAGGGGCAAACTCGCTGGCTCAGCCCCAGTCTTCACCCAAAGGCCTGATCACTAAAGGCTCACAGTGTTAACTGGTGTTGCCCGCTACGCAGTTAAGAGTGAGAGGCTGTGAGTAATCAAAACAGCATAAAGACAAAGAGAACAGGACTTCTCAGGTTGTGCAAGATTTGCCTGAGCTGTGTTTGTGTCAAGTCTATGGCTGAGTGTGTTTTCTGCTGAGAGCTTGTCGTTTCTTTACATCAGTGAATTTCTAAGGTGAAGCTGACACATCCTTGATAAAAGCCTCTAGATTGATCACAAAAGAAAACTGAGGTTGGTTCATTGCAAACATCAATAACACTCACACCCAAGTTGCACAGGGGCTCTGTTTAGTTCCCCTACTCTTTCAACAATGTACAACACAAGATATTGTTTATTTAGCAATGTATCTATCAACAAACCAAATCAGCACAAGCAACACAAATAGTTCAAAATTGTTTAAAATGGTTAACGAATACACAAGGTATGCAATTCTGTCAGTAATCTAATGATGAATGTCTTTATGTCTTAAATAGTCTAACTTTGATAGTGTCTCCATATGTAGTGGCTTCTTTTATTGCATTAATTAAACAGATCGATATTGTATATCCTTGTCAGTGATCTAACAACTCTGAAGGTGCACTTCACATGCTTACCCTTTAAAGAAAATCCCCTCACCATAAGAAATCTGTCTACTAAAGAAAGTAGACAGATTTTAATCTTCATCGGGTGTATTATAATAGTGACAATAATAATGACATTGTTGCTATTATCACACTCTCATCCCAATGGGATTGATCATTGAACATTGTCATTGCTGTGAATCCAAAGGCAAAGTGATCACTAGGACATTAGTTTGTATCCGTGATGGTGTCAGTGACACTGATCATTGAATCTGTGTCTGCCTGGACATAGTAGAAACAATTAGATTACCAAATTTTTTACTTCTGTGCTGCTGAAAAGTTATGTTGATCTTTTCTAATGAATATGTGGGTCTTGGTGGTATCCATGCTTTAGACGTAGTGTCCTGTCCTCTGTATGAATGTGAACATGAAGTGGTCAATCAGAGCTCCATTCAGACAGCAGGATGGATGAAACTTAAGCCACTTTTACACGGAGATCCTGGACAAAAGGTTAGATATTGATTCCAGGAGTAACAGAGGTGATACAGACTGGATGTCTACACAGCACACCTGTGTTCAGGAAGCAAAGGCCTGGTGACATAGTGCAGTGTATAATGGGACATATAACATGCACAATGGAAATTCCCAAGCATAACAGTGTTGACTCTAAAACAATGGAGGATAAACACAGCTCAGCCATGTTTGTTATAGCAGTGCAAATTTTAAGTTTGATTCGAACTCGAACCAAGTTTCTAGGTGTCTTTTACAGCATAATGGTCTTCACAGTAAGGAACACAGGCGTTGGTGCCATTTAAAATTCTTGCCTGACATGACCTGGACTTAATTTTAAATCCCTAAGCATGAGGGTCGCAAAAGCAATAGGTGATCCAAACATCCCACCTTGGGGGTGGAACTAGAGGTGTTCCTTTACCACAGTGTTCTGGAATCATCAATCAATCAGATTTGATTTATATAGCTTCACATGCCCGCAGATGACAGTAAATGGTGACATCCCCTGGTATGACCCCCCCCACCAAGGCAAGGAAAAACTCAAAAAACCCTAAGTGGGGAAAAGAGAAACCTTGAGAAGGGACCACAGGAGGGGAGTGTCCCCCTTCCAGGACCACCAGGCTGCAATGGATGTCCAGTGAGCAACATTATAACAGTCGAAAAGACAAAGTCAAAGAGTCAGCTGTAATGGCTGCAGGGTCAAGGTCTTCCTCAGATGTTGGGTGTTCAGACTATGCAGGAACCTCCATAGCACTGACTCGGGGAGAATGTCCGGAACCATGACCCCACCTTTCTCAGGGCTCTGTTACTACCTCCAGAGGAGTTACAGAGGTGGAACCAGATGATCCACCATTTCATTTACACACACCATATTCTGGAAAAAAGGAAGAATATTCAATCTGGACTCATCGGACCTCATGAGTCTTATTCATTGAAAAAATCCAATCTATCAAACTGACAGATGTGCAAGAAACGAGAAGCTCCTCACTGCATCAGTTAGTCAGGTTAGTGGAACCTGATCAAACACCATTTCATTTGCACACACCATGTTGTGGAACAAAGAAGGGACGTTTCAAAAGAGAAATACTGTGTAGTAACACAAGGCTTGTTGTGTTACTACTACTCAGTCTACAGAGTGTGATGTTGTTACCGACTCCCCTGAAACTGAACTCATTTTGTGAAACCCAAACCCTGACGTTCCATTATTTCAGTTTTAACAAACTCAGACTTTGCGCTAAGTCTGCTGTCTCAGCAATAATGAACTTGTTTGTTGAAGGTTTTGGGTTTGGGGTTTGTCCCAGTAAACACATGTTTAATGTCACAATGTCATGAACTGGGGGTAATTACTTCGGGCACACAGAGCTGTAGGATCACGAAGGCTGTGTGTAACAGATTTAAAATGTCTGCAGAAGAGACCCGGTGCACTGTGTCTGCCAGCAACAACTCAAAGCCAGTGTGGACCATGTTCATTGTTTCAATGTTTGCAATCTGTCCATTTTACACTTGTATAATTAAGCGATGAAGTGGAGCTTATGCGGTACAGTCAAATAGCTTTGGCATGTTGTGATATTTTACAGTTTCAATCACATTAAGCAGAAAGAGCTGCTCTGTAAAACATGCAAATTAAATGCATCACTGTTCAGAAATAAATGATACCAGTGCCTGAAACAGCAGAAGCAGAAGCATATTAGTCAGAATCTGGAAGCAGTGACAATAAAACACTTGTATTTTCAAATGTTTGCATATGTAGATGTTGACTTTCTCTGTTTTACTAAGTCTCCATTTAGGTGTTGAGATGAAGCCGGCCAAATTGGGAATGTGTCAGGCTAATTATCTCGGAGGAGTACAGTGTGTTTTTGCAGTTGGATAGTCATCTTTCCATTGTAACAGTGTTCAGATGAAAGTTCCTGAATTTAACAGTAAAAATAGTGCAGGAATTGCATATTCAGAGCAAAATAGTGGACGTTCTGTTGAGTTTGGAGTGTTCATACAAGGGCTTTATTTATTAATTTTTTACCTCTGGACCTGAAGCATGTGGCTACAAAATCCATACGCCAAAGTAAGTCTTGAATAAGCAGGCTTAATGTGAATGGGTCTAGGTGGTGGTGTTGAGCCGTCATGGCACCCTTATGCTATACAGACCTGTGTGAGGTCTCGAGTATCTTCAGTTGCATGTGAAGAATAATCCTTGCGGTTTCAAGAGGGCCTTTACACTGGTCAGTGCTCCAGCTCTAATACATATTTTAACAGGGTTGTAATCAAGAGATGACAGGAAATGACAGTGGTACAAAAGAAAATGGGATTCATTTCCACTTTTCTTATGTATGTTTTCCTCATGAATGTTTTATTGCGGGCTGAAGTTCATACTCAGAGAAAGGACAGCAGCTCTCAAAAGTACAGTTTGGCCTTTGACATGAGCAGGATATATCACATGAAGTCACACTTTTAGTCTAATTGTTCAGTGTGTCCTCAGTTTAGTGTTGTGTCCATATGTTCACCTGACAATTACTCTTGTTTAATCATCTGTAATGAAGCGTCATGCAGGAGTATTGGCTGTTTGGGGATCAGGTTAAGGTGCTTCAGTTTAAAGTCCCCACCGTGTAATGATGGTCATTCATCAGGTAAATTTGCAGATTAAGTTTGTGGCTCTGAGATCCTAGCAGCTGAAAAACGCACTAAAACCTAATAAAAGTAACATTTAAAGAGAACGACGAGCGTGTGATTGATCGACTCGAGGAATAGAAATGGCAGCGTTTCCGGCTCTTTATGATGTTTTCTTCATTACAGCGTTATGACTCCCCAGCCAACAAAGCCGCAGATGTAAATCCATTAAGAGAATCAGAAAACACATTTACCGCTAATATGCTGATTCTGGCGAGGCCATAAATCTGCAGCCAACAATAAGAGCAGAATAACACCTCAGTGTCTGTTTGTTTATCCTGTAAACCTGTGTCTGCTAGTGGGAAGAGCTTTTCTCTGCCGTTTACCCTTTATTTTGATGATCTTACTATGATGCGGGGGCATCTACAGCAGTGGATAGATGATCATACTCCTGCATATAGTCATGTCAACTAAGGATGAGCCCATTACATTTTATTAAACAGAAGTCAAGGCTGTTGTAATCACAGAAAAAAAACTTTTTTGGCCGCAATGCAATAACCTACACAATAACTATAAAAATAAATTGTATTGTATTTATAATATGTAAATTGCATTGTATTGCATCCTTAAGTCCAAAGTCAGCTTCAGTGAAGCAATGTTCTGGACATAAATGGACACATAAAGGTGAAGTGTATTGCATAATTTAATCCATATAGTCTGAGAGGACATGAGAGATCTGTAGTGGTGGGCCGTGCGTTTCAGACCTGGGGCTGCAGTGATGTCCTACCCGACTTAATCCACCTCTTAAAACCATAATTCTGATCCGCGGCTCTACACATAACGCATTTAGAGCAAAACACATACAACTGTATCACCTGAACATAAAGTCAAGTACGACACAGTTATATTAGTCTACTCAGACTAATTTCACCGGTCGGTACGCCGCCAGGTCCGGTGCCATGAGATCTACTCACAATACCTTACTATTCATATTTGTTAATAATATATTATTATTAATAATATGAACTTACTTTTCGGAGCCCGCCACCATGGTGTACAGTTAGTAGTTATCAACTTTGAAAGTGTTGGATAAATCCTTTTTCCTGATGAGTCATTCTTGCTAACGGCTCCGCCCGTTCTGTCTTTACAGGTTCAAGCTTTTCTTGAAAAGTTTATCTTGAGAATGGCGTTGTAACTAAATCTGCGACCAAATCGACATCTTCACCTCCTTCAGCCATTGTGGGTTGAAAAAACTAAAACAACTACACAAATGATCCATTTCCTTATTTCCTGTTTATCACATTGACGTGGCTGCTCTGTGCAGCTTTGCATAACTCTGCCTCTGTCGTGTTTCCAATCAAAATATGTGCACGTGCTGACGCTGTAGGCCTGCTAGCTGGCCCCAGTGAAGCCAAACTTGGCTCTAATTGATTAACGCCACAGGTCTGTTCTCATTCACTTTAAGCTACCATGCGCCAGCACTGTCGCTTCTGAAATCCGAGAGGCAGATTTTGGACCCTGGCAGCACATGATAGTGAATAATGATTGGATAAAAACTCTAACATAAACCCCGCCCTCCAAATCTCCACCTGGAAACTGGAAGCTGAGCAACCAACTTAGGAAAGCTATGAAATGAAGAGTATAGACCATGGGGAATAATTTAATACATATTTGTGGAAAAAAAAATATATTAAAAAATATATTCCTGATTATGTTCAGGCCAGCAGAGAAGGCCTTGCTGGCCTTGAGGCTCCACCACTGGATCTGCATCTCCTCCTTCCCTGTGTTATTCAGGCTACAGATGACCCACTACATGACACACAACACTGCCCTGACTGATTCAGACATGACACCAGAGTTACTCTGCTGCTCTGCTCTGTCGTGCAACAACCACAGCCTGTTTATGATAAAGGGACTGTTGCTGCATATTGTGCTAGTTGCTGTGGTGTACCAGAGTTAAGACGACACAATACTGTGTACAACATCCATACGGTATCTCCCTACAGTACTGAGAGGGTCTAGGTCATGCTTCATCTTTTACTGTTCATGTAAGATAAAGGGATGTAGAGCTTTCGAGAGTTAGCATGGCATTTATTAAAGTTGAGTAGATTAGAATGTCTGTGGAAAGTGCAATTTTGTTGATTTTTTTGAGTGACATCCTACCTAATGTTACAAACACAAAAGCCCCTCAAAAGTTCTTTGGTTTAACATAAAATGACTACAGGTTATTTATATTTTCATCAAGTGTGTAATTTTTTCCTGCTGAGTTCAACTCCTGCATCTTCAACAATTGAATTGAATGGAATACTTTTATTAGTCCCACAAAGGTAAATTTCATACACAGCAGCGTATTACAAACAGCAGGAAAAAAAGAGCAGAACAGAACAGATGCACAACAAATGGAATTCATGCACAACATGGACCACATAGACATGATTGAAGTTCCAGAGATGATAACGATAACAAGGGGCTGTTAATGCGTCCTTCAGAGAGAAACGGCAGTGAAAAAAGTCTGCAGACACCGTTAGCATAGCGCTCACAGCTGCTAACCGCTAACAGTTGAAACGTAACCATTTTAAAACTGCAAATACAGTTCACCTCTGCAGATCACTCATTCACACACATCTCCAGTCCCCCCCTTTGATTGGAAAACCAACCAAAAAAACGAAAGAGTCCAGTGTAGTTCAATGAGCCACCACAGCTAGTACAGCTAGCACACCCGGTGCAGTTCCATAGCAGTTAGCCTCCATCACGATGGTTGAGACGACTGTTACACACATGAACCGATGGAGACCGAGGGAGGTTGTACACCGGTTGTACCATCACATCAATCCACCTCCCGGTACACATGATGCCAGCACTGCATCCGCTGTCTGATGCCATAGACACGCGGGTTCCCTCCGGTTTACACCACTGTTGATCATCTCAGCTGTAGACACACACTGGATCACCATCCCACTTTGGATTGAGGTCCGGGATTCATGAATGTAGCAAAAAAAAACAGCCACTATCTCACAAAAACTTAAAAAATGACACATGGTCATGTTCTGTAGGAGTCCAATTAACACGATCACAAGAGTTGGGCAGGAAAACTTAAAAGTAGGCTGCCGTTATAGGCTATAGGCTGCCGTTAGGATGGCGCCATCTTGGAAATTAACCAGAGGATATTTGTTAATTTATTCAGTAGCTCTTTTTATTTATATTTTTTAACCATTTTATAAGGTGGAGATAATTTAATAATTCCTTGCATGACTGATGTTGTAAAAACATTGAAATATTTATTAAAATATTTACTTACCAAGTCAGATTATCACATGATAAACTGCTGCACACAAAGTTCCCTCATCTCATGAAGTCATATTGACAATGTGATTCATTCTTCACAGGTAAAGTATATCTGAGACTCTGTCATCTTTACACCTGGACAAAGGTGATTGCTGATGTGTACAAACAAAAATAAAAAGATGAATGTGTCTGATAATAATTATTCCAACTTTCTCCAGCAGTATAAATAAGTCACATGTAAGAGATCACACAGGGTGAGCCATCCTGCTTCATCCCACATCTCTAAACAGATGAACCAGACTCCAGATCGGGTGTGTGCATCAGCAGGTGAAGCTTCTGCACAAACAGACAGTGATCGAGGCAAAGGGTCAATTAGTTGCTGTGGCAACAGCCAGTCGATTGGCCCTAAGCTTGTTAAGTCTGATAGCGAGTGAGTCTGTTTGTGTACTGCTTTCTGTTTCAGCCAGTAGATAAAAAGAAAGAAAAAAAAAAGAACCTTTCCTCACTGTCTTTTCATCTTTTTAGTTCCATTAGAGAATAAAATGACGAATTTTGCTTTTTGAGATCACAGACCAAAATATGCACTGTTTTTCTTTCTGGCAGGTTCAACATTCTGTACACGCTCAACTGATTTCAAAGTTTTGTTATCTGCTTTGTATTAATATTTCAGAAGATGTCTCATCTGAGGATTTAGTGTAAATTCCATGTTACAGCTCAGTATTAACACTGCTGTTAACCCATCATGATGGCTGGACAAGCAGAACTTTTGGGAAAAAAATACTGAATTGTCGGTGATGTGTAAGAGGGTTAGTGGTGTTGTGGTTTTGTTCAGTATAGAAGTAAAAGAAATTATTATTTCCCCCATATCTGGGAGACAACTGACCATTTTTAGCTTTGGAATGTTGGATTGAATAGCATACAATTAAACTGTTAACAAGTGTTTTATTTCCTCATCTCTCTCCAGTATATATATTTGGTTAGTTTTTTTAATGCTTATTTTTTGCACTGTTTTTGTCCATTTTAGGTCTGGAGTATGGAGAGTACCATATAGGTAGAGGGGTGCTCGACAGTGTCTGTTTTCTTTCAATGACAATAGATCCTAAAATAGAATGGTCTGTGTTGTTTCCAGTGCTGAGCTTCAGCACCGGGGACAGCTCCGACAGCAGCAGGGTCGTCGCGGGCAGACCAATACTGCAAATCCAGAAACTCTTTCTAAAGCTGAAGGGGATTCTGTTGTATTAGAAATGTTTTACACATTATTTCAGATTGTATTATACGTATTTGGTAAATTAGTGACAGCCTCTCATTTCAGTTGAACTTGGTGCATTTACTTGAACTTCAAGTTTTGTATTTTGCCAGGAAAAAAATGTCAACAAAGACTCCACTCTATTCATGGAGTCATTAGTCACATTTGCTCAGTTTTACTGCTGTATATAACATTTAAAAAAAAAACATCCTTGAAAAGGTTGTATTAAAATGGCATGGATATACCATGATTTTAGAATAGATTTACTTTACAATTACAGTTCTTTTTTGATGTGAAGTCTAATTAGGCAGTTTTTACTTTGTAAAATATAAATGAGGGCCATCCTCACCTTCCTGTCCATTTATGGCCTTGTCATGGTTAGAAATACAGTTGGAGTAAATCCCGACCATGTTTACCTATCCGTCTCTCAGCTGTGCAGCTGCTTTCTCTTCTTTTGTGTCTGGGACATTTTCCCTCTTCGGTGTATCCATCCGTGAAACTGGAGCAGCAGACTTCACCTGCTTACCTGGATCAAGTGTTTCACAGCAACATCCAGGGCAGCATAAACCAGGCATCTGATTCCCCTGGCACAGGGTTGCCAGCAAGCTACCGTCACATCGTCACTGAAGACGCACGTGCAGTGACACATCGGATTACAGGTTAATGCAGCTGGACAGAGTATCAGAGGTGTTATGTCACAGACTCGAGGTCTGATGTGGAAGTGGCTTTTGGATCATTTTGTTAAACCTATGAGACTTATATGGTGCCAATGTGCAGTCCTTCTATGCCATGGAGTATGTGGGATATTTTATGTGGTGAAATTACAGGACTTTGCAATATATATATACATGTATATGCACAAAGTTGTGAAAATATGCGGCAACTGGAAAAAATTTTTTAAATAAAACCCCATGATATTTGTGGAACCCTGTTCTAATGACGCTACTGCTCAATGAAAAGTGTGTAATTGCATCCTCTGGTAATCAAACATACAAAAGTAAACATACACCATATCAGTGAATGTGCTGGTTAATGGTTTAGTTCTTAATTTTATAATCGTGGCTCAAACCTGGCTTTTACATTCATGAGTCACTAGTCAAAAATAAAATAACTGCTCCACTAAAGGTAGAAAAAGGTCATCTGTTTTAAGGCTATTATGGCCTTTATGTTGAAATAACAGTATTATCGCTACAGCCGAAACCATTATCAGGCATTTCACACTGGAACAGTGGCTCCAGCATCAATTTTCGCTGATGTTCAAACTTATAGTCACATGGGGTGAAAAATAGACTGAACCTGCTGTTCTGTAGGACACCAGGTACTGGTCTGATCTGTCTGGTAGGGCATCGGGTACTGGTTGGGTCTGTTTGCATTTGTGATCATCTCTCAGGGTTTTTTCTGAGGTTCATGTTTTTTGTTTGTTCTGCGGTGGTGTGAGTCGATGGGATTGGTTGTTGCATATGACATTAGTTCTGTTCTTAATTTCCAACGCAATGTTTTTTAACCTTCACGCAGAAAATTGCAGGGATTGTGAAATCATGTGAGACATGCATATTTTGTGAAAAATATTCTTATATTATAGTGATTATGCAACTTTTTTAAGAAAAGAGTAATGCAGACCCACGCATATTGTGCAGTATTTGCTTGATTGTATGTTGAATTGTATAATTGCATAATCATGTTATTTTGGGAGGGTTTTTTTTTGCGATTATGATTACAAGTCCAGTGTCAAGTTCACTTTTGTAATTCATCACATAATGTTTTTCTAATAAATTGTGTGTAATGTGAATTTTTTTCAGATTTTCAGGAAGAGTAAAATAAAACCATCACCAGGAGCTTTTCTTCTTTTGTCTCACAACTCAACAGTCAGTGACAGAGAATAAAAAGGTTCAGCAGCAGCTGCCTTTTATATTTTTAGCTTCATTCAGACTGTGGAGCCTCTGCAAGATAAACATCACACACACAAACACACACATACTGTGTTTCCATGTCTTTAGGGGACATTATGTGAATTAATTTTCTGGAGACTTTCCTCAACTACAACACGCCCACCTCACACCCAATTCTAATCTTAAAACCATTTAAAAACCTATTTTTAAAATTAAATGCACTATATCCCCATAAGTCCCAACAACTAACTGTGTAAACAGATGTACATGTTCCTATTGTCAGTAATGCATGACCACACACACACACACCATAGTGCTGTGTTACTGGGTGTATGGTAAACAGCAGTCGTCTCTGGAGTCTCTGGATTGATCTACTTGGTGGTAATGAAAACACTGATCCCATTTTCATTGATGTTTCATTTTTCATCATGAAAAAAATCAGATGTGAAAGTAAAAATTGAAAATGAGCAGCAACAAAACGAAACCAAAGTGAATTATAATAACAAAATGTCAATTTTGAAGACATAATTTGAGATTTTGGATATAGATTTTGAGATGAGACAAGATTTCTTTTCAGGTTCTTTCTTTCTTTCTCTATCTGTTTCTTTCTTTCTTTCGCTATCTCTTTCTTTCTTTGGAAACAATTCCATGGAACATACTGTTCCATAGAATGAGTGGTGGATGCCAGGAAAAAAGCAAGCACAACAATGTCTTTAATATTAGCTTAAGGCAAACTCACCTTCACATACCCAGATATAATAAAGAAGCCCATCAGCTTTGACTGTTTGGACCAGTACTTGCAGTGGCATTTTCTTTTTGTAATTGGTGATAGTAAAAGCAGTTTTCAGTCATTTGATGGCTGGAACTAGTGTTTATTTTCTTTCCATAGTTTATTTAGAGCTGAAACCTTCATGCTCAGCAATGATGACTGTTAACAGGTTATTATATCACAGTGACAGCTGTGTGTGTGTGTGTGTATGTTATATAAGCCATTTGTCCTGAGGGTAATTACAGCAGGTGTGCAGTTGAGAGGAGAAACTCACCTTGTTTCTACTTAACAGCAGGATACAGTGGCACACATACACACTCGCAGCTGAGTGTTGGATAAAGTGATTTCAAAAAACCCATTAACATTTCAAGAGTTCACCAACAAACAGTGCTGTGCATTTTATTCTAGTTGGATTTCTTTTAAGTGAAAAAAGAAGCAGTAACTCATTAACCTGAACCGTACCAAAGCCACAGTGTCCCCGTTAAAGACATCCTGACTTTGTTTCACATGACCTCTGTTCTCTCTGGAAAGGAAGGGCTGAGGTTTCAAGGCTAATTAGGGAGATTCTGTGCTTGACTGAAAGGTTTCTGCTTGTTCTTTAAGAGGCTCTGTTGGTTATTTAGATGTTACCGTAGTTTTTCATGGTCTCTACGGTAACAACAATATGGTTTAGTGGGTCAGTGTTTTATTTATTTATCTCTTCTAGTGATGTAGTGGTTTGTTTTTACCGGTCCCTCATGAGCCTATAGCCCTCACACAGCATTATGTGGGAGGTTCGGGGGTCTTTTAAGATTCTTTTGGCCGGTTTTACCCTCGCTGCTTGTAAGGGTTAAATTTAACACTACTACTACTACTTACTACTATTACTCTTCCTCAGAGGCTACTGCTTTAACTTGTTTTGATATATGACTTTTTTTTTAAATTACTGCCTGATTGATCTATTTGTCTATGAAAATGCCACACCCAGCCCTTGATGTAAGTGATATGGATGCTGCTCATGGAGTAGTTTTCCTGGTGGGGGTGTTTAGGGTTAGGGTTATTCAAGTGTTGAAACAGATGGAAATGTTTTTATATCAGGCTGCAGCTCCAAAACAATTCTAGAAAAGGTGCATTTAAAGGCCTATTCTCACTGGACCAGTATAACCTGTGGACCTCAGGTGATCTGGAAATTAACCCTCAAAAGTCCGGTTCGACTTGAATTTCCTGCCGTTACTCAGTTCTAATGAGCAGCCTCGCCACTAAAGGACGACAGCAAAGTGCTCCTTATTCTCGATGTCACACGTCATCCATCTTACTCTCTTTTCAGATGTGGGGCCCCTTGTAGGGCTTATGTTGCTCATTCAGAACATGCTTGATCATCATTTGCCATATCATTAGCCTCCTGGATATCCACCAAAGACTCTTTTAAAAGTTTGGTTTATCATCACGAGTGCAATCTCCATCATCCTCAACCAGGAAATGGGTTGAATAAATGTGTGGAGGGAATAGAATACAGTGGGGGATTTAAGATGGGATTTTTCTTTGACAAATGACACACAGATGATCTGCATTCATTAGATCTACCTGATGTTTGCAGGTAAGACTATAGTCCCATGCAAACAGAGATTGATTTGTGGATCCTGCAGGACTCATCTGTGATCTTAATCCCATGTGAATCTGCTAAGTATATGTTGACAGATATTGGATTTTGCAAGGCGTATACCAATATATTAGAATTTGCTCCGAAATTTGATCAAAATTTTAATTTAGGTGAGTAATGTCACAATACAACATGGATATTCTTTCAAGAGTGAAGTCTCCAAAAATGAGATGAACGACATGTGTGACAGCAATAGTAAGGAGCCTGTT
Organism: Gymnapogon annona; assembly: GCA_029814585.1. Classification (NCBI taxonomy): domain Eukaryota; kingdom Metazoa; phylum Chordata; class Actinopteri; order Kurtiformes; family Apogonidae; genus Gymnapogon; species Gymnapogon annona. Next base: position 8,270,646 of record JAPTHA010000005.1, on the reverse strand, counting down.
TCTATCTTTCAGCAGTTATCTGTCTGAGTTGTCTTTTGATATAAATCCCTGGAATAATGTCAATAAATACAAGTAAAAAATGAGTTTCTTCATCTGGTATAAACCCAGCAGATGAAACGCTGATGTCAGAAGTTCATTTCTAAATCAGTGCAGGTCCACACACATTGTGTTTGACCAGTGCTGTGTAAATGAGGCTGGAGAGACCTTTGCCTCAAATATATTCTGCTTCTTGAAATGGTTCCATGTTCGCAGAGTCTCTGCATCATAAGGAACCAGTTGGTCTTTTTATTTTTTGTCACTTTATTTTTATTGTTATTTGGAATTTTATACAATACAAGGACATCTGGGAACACCGGCTATAGAAAATCTTTTTGAGACTAACTATTGATTTTCATAATGTAATGTTGAAATGAAAATGGTTGATTTTTTTTCATTGATCTTTGACACTGATCTTGAGTCTTCAGTCATCAGACACAATCTCTGTCTCCAATATTATAATATCACAATTAGTAGCCAATCATTAGTTGTAGGTGGACCTAATCTGCACCATTTTTTGGTAATATCCCTTTTTCAGGTTATTGTTTTTAATTACATGAATTACAATAGTATATTTGAACTCACCAAACATGTTTTAGGAATTGCATAACCCAATATCTTAGCAACTGCCAAACAGACATTATCCCAAAATGATTTAAGTGTAGGACCCACTCACCCATACCCCATCCAATGCCTTTGCCGCTTGTACCTCGCCAGCCTGGCAGGCTGGGTCCATAACCAGCGCCATTATGACTGCAGGACTGGCTGCAGTCTGCCTACGCTGGGCTGCCTCCACACTCCACTACCCCTCCCCTTTTGCAAGTCTATGTTGTAAAGTGTACTGTTTATGTGCATTTTTTGCAGAGTTTTTTTTTTTCCCTGTTCCCACATCGTGTTCCCCACAGGAGCATCGCTTGAGGGTTGCCCTTTTTTCCCCTTCCTTCCTCATGTTACGCTGTATTTGTTTTCTCAATTTCTGTCTTCCTGTGTGTGTGTGTGTGTGTGTGTGTGTGTGTGTGTGTGTGTGTGTGTGTGTGTGTGTGTGTGTGTGTGTGTG
>JAPTHA010000005.1:8229757-8240630 GCA_029814585.1 Gymnapogon annona | reverse complement strand
GGATGGATGGATGGATGGATGGATGGGCTCCTGCATCTCTGTGACCCCCTCAAGGACAAAGTAACTGAAAAAAGGAATGAATGAATGAATGAATGAATGTATGAGCGAATTTGTACTTATTCCTCTTTGCAAAATGAAAACATTCATGTGTGAGCCCAGTCTTCTAAGACAAATAATTCTACTACTACTACTACTATCACAACTAATAATAATAATAATATTAACGCTACTGAACTGTCCTTCTATACTCTTTCCTAATCTTGTCCATCCTTGTTCATCTCACCAAGAAATCTCACCATTTCAGCATTGTTGGTGTCACTACCATTTACTTTAATTCCCTATATGAGTCCAATCTCTGCATAAAAATAATAGGCCATCTATTGAACCTGTGGTGTACATGAGCTTAAAGAAGACACGAATATTACATTTTAGAAATCCCTGTACCATTATGGGTTTGTTGTATTTTTTGCATTTATTAAAGCTAGAAAACTTTATTACTAAAGAGTTTACATTAAAATCATGAAATGCTTTAAGTCTATAATAGGGTGCACTTACTGTAGTGGAGAATTTCCCATTTGGAATTGTGAGTATATTTTGCTATTTTGAAGCCATCATATTTCAAGCAAATAGTCAGTCGTTTGCTAAGATGTACTGTTTTGTTTAAAATAGATTTTTGGCATGTCGCCAACCTTCCAAAATCCATGTCTTAACATATACAATAATGGGACAAACATTGACTTAATCTTGTAAATGCACCATACAATTCAAGATTCAAGCTACAAGATCCTTCACTATCATTCAACATCGGCGCGGTGAACAAAATTATGATCCATAGGATTGACAGTGAAATGAACATTTAAGTAAAACACACATTTAAATAGAAAAAACAAAGCACACAAAAAATTTAACAAAGGAAGTTGGGGGGGGGGGGGGGTTGACTAGAATGTGAAGAGGTTATTGTGTGTTACACAATAACAGGTTATACAATAACAGGTTACACAATAACAGGTTATTGTTGTCACTTTCATGTTGTGTACTACTTCGCAAAATGACTAAAGACAAAAAATAAACATCAGGATTATGATGACTGGGGTGCACTAGGTCATCAATGGTCTTCAGTATTGATTATTATTCACATGAGCAGAACCAAGATGGAGTACATCACACTAAATGTATTGCATCATTTTCTAGAGCTGCTTTGTTGTGTATTTATTCACATAAAGTGAAAGTGTACACGTTGCTTAATGGAACATTAGCTCACAGTGATATAATATTCAGCCAACACTCAAACCACTGGGCCTGGAAAGTTGGATCTTTAATAATCTGAAGCAACCTTTGGATTCTTCTTGAACACATTTTCATATTTTATATTTATACACGCGCAAAATAGAGACACCATTCCTCAAAATGTTCCAAAAATGTTTTTCTACTTTTTTATCCTAATCTTTGTGTATGACTAAATCACACTGTTGGTTTCCTTGTGACAGACTTTATGGTTTTATTTACATTCCTCAGCTTAAATGAAACCGTTTCTGGACGATAATCGAACTTGTCGTCTCTGGAGTCAGTGTTAATGAGCCAATCAGGAGACAGCGCACATTATCGTTATAAATGATTTTATAATGAAAATGGATTTTAATTTCTCCGGCTGAGTTATAGATCTGTGAATCCAAATGAACAGTGTGTAAGATTTATGGATTTCCAGCTCGTCCCTTCTTCCTTGCAGATGCTGATCTGCTAATATTTGTATTGATCAGCAGCTGAAGTGTGATCAGTCTGTTTGTCTGTGATTAATGAAAATACAGGTGGTCATGTGATCTCTGAGCTCTCGCAGAAGGAAGTGAAATGCTTAAAGCTCCCACATCAGCACTTTGTAGGTATCAGTTCAATTTCTGACAATCAATGACAGTGATCGGTTTCTCTGTGTGCAAAAGAGGTCATCTGTAAACAGGAGATAATCTGGTTATCTAACAGAGAGCAACATCAGAGTATTTCACTTCACTTGGTGGAACCAGGACAGTCACATGCTCGAGGTGAATGAAAGTGCTTTATATCCAAATCTGAAATAAACATTATTATCCCATATTGTATTTGGTTGTAGAACAGCCCTCTCCAGTATCTGGGCCGTCAGAGGGGTCATTGGTTTCTACATTCCAAGTGTTTTCTTGGTGAATTCAAAGTAATACCCATTCCCATTCCAATCTCCCAGCAAAAGGCAATTTGGTTTTCAAGTTCAAGTTCCACTTTTCATTTTTAGCTTTTTGTGGGGCGGTTCAGCCCCAATATTATGTTTTGATGTTTGAGTCTAGCTGTAAATGAGCTGGGTAGTGTTCAGACGTGATTTGCATCAGAAGTTGTTGCTCAGATGTTTCTACAGATTTAAATATTAATGGTCTTCGAGGATGTTTTGATTCATTTCTATTTGCTTCCTCCGTCCATTTGTATACGACGCATGGAAACACAGGTCACTTTATTGTTTAAGAAATCGGACTGCAGGGTCTGAAATGGTTAATGTGGGTGTTTTTATATTGGTTATTATATCTAGGATAAAGCCTACTTGTAAAAATAAACGTCTCCAAAGCTGCAACATTGACATAACTATATTGCATAATTTCTGCTTGGTTTATTTTATTCTGCTGTGAGATTCTGGTTGTTTCAATAAATGAGTTCACACACACCTTCATGTGGCCTTGAAGGTTGAAAAAGCAGCATGTGACTGAAGGGTTGATGGTTCAATACCCCTGACCAGCAGAGAAATGGGTGCCCTACAGCAAGGCAGTCAATACGTTACCTAACATATGAGCACCTGGTCAGCAGTGTGTGGTGCTACTTTCACGTTCAGCTCATTAAGGCTTTGAGCATAGAGGGTTAATTAGGTTGTGTGTGGGATTTAAACTGACAAGCAAATATGTTTTTCTTCTTCAATTTACTATGTTGAGAGCAATGCTGCCTTCAGACACTAGGAACTTTTGCACTAATAACGGTGACACCATTCGATCCATGTGAGCTGGATGTCATGTGACAACCGCAATGAAGGAGCAGGATCGTGTCGATAAACACCTCCACAGTCAGAGCAGCACTAACAGCATGGGGATCCAATACAGTTTACAGTGCGAGGGTCTTTTTACCCGCACACACTGGTGATGTTTAATCCATTATTACTTCGGTCTGACAGTCTGGTGCAGATATACTCAGATCTTGAAAAAGTGTTGCAACTGTTACATCTATTGCCAGAGGCATAACTAGTTTTTGTGCAAAATGTTCGTCCAAAATCGCCTTAAATTTGTTGTTTGTTTGTTTTTAAAAGAGTCTAGAGTCTTTGGAGGAAGTGATGTAATTGATTGAGATTCGAAAAATGGACGTGGGCTCACAGTCTGCCGTTCAAGAAAAATAGCAAAGAAGCCAATTCCTTTTTTTCTTTGGATATGGAAGCTGTCATTGATGTTAAATCAAAGATGTTGAAAACGTGTTAGTTTTCAGAACCTCTCAAGTCACAGACATGACTTCTGTTCTTTGTTTTATCTTTTAATCTCCAGTGCAGAACAGCTGTTGGCTCAATGTTTTCTTATGATCTGTTTTTATGTATTAATTTTTTAAATATAAATCTTCATAACTTTTATCAAATTCCAACCTATCCATGTTTTATTCTGTTTTTATATTGTTTTTATTTCATTTTTTGTAAAGGGGGCATTTTTTTTGTCATTCACTGATGTCCCAATAGCATCTTTTGCTCAGCCTAAAAATGTTTTTATATTTTATAGTGTAAATTAGCTGACTCATCTCCTTGGCGTTTATTTTCTAAAGGTAGATTTTCCTCGTAGCAGACTTTCCTTTTTTTCTTTTATCGTGTCTCATAGATGGACTTCCTGTTTCCCTAGGAATTTTTTACTGTCGGGTATCATCAGTTTTTCTTTTCTTTTTTCCCCTTATTCTTCTAGTTTTTTTTTTTTTTTTAGTTGTCATGAGTCCAAACTGAGCAGAAAGTTTCACAGCATGAATAAATAATGCAGCGAAGTCTTAAAGAACAGAAAGTTTGGATGTATTTTACACTGACTTTTACATCTGACTGGGTAAAAATAAAAAATCTTTTTTTTTTCTTCAGCTTGTTAGAAATCAATGACATCTGCTCTGTTGTTGTGATGTTTATTTGAGTGCAGTCGATAATTCTCATGCAGCTGCAAAGAAATAATGAGAGATAGAGTTATGACTTTACTGGATTTTTCCCTTTACGCTGCACTGGTCCTGCAGCAACATTAAAAATACAACACGAGCCAAAAATACATGCATGGAAAAGTGATGTGAGTAATTGTTGAATAAGAAAAAAAATGAACACAGTCTGCTCTGGTTTTCTTCTCTGATGGTTTACGAATGGAGGGAAGAACGGAATAATCTCAGTAGGTAATTTCTCTGATGTTTGTTTGGCCTTTCTCTCTTATCTCTGGTTAAATATTCATTCAGACAAGACACAGACTGACCCAAAATTATTGTTATTGTGGCAGCAGAGGAGTGAACTGAGGTGAAGACAGATCAGGAGGCGGATGTTAAAGGGTTTCAAGTTCTGCCTAAACCTGGGCGTATACACGGAGGATGAGCAAACAACACTTTGATCTGCAGGTCACGTTTAAGTCCACGTCAAGGCGATTATTCAGTGGAAGCTGTTTACACTGAGCCGACAGGAAACAAATTAAATTCACATTCGGTGAATTCAGACGAGGGGAAAAAAAGAAACAAATGGGTAACATAAACATGAAACTAATGGACTGACAAGGATATGAAATGTGAAACCAAAAGCATGTTAAAATGCCTTAGAAGGAAAGTGCAGAAGAAGGAGTGCACAGGAACTAAAATGATAAAATATAAAAATACTTCACACAAGCTTCCAAATGTGTAAAGGTCAGAGATGGGAAAGACTTCATTTACAAAGTGTATCTTAGTTTTTAGTATTTTGGAATAATACATTTATATGATATATTTATGTATTTTATATTTTCATTAATCAAGTCAGCCATCCAGTATTCACAGTACAGCACTGACAGAACTGTCTGGAATTGGACCATTCACTGTTAGTTAGGAACAATCTATTCCAAACAAGTCTAGGGGGACGGGACGGGTGTTTGACAAATGCCTCACACTTACTTTTGTCACAAGTGAGTTCCAAGTCCACAAACTTCTTTACAGCTGTTGTTAGTTGTTTACTTGATTATCCTCTCTATCCTGGAGTTTTTCTGACACAAGCTACAGTAATCATTCACCGATATAATCCTTATTTGTGATTGCTATGCTCAGCGCCTGTTAGCTGGCACTTTTGGATTCAATTTCAAAAATTTGGATTCAATCCCAGTGATTCCAGATGGATTTCTAAATGAGAAAAACAGGCGGCTGGTCAGGCTGTATTTTACAGGTTGTAGTTCTTTTGGATATAGTTTTTATTGGTGGAAAGTAATAACTACACAAGAATAATGTAACTTGTACTTGTGATTAATTACAAAATAAAATTAGAAAGTAGGTATGCATTTGAGCAATTCTTCAAATTGTTTATTAAAGTTGAATATGCACATGTAGTTTGTGTTTATGCTGAGAGTTGATTTGTTGACATTAGATCATCTTAAGTCCCTAACGTTCTGGTCCAACAGTTCCTAATGGTCCCCCACTGTAGAGGAGCTAAACATTGAGGGTGTAGGTAACCAAGACGAATGATCGAAATGAAGTTGGTAAACATCAACAAACATCCAGCAAAAAAAAGTTCCTAACAGAGATAAAGACAGGAATATGTGCAAACCTTAAATTTTTAACAATATATAACTGTCTCGGCACACACCTTTCACTGTCACCAGTCACACCAGTCACACCAGTACAGCGGTTTTAAATTCTCATTATTTGGAAAAACTATCAAAAACATCTACCCCGTGAACCTGATTTTAATCTAATCACAGGCGTGGAGGTTGAATACTGATGATCACATTTCCTTTGACATGGCGCAGACGTGACTCTACTCATCTGCTCCATGTTGAGATGCTCGTACCTGAAAAAATTCCTTCACTTTTCCATAACAGCGTGAAACATTTCTTTGTTTTGGATTAAGATGGAAGAGCGGAAGCTGTGGAAGGGAGGTGCAGATTTCCTTCTGGTGTTTTTCCACATGATTTTGGCTCCTGCAGCTTTAAAGGTGTGATCTGCTATTTTAAATCAGCGGTGGAACATACCTTGTGAAACTTCTCAAGTGCTGCACCGAAGCACAAGTTTTGATGTACTTGAGTAGTTTGACTCTGCGGTACGAGTACGTGCAATGCGCCCACTGGGTTGTCTGGCTGAGTCGCCCAGGAAAAGTATATTTTTATATGCATCTTTAAAAACTGCGGCAGACAGTAGAGCATTGGTGTGAGATATGAGCTGCGACAGCTCCATGCAGCAGCATGTGTGGGGACATTTTATCTGCGTCAACATTTGCTGGACAATCTGACTGATGCTATTAATTTAAAACACAACAGAAAACCCAACACTCCATACATCTAACCATCTGCTGCGTATGAGGAACCGCCTTCCATATACGTTTGGTTATAAAAAGGTCAGCCACTGAATTTCTCACATAGAGAAGTTAACTGTAACTGAGAATCATATTGTAAAATCATAGTGATTTTACAATATTTACAATTTTACAATGATTCTCAGTTAGAGTTATCATATCATAATGTAATATGATAGTACATTATGAGTCCAAATTGCAGGTAAATTCACTTTGACACCTGTACCATTGCAGTTTTAATGGTTAGGTTTAGGAACTGAAACCTCTTCCACCAGGAATGAGTGGAGTGATGTGACAAAACCGACTGGCAATGCATTTAATTATATTTAAAGAAACTTGAAAGAAACATAATTAACACAATTTCCCAATCCTCCAGCGAATTACATCTTCTATTCACAAAATTACAGCACTTACTATATTTCCAATAAACACAATGCAGTTTGCTTTGTTGCCTATGGTTTGAATTATCGCACAAGTGCAGCAAAAATTTTGGATTGGTATGTTCGAGTTATTAAAGTATAAATAAACAAACCATTATATTTAAAATACTTCCATCTTCAGTGTGAACGTCTTTAGATCAGTAAGAAGGATTCTTTTTAGTTGAGTTTTGTCTTGGTATTTTTTTATACCAGTCGTTTTCATTTTAAAGGTCATATGAGCTTCATTTTTCTCTGCAGTTTTAGTTTATAAAGAGCCTGTCAGACTATGGTGATAAGTACTGTGGCTGTTTCTCTCAGAACTGTGTAGTTCCAGTTGCCGTATTGTCGTCACATGACGGGGAGCGTGTGTTTCTGCTGTTATGGATAAGAGAAGATAAAGAGGCTGAAACACAAATGCGTATGATTAAACAGTGCAGCCATGTGCAGTGATGTTGAGAACACATGCAGGTCACACGTTTGCGCATTAAAGAGCTACAGCACACACATGAACACACACACACTACTAAAAATAAAAGCAATTCTCAGCTGCTGCCACACCACACTTTGATGATGATTGGACTTTATGAGACCTTATGTCGGCCGATGATGTACTGATAATTCAATATCAGAGTTCATGGGTTCGTATTCATGCATCTTTATGTGGAACTACAATTCCCATAATGATTAGGGCTGGCAAACAGGTACTGTGTGCTGACTTGGCCTTTAGCAGCTCCTATAGACAGAACACATATTTTATTCTAATAAAGTCTGTGCTCAGTGCTGCAGTTATGCAGCTGATGATTTGGCAAATATATATATATATTTTGTTTTCGTTCGTGTGACGGTCTGAGACAGAGGTGAAAGGGACAGATACATTACCAATGTCTTGTTCTTAATTACACTGTGCTGATTCTGCGTTTACAGAGAAGGGCCAGGTCATGAAAATACAGAGCTAAAGTAAGTCATTCAGTATGATTTAATGACTCATTGCGATTACAAAAATAAGTGTTAAATGTCATTTGCCAACCAAAACAGTTACACTCTAATGTATTGTGTTTTCAATGTGACCAACAGATGACAACAGATAATACGTTTCATTCCAATTACATGCAATAAATAGGTGAATGGGTTGATCTTGCAATCATGCTTTGAGGTAATGTTTTTATGAATGTATGTTTAGGTTAAATTAGTCCAGGGATGTTCGTTGGCTGCTGAAAATATGAAAGATCCTGTTTATTTAATTTTGTCTGTTTTACTTCATTAAATATTGACTGTGGCATACACGCAGACACAGCAGGTAGCAGTCATGTACCTTGACACTTGATTTCTGTCACTCTAAAGTAGAAAAAAAGGAAGTCATTTCTGAACAGGTGGTGGACATCTGATCCTCGGCTCTCATTAAACAGCAAATTCAATAGTAACAAAACCATCCTTTATGCTTTCATGTGAATAAACACTGCTGAAAATATATAGATGAATATTCTGTTTTATTACATCATGGTATTACAGACCCTAAATTCTATAAATCTGGCATTTAAATCATTACTGATATTATGAGGCAGTTGGTTGTTATTTGTATGATCTACTTCGACAGTCTTTGTGGTCATTTTCGTGTTGTGACAGACTATTTGGCATCATGAAGCCGTAGTTTTGCAGTTAGACATGAGCTTTTTTACATATTTATTCATGTTCCTTGTGATTCCCCCGACTGGTTAGACAGCGGGGGGTGCAGAGCTAACCCATGCATTAAAGAGCCCCTGACCATGATAATTAATACAATGATGATAATGATTTGTGAAAGATTTGACTTGAAAGGAAATCTTTTATGCAACTTCAGCCGGGAGTTCTTTTTTTCCCCTTCAACCACTTTTCTGATTCAAAGTTAGATCTGACATCTATTAAAGTCTCACTGGTCAAAGATATGTTCACGGTGTGTATTTAAATTTCATGCAAGTTTGACTCCAACAAGATGAAGTTTAATGACTTAAACTGACTTTTGAACACCAGGCTGCTACATCTCCTCATGTCAACGGGTAAAATCCAAACTTCTCTGCTTGCCATGACTCCAATCTCCTTGCTCATTCTTCTAGTCTGATATCATCAAACTCAATTTTATGCAGCAGTGTCCCAGTCCGGGCTGTCGGCCGGTCATGGGTGCTGTGGGCGGATACGTCATTCTGCTCGTCTCAAGAACACTGATGAGTGTTGATTGGAGCTGCGTTGTGGAGCGTGTCAGGCTTTAATGTAGGGAAGATGTGCAGGGACGGAGGCGGTTTGTCCCACAGAAAGAAGGCATGGTTTCATCCATGGCCTGAAGGAGCAATCCCTCCCTCATACACTAACTATCAAAAAGCACATCTGTGTGTGTGGAGGGTGGCAGTGCTTGTGTCAGATATGTACCTGTTTAGATATTCAGCTGATTGGAATAGCGGTGTTCTGTGTTATGTCATTTGTTCATGGGGACAGACTTCATGTCCAACCCTCTGAGGTTATGGAAGCAAATTCAACAATCTCTGAAGCAGTCATTGATGCATCATAGCTCACACCATGACGTCTGTTCTGATCCATTTAGCAAGTTTTTAATAATATAACTGAAATATTTATACGGAGAGAGGGAGAGACACAGTATATTAATGTCTTTATGCATTGGTTTGTAAACTGCCATTTTGAAGACTGAGATGTGGTTTCACAGCTTTATTCCTCGAATTGTTGAAATTACTTTTCTAATTAAAATTTGGTTCACAGAATTATTTTTACTTAAAAAAACACACTCCCAAACTAAAGCTTTTCTTCTTTTATTTCAATGCTCTTTTTGTAGTGAAACACAGAAGCACACATGAAACTCGAAGCACAGTGGCCATTTGATGATAAACTGAGTAACACTCCTTTGCCAGAAGCACACACACACATACACACACATACATCAGCTGCAACACAAAGACATCAATGGACTGAGGAATCACGGTCACTATGACAACCAGTGAGGTCCATGATAATCTGATTGAGACTTTAATATCGATGCATTGAGGCTTCCTCTTCTCCTGACAGAATAAAAGTTGGTTTAATTTGCTCAAACAGTAAAACACGAAGTAATATCAGCCATGGAGCGTCTTTCCCCACAGAAACACACGTGAAGAGTGCCGAGGGTTAGATGATGTGATAGTGAGCTGTCAGGTTAACAGAGACCTCACAGCCTTCCCGCTAATCTCCTCGCTCTTTAATATCTCTGTGATGAGGCGCTGCACTGTCATTGGCTGACTTAAGTCCTGATAAATAGCAAAGCTGCTGCAGAGCGTTGAGTGCTGAGACATTAATCTGGAGCCGCTGAAAGCCTCGTCTTCTCATCATGTTGCTTCTTCATCTTCCTCATTTACATCCTCCTCTTCTGATTTTCACTCGACACGGGCTAATTTATGATGGTGGTCACAGTCAGGGGCCAGAGAAGAAAAGGCTGTAGTGATCTGTGTGTTGAATTTTCTTATTCAAAAGTGAACAAAGCACTGAACGTAGACGAGTTTTACACTATATATCTGCAGAATGGTACAAGCTAACGGCCTCAGAAAGAGTCTAAAACTCTGCACATGCAACAGCACACAGTTTAGACTTAGACTTCCTTTATTGTCATTACACAGACACACAATGAATCTGGTAACGAAATGTCATAGATTGTCAGCTGATAACACAAATAAATATAGAAAATAGAAAAGTGCACAGTTGCTGAAATCAATCCAAAGCCATGAGTGGCTGCAGTGTAGATGTGACAGCACACACAGTAAATAATAAATGAGAAATAAATAAGATGGTCAATGTAACAATGTAAACAGTTTATAATGCGCCATGCTCCATGTTAGAGTATTAGCTGACTGCATCTCTGAGCTGTTTCGGTTGATGTGGCACTGAAGGCTTTATTAGTCTGTGTATATTGACTCTT
>JAPTHA010000005.1:8178007-8192139 GCA_029814585.1 Gymnapogon annona | reverse complement strand
AGTTTTTTTTGTATAAAAAACAAACCATGAACCATAACAACAAAACTAAAAACGAACCAAAAACAACAAAAACAAAGCTGACATACAAAACAATCCAACAAAGCCTGAAACGGCACAAACAAAAACTAAAAATACAATAAATAAAAAACAACAAAAAACTAAGAAACAACTACATGTACCGCACAACAACAAATACAAAAACATACATGTGTGAAGCTCAGTTCAGAAAAAAGGTTTGCAAAAAGACAAGGTTTTCCTAACACTCGGGTCTGAAATGTTCTCAAAGCTTCAAGATCAATACAAGACCACGCCAGGTATCATCTCTGCAGCACCGACTCTGTACAATCATTTTCAGGCTCTTTTACAAATCAAGATAACTCATAGGGACTAAAAATGTGGAAAAAATACCGGGATAGTGAATTCCTTGTTGCTTTAAAGTGAGTTCTGTTATTGAGGGGAATCTCTATCAAACCTGAAAAAAAAATACAAAATGTCAAGGCAGGATATAACAGATAAATGGATAATAGAACCACACCATCTGGTTGTTACGCCATGACACTATTTACTGTTTCCAGGTCCTGTTGTCCTTCCACCACTTTACATATGATGATAAAATGCAGATAAAGTGGATCAAACTCATGAGTACAGATATAAGTCTGAAGTCCAGGAGAAAAAAAATCTGTTTGCGGTGGCTGCCATTAGCTCTCACTGCATCTGCTAATCCAGAACCTAATGGATTACCATGATGTAGACTTTACTCTTTAATGAGGGACAGAACATCTTCATACTTCATATTTAATTTGTCAGTCTTTTACCAGTGCTATCCGGTTCAGAGGAGGGTACAGTTGTGGTCCTAAGTGTCCATACCCTGACAGAAGGTACATATGAGATGTTTCAACATGACAATGACCCAAAGGCCACATCCACCTGTCATTGGCTACTGCAGAAGCAAGTGAAGGTGAAGGAGCGTCCATCTCAGTGTCCTGATGTCAGTATCATTTAACCGCTTTGAGCAGATCTCAGACCTGCAGTTAATGAAGACAGTCCAACAACTAAAAGGACCTGGAGGCCTTTGGTCCAGAAGAATGGACCGCTTCATCAACCGAGAAAATAAGACTTATCCACAACCACCACAGAAGACCTGGAGGGGTCACTGATGTGAAAGGGACCAAAATACAGGGGAATCAGAACGCTGGGATGTCCACTTTGGGTCATGGTCTTTTGGTTAGCTTTTTGTGATTATGACTTAAAAAGAACAAACACATGTATTTGATTATAAATGTCTTAAATAACCATCAGTAGAGGAAAAGGTTTAGTAAAATCATTCATGTTTTCTGAAAAATGGACAAAGAATCATTAATCCTGCCAGAGTACGTACACTGTATAGGTAGATAGATACCTTTAATATTCCCACCAGGGGAAATTTCAGATTAGCACAACTATTCAATTTATGAAAAAGGACAAGATGGTAAGTATCCCGAAATGTGAAAGGTCGTCAGGAATGACCCCAGGTGGTCCCCACTGAGCAGGAAACAGGGACACATCCTCAGTTGTAGTCCCCCACGTCATTGGGTGTTTCATCCTTTTTACATACAATGCACCCTCTTATGGGGCAGATCAGACCTGAGTATGTGTCCCTAGCTTCCCAGGGCCCACTTGGGATCCTACCTTCTTAACCACAGCCACCGGCTGCAACGCTCTGCTGAGTCTGATGCTTCTCTGATGGGCTTGGCCATGGATTCCCAGTTCTTTGAGCAGATTGTTGGTGGATGTTGCAAGGAAGTCTCAGCAGCCCGCTTCCACAGGGCAGACTGACACTCTCCAGCCTCGCTGTTCGGCCTCCGCCTTCAGGTCTGAGTACCCCAGCTTTTTCCTCTCGTAGGCCTCATCTGTGGCATCTTCCCATTGTACTGTCAGCTCACTAAAGTATACAACACATGAGCTGTCGGACCAAAGTACCATGTCCAACCTTAGGGTGGAGGTTGCTATCTGCGGAGGTACTGTGAGCAACTGGCCTACATCAAGGCCCATTTCCCTGTCCCGGCGCCCTCCAGCTGATTTTCCCTGGTTGGTGCTGCTGAAGTTTCTGGATGTTGTTCTCCCTCACGAACAAGAACAATGGGCATGCAAGATCTTCACCCAGCCATTGATGGAGGTTTGTGCATGAAAGCAGAACATCGTATGTTGCTCTAAGGAGGAAGCTGATCCTACCTGCCCCCATCTGCCACAGGTCTTTCCAGTTGATCCTCCTTTTTTTCATTGCTCTCCCAATTCATCCACTGTCCTTGGCAAACTTGTGACACGGCCCTTACACATCTTGCAGCTTCTTCCTGACACCAGACCTCCAGGACCACCAATTTTTACCGCTCTGCGGCTGTTGCTTTGCTCCAGCGTGGCCTGTCCTTGGTTGAGCCCAGCCCACCTCTTCCCTGCGGTACTCAACCCACAATCTTAGCATGCTGGAGTGATGGCTTTGCTTTTTGAACAGCTTCTTTTGGGGTCCACTTTCATCCTGTTGTTAATGCTGGGTTTACAGCCCTTAAAGTGATGTACCAGGACTCTGTGAGAGTAAAGTACTTGATTTTGTACATTTGAACTCCTCTACGATACTTGAGAGGGGAAGATCAAGACTCCCATGTCCATAAAGGCTAGTGCTGCTCAGACAATTGGGGACACCTAACAATTTCCTCACGTAGGCGCTGATGGTTCTTTCCATCTTCTGGACCGCTATGATAGGAATGTCAATGACAGTCAGTGGCCACAGCAGTCGAGGAAGCAGGCTAAACTGAAGGCACCACAACTTTAGCTTGCCAGGGACCATGGAGTGATCAAGTTTATTGAGGTCCCTAACAACATCCTGTTTCAGTTGTTCAGTCTGGCTGCAATCTTTAAGGCTTGCATTGTACATCTCCCCGGGATTTTAATTGGCTTCCGGGACATGGTTGGTGTTTTTTTTATTATTAAGGTTTATTTGAACATGATAAAAACAAACAAAAAAAAGACAAAAAAATAAAAATAAGAACAATTTGCTTCCACATGTTTTATTAACAGCGAGGTATCGGCTCGCTGTTAAGAAAAAACCTCTGGTCCGAAAGCTTTCCTTTGGAGATGGAGATGCTCCTTGTTTTGGATGGTTTGATCTTCATCCCAGCCCGTGAGATGTTCTCCTGGAGCTTCTCAAGGAGGCGTCCAGTGCATGGCACTGTAGTAACATGGCAGTGTTGTAGATCGTTGTATCATTCATGACTGCCCTGATTGGTGTTAGCTTCACTCCGGTTTTCAGGCGCTTTCCGCCCACTACCCACTTTGAGGCTCTGAGAATGACCTCCATCGCCATGGTGAATGCAAGCAGGGAAATAGTGCAGCCATTATGCAGATTGGAGCAGAACTGCAGATCCTGGAAATAGACCTTCACCAGGTTTGTGATCGATTTTGACACCCGGAAGAATTCAAAGGCAGGCCACAGGTTGCTATGTGGGACTGACCCAAAGGCATTTTCCAGGTCAAGGAAGACCACATGCAAGTTGCTCTTCTCACTTTTGGCCTGCTGGATCTGATGCCAGTTCATACAGGTATGTTCCAGGCACCCAGATGATCCTGGCAACCCAGCTTTTTGCACAGTGGTGCAAATAGAAATAAATAAATGGTCAATGTCCATCACTAAAAACAGACCAGGGGCTTAAAGAGTTTTTAAGACAACAGGTACAACACTGAAAGTGGAACATTACACAAACCATTGTATTTGATTTAAAAAAAAAAAAATTGTGAGCCCAAACTCAGGCCTCACAAGAGAGAGAAACTGAACCAAGCAAGTATATTGTCACAGTTCATCTGCAAGCAATAAATTCCAAAATAGTTCACATCACACATTTTTCCAGTAAATAGTTTCATTTCTGTATTGTCCTGTTGTTGCGTCTCCCACCTTAAAGCTTTTTAATGTGTGTTGGGATCATAGTTTTAAAATGCAAAGGAGCTGCTCATTTCCTATACAATAAACATTTAGTTGAATTAATGGTGATAATGAGATCATAGAAATTTAAAAGCATATTTTGAGTGGAGGCAATAGTGAGGAGATATTGTCTGATTATTATTACTATTACCAGCATTATTATCACTGATTCTTTCATGTGCATAGAAAACAGTTAAACATGCTGATTTACTGACGGCATTTATATTGTAGCCATCTCATTCTACTGTATTTTTTGTGTAAGGTGTGTAATGTGCCACTGCTGTGAGGTCTGATAATGGATGTGTCTCTGCTGTTAGGTCAGAGGTAAAAAAAAAAATTTAAAAAAAATCAAAGTGTTTGCCCTTCACTGTGTGTGACGAGGATGGATGTCGTACCTGATCACATCAGTCTGCTCCTGCGATGTTTAAAAATAGAACAATGAATAAAAATACATGCAGAGGCCTTTTTCATTGTTCTGTCTCCTTCCCACAAAGTTCTTTCTCTGAAATCAAAAGCATACCTGTGTGGAGCTGCAAAAAACAAACAGCCATGTTAGTTTTATACTACTTGAGCAGTAAGATAATTCAGTTATCATGACTTCTATTTTCTGTCCAGTTTCATTTAATGTTAGATATGTTGCAGGATAGGAAGAGTGCAACTCATCACCTGCAGAGTCCATAAGAACTGAATCATCTATCAGGGTCTATGTTGACCCCGGTGCATCCTGGGAGTTGCAGTTTACTAACAAACAACTGCTGCTGCTGCTTCATAATGTCATCCCCTTATCTGACAGGATGTTAGCACCGCTGTAAAAGTTAAACAGATGTTGTTAACAATGAATTATTGGCCATTTATAACCTCTAGGTTGTCAGAGCAGCCCCATTCACATCAATCTGAACACAGACACAGTGCAGAGAAAATGCTAATATATAATGAATGTGGCCTCTCATTAAGCATGAAGCATTTTGGTCTCGTATGCTTATAGGCTTTCTGTTTGTATGCATGTGCATGTGTGTGTACGTGTCTGTAGAGGCTATTTGTCGAGCACTTCCTGTTAATGGTGAGGCAGAAACGAGGCATTCGGTCAGATCGAAACATAAATGATTCAGATGCTCGTCGTTGCATGAATTCGCTTTATGAAACGTTAAACATGCTGTCAACAGCCGACGCATTAATGCTCCCTGCAGGGCTGACGCACACTCAAACACACTCAAACACACTCAAACACACACACTACTGCTTTTCACACCTGGTCGTATGCCTCTGAACTGTAAAATGACTGCTTTGTTTCATCTCATAAATGCTGCTGCTCTGTGTGTGTCAAACGGGTGAGTGTGTGCCCGGTGTGTGTATTTAATTAATTAATGTTAACTGCAACACAAAGTAGTAAAAACTAACACAAACCAAACCTCTGTTTACTCTGCCGGCCTCCGTGTTCAGTTCTGATTCACTGATCTTTTGAACTGGTCGCCATCCTGAAATGAAAAACATGCATAAAACCGGTAGAGTCAACGTGTTCAGATGATTGAAGTACTGATGTAAACACTGAAAACATTCCTCTATAAGTAAAAGTTGGTAAATCTCATCCTTACTTGTAAGTTAAGATATCCAAGTACTTGTGATGAAGTCACTGGGGTCTCTGTTTTTGTTTTAATTTTATACTCCATGACTTAAATTCATTTTTTTCTTCAAGTATATCTAATGTTTTAACTGGTTTCTAGCATGTGAGTCATGAGAGTCCCCAATCTCTGTTCACGTGTATCTGATTCAGGATCAGAGTTGAAGACATAAAATCATGTCCTTTGTGGCATTAAAACTGTCATGGAACAAAGACGCGTGTTATGTGTTTCGCTCATATTCCCGCATATGAGTGAACAGATCTGAGTGCAGCCGTCTTTTCCTGTAGCGTGAATGAAGCTGAAGCAGTTCTCCATGGTTGACATAAACTGAGAAGATCTTACATAATTTAATCTATTCTCACAACTTTTTTCATTTAAGACTGTTTCTGTCAGTTGAAATGGTCTGACTGTTCAGTTACAGGTTTGTCTTCATTCTTTCTTCCAGTTTACTGCTGTATGTGACCTGTACATATTTTTAAATGACCCGTGAAACCCAAACCTACTCAGTGTCTCTCAATTCCACTTTTTGTATTTAACCTCCTTATTTCTTTGTTTAGTGGTGCTTTTTTTTTTTGTAATCATTACTTTGTTTCCCCATGGACATCTATAATGATTCACAATACAACACAAAAACAACAATGTACATTTACAGAGAAATCAATTTAAAGTGATCTGAAAAAAGTCCTCCTGCCTGTTCCACAAACTTAGGGTTAAAAAGTTGTAAAAAGTGAGAACTTTTGAAGACCTATAATGTTTATGACTAATTTGTCCGCGAACAGCACAGACCCTGAACATGGACATAAGACCAGTTCATGTTAGAGTGATACATGTACACTAACGTACACCTTACCTTCAAATGTCTGATGTGCAGCAGGTGAAAAGGTTAAACCTAACTTATATTAGAGGAACAAAAAGAGACTCATAACATAAAGAAACATTCCTTTCTCAGTGGTTTGTTCACTGAAGTGTATAGTAAAGCAAAGTAATGGTCTGCAGCTCAAACTGGCGTGAAACCATCCCAGAGTTGAAGAGTAGCTCAGTTCAAAGGCAACACATTGGAGTCCACTGAGCTAAGGCACATTGGGAACATATGGATATCAACATTAACTTTGAGAGCAGTGAGGTTGGAAATATAAGATGATATAATTATGAGTTTGAAGGAAGCCCAGATCAGACAAAAAAATTAACACGAATAACAGCGATGAGGAGGCCAGAGCTGAGCAGGTGAAGTGCCACTGGGAGAACAGAACTGTAGAAGCGCCATAGGACGCAGCAGGAGATCGGAGAGGAAGTCAGGAAGAATGGAGGTTCTCTGAGGGCTAATGACCCGCAACAGTTTGTGAAGGCAGAATTGGAATAAAGTAGGAAATCGTGTTATTTTCAAATAGTTTTATATATTTTGTATTTCTATTTAATGTCATACATATGTCCAGGAAAATATGCAGTTGAAAATGAGGCTTTGTTTAATTTATCAATTGTACAGGTTTGATGAAGGGACTGTACTCTGTCCCTACATCAACTACACTACATCTTCACTACATCCTGTTCCCATATGTTACCAGATAAAAGCTCTGTTAAGAAATGAAATCCTCATGGACACTGAAACAATTTGAAATTGTTGTGAGAAGTGTTCTTTGTGTTGACTACACAGCTTCAAGCAGAAAATTCTCAGATTTCTCAAATTCTCAATATCAAAAATGTGTGTGTTGAATTATCCTTTCACACATGCAATGGTGACAAGAATGACTGTAGGAGCCTTTATTTTGATTCTCTTATAATTGTCACCATAATCCATTTTTTTATTTATCTAATGGTAAGTATGTCTAAAGTGGTCTTAACAGGCTGATAAGCTAATCTTTAGAGGTATGAGACTACTTTAAGGTGACTTTCAAATTTATGCCCCTCTACATGTAACCTTTGAATCAAATTACTTGCAAACACTATAACACAATAACAGTAACAGCTCATTCATTATTATTGACGTCATTGTTGTCTACTTTTTGCGTGAAACTATTGTAAAGTGATATGTTTGCTCAACATTCCCTCATTATATCATGATAATCAAACAATACGTTGGCCAATTCTTTTCATCCTGCAGCAAAGTGAGATATAACTGACTTACTGTCAGTTAAAAACCTTATCCATAAGGACGTGGTCTGTGTGTGTGTGTGTATTTCCTGATTAATTTATTTTACATAATTAATGACCACACTGAACTTGATACATTCATTCCTGTAGTGTCTCACTGAAATGTTCATTAGACGTGACTGAAATAATTGTAGATCGCTGTCAGTTTATCTCTGAGGACCGTCTTTTGTTTTAAGCTCATCATTTCATCTCTTCTCAGTGTGAGGGGAGAATATTTTTGTGTGTCCTCAAACCTCCAAAAAAAAAGATAACATTATAATGGAGGCCGGATAAATTATAGTTGGGCATTTTATTATTCAGAACAGACCTCTGAGCAGTAAACCACACTTGCTACTTATAGCTTGAAATAATGAAATATTAATTGCAATTGCATTATGGTTTGTGTGAATTAAGACATTTCAAGAACTGAAAACCCTTAAGGACCCAAACAGCCACTGTCAACCCAAACTATCTACTGATCTAAACTGTTTAATTCCCATTGATCCACTAACCTTATCAATACATGTAAATAATTGGTGTAAAATACAGTCATTCATCTCTTCATAATGATCAGATATGACCCATTTGGACATTCAGAGTCTCTGTAGTTACCACGGAAGCATTGACATCATCTACAACAGTGGTTCACCAGAAAAACCCATGGAGATGGACCAATGACACACTGGGTTTATGCTCAATTAATAATAGCTTTTGCTGAAAAAGTCACTTCTTCAGTTGTGTGCATTTTGATATAACCTTTGGATTAACTCTTGAGTTTTTGTGAACATCTAAATTAAGCATGGAAAATGAAATGTAGGAAAATATATGATTTACTTTGAAAAAATGCAAAGTATAGAGGATTATATGACAATAAATAATGATGAATTGCTTAAGGAAGGTTAAATAGAGAGGGAAAAAAATCATTTGGGAACTGCAACAAAAGCAGCTCTGGGTCTTTATGGTTTCTGAAAGTAAAGAACAGAAATGCGACTGAATGCAACTGTCATTGTGCTGTTGGTCGTTGTTATTACTTATTCAGCTACTGTGAATATGGACTGGCACGTTCATCTGCCAGTTAATGATCTGGTTAATGGAGAGCTGTTTGTGTTGTGTTTTTGTCAGTGGATTTTATTTACTGTTGCCCATCTGTTCCTGAACTCAGCTATGACACTGTCCATGTAGAAGTGTTTCTATGAAGCTTTCTTTGTTTCTTTGTTTCCAAAAACCTATCAAATAGATCCAATTTGGTGCATAATATCCTTAAAATTCATCTTTTGAACACAGTTTGATTTATACTCTATATAGACAAAAAAATCAACATTTCTTGTAGATGTTGATTTTCATTTTAAGGATTAAATAATCTTACTTGTGCATTTTGCCCTCCTCCAATGTGTTAACACATTGCGGCATCGAAAATTTACTCTAAAAACAAACTGAAAAAGCAGGGAATGTAAATTTAAGCATCTTTAAAAACAAATCAAATGTAGTAACGCATGAAAACAAGCCTCAGCAGAAATTGTCTATGTGTGAATTTGTAAGTGGTTTTTGTTTGTTATTGGCAGGAATGTAGCTCCATATGTCAACATCAGATGCCTCTGGGACAGTCAAATGAAATGTAAACTAAGGTTCTGCACAGCATCATGTCTTTGATCAGTACATGTTTGATTCATCAGTCAGAGCCTCTCTTCACCGTCATAGACTCAGATTAATTATCAGTCGTGACCCTTGGTTCATTAATAATACACAACGCATCTCAAAGAACCCGTTGGCCTTGGTGATGGTGACTTTTAATGTTCAGTCAATCACAAATAATCATTAATCAACATTTCACACGCAGTTGAAGATTATATATGGACATACAGTTTGTATTCTGTGCGGTCTGCTGGGAGGAGAAACTGCT
The DNA here is from genome assembly GCA_029814585.1 of Gymnapogon annona. Taxonomy (NCBI): domain Eukaryota; kingdom Metazoa; phylum Chordata; class Actinopteri; order Kurtiformes; family Apogonidae; genus Gymnapogon; species Gymnapogon annona. The sequence goes on along the minus strand of JAPTHA010000005.1, from coordinate 8,182,544 downwards.
GACGGCTGCAACAGGGTCAATATGTGCGGTTTGTTTTGACAGAACGTACACACCTCTGAGCGAGTCGGTGTGATGAAGTGAAGCAGGATCTGTGTTGAAATGAGCACAGTGCGTGTGTGCGCGCGCGCATTTGTGTGTGTACGTGTGTGTGTTGTCAGTGTGTATTACTACCGAGCACAGAGATCACCTGAAGATGAAGGTGAATGTGAGGAAAGACAAGTTCACCTTTTCCTCTGCACCAACTGACAGCAAACATGTTCCCAACAGAAAACAACTGTGAAATTAAAAAAAAAAAAAAAACCTCCTGCCAACAGCACACGGGTCACGTGGTTATTGTAGTGTTTAGGTCAAACTGAAGACAGAATCTGATTGGTCCAAAACAAAAGAGCGATTTCTAGGATTAGGACATAAACGCATATGATCATCACATTTATAGAGGAGAATGCTGAGCCAGTAACTGTGATTTGTCATTGTATAAATACATACAATAAAATCACACTCTTAAATAAACTACATAATCCATCTCGTTTACATGTTGAAAGTGTAAAAATAGATCCAAAGTCAATCTATCTTTGTGTTTATGTGACATGGCATTCATTTAAAGTCTTATCATTTGTAGACAGTACAGAGAAGAAGTAAACGCTAAAGATGAATTAAAGACAACTGTCAAGAAAATCCAATATTCAACATGCAGTTTCATTTTGTTGCCTTTTCTCCTCTTGCAATAACTTCACAGGAAACTGTTTGATTTAAATTGCCTTTATAACACATCATTTGCATGTAAAAATGACGCTCAAACAAAATGTTATGCACGAAAGAGAAACTTTATTGGCGTTATAGAAAACACATGATAGTATTTCATTAGGGAAGGCTAACAGCTCTATGCTGTCCACGGAAACTTCTTAATGCTTTTTAGCAACTCAAACTCAAGTAATTAAAATACAAGTCTATTATTCCTGTAGAGTACGTCAACATCTGCATCCCACTGCACACACGGAGCAGTGAGCTGCCAACCAAGGCTCCCGGGGACTAGCTCCAAATCTATATCAGAACATGGGTCAAGGGCACAGACTGGAGAATTAACCTAGCATATATGCTTTAGGAGAGGGTGTCCAGGACCAGAGGAGACCCACAGGACAGAGGCAGAACATGCAAACTCCACCAAGAAAGGCCTGCTTGGAACTGAACTGAGAACCGTCTTCATGTGAGGCAGTACTGAGAACAAGGCATGTGGGACATGATGGAAATGTGGCCCCGTAGCTCTGACTGAAATATACGTATTTATATATTAATTATGTCCTTGATAGAAGGATAAAGAAGCATTCATCTTCATTTGGTGGTAGTATTAGTCTATTCATTCTGATGAGTGTGTTTAGTTCTTGACTTAAACAGAGGTTGACTGATAGTCCATCAAACTGCAGATGTCACTGAACTCACCCACACTCAGTAACTCCTCTTCATCATCGTCAGTGTCGGGGATCATTAGCAGACCAGGCAGCTGAGTCCCAGGCCATGCTTTTATTCTGAAGGAGCACAGGAAGCACTCTGCACTTTGTCAAAGAAGGAGTTGGTGTCTCTGATTTCCAAGGTGACAGGAAAGTTTGGAACAGTGACTGATCACATTGTGTCCGCCTCCAAACCTTGACTCATAGCGTCTTATTGCCAGATGACAGCCAAAGAGAGGCTATGACCTTGTTGTGGTTGTGTATGTGTGTGCGCGTGTGTCGCAATAACACTATCAGGCATACAAAATTAGAAACACACTTAGAGCTCAGGTGTGTGTACTCTGTCAGCATCATGTGACTGCGCCCTTCATCAAGGGGTGTGTGTATGTTTACCTTAATATACACACACTTGATTGATATATTTGTGAGGACACCAATGGATGCGAGACAACTTTATGCGCTTAACAAATGCGGTGGACGTGGTCTACTGATTATATTGGAAGGTTACATTGTTTTCCAAATGTTGCTTGACGTGTCTTAAATTTGTCGATGTACAAAAAATACAAAAAGGCTGGCATGCAATATATCATATATTTTAATTTAGTGTGAAATCAAATTCACACTATATTCACTATATTGCAGTTTTTACTTTTTACCACCATTGTCCTGCAGCTTTAATTACTTCTCATATTACAGTTTTCATCCATTTCCTGTTCAGTGAAAACCATCAAACGTGTAGTTCTTGTCATTTGTTCTCTTTTGCCATCATGCTCCACTGGGTTAACGGGAACTGAAGGTATTCTTCAGACTTATCAGACTCACAGAGTGGGTTTATATTTGTATGTGGTTTTGGTATGGTATTCTTCTTACAGTCCAAATTCAGACACACTAAGGGGGCGGGCCGTGAGCTAAATGCGCTCTTCGTCAAAGAAACCTTGTGTGTTCGAAATACAGTGGTGAAATAATTTGACCTGCTGGAAAATGATTGAGTAGCCGACTCTCACTGAAGGGCAAGTGGAGCACATGCCTTAAATTAGCATATTGTTTGTTTTAATACAAAACTCATCACGTAGAAAAGATGCAAATAGCTGACTGTCCACTAGGATCCACTTGTTAAGCTTTGACGTCATTTCTTTTTCTCATTTTTGCTGCAGTACAACGTCCCTGAGTCCATTAAAGGCATCCATTTGTCATTGCACCACTTTACATGTGATGATAAAGAGCAGAGGAAATGGGTGAGGATGACAAGTACAAGTCCCTCATGGAGGAAGAAAACATTTAGTGCGAGCTAATATTAGCACCTCAGCTGTAACGTTAACACTCAGTGCAACTCACAAACACAGTATTTCACTCATTAACCTTTTATCTTTGTGTCCTTTTCGATATTAACTCGCAGCGGAGCATGAATTGAGTTGATGAAAATGGACCGGGAGATTAAACAGTATTTGTACTGCCGGTAAAACGCTGGCTACCAATATTTGGGCTAAATAACTTAAGTCCCTTCTTGACCCTTACTTTTGCCTCATTAAAGAAGTTACACAAAATAAATATACGGGCTCTGCTGCTGTTGTCTGTTTAGATTTTACACAATGCTCATATCAGACTTACAAAACAGATTGGCAAGAATCAGGATGATGGAAAACAGACATTAGCACCGTGAGATCATTTTAATGTAGAAATTCCTCATTTTTCTAATCTTATTTGCAGTTGAATATTGTCACAGTGTGATATTTGTGCAGGATTTGTATTCTTTGTACATAACCACTGTATTTACTTTGTCATTTAATTTTTGCCACCTATTTCCTCCTGTTAAAATCAGCCTTCAGGAAAATGAATATTCAGCTGGAAATTTTAGCAGAAACCTGCTCAGTTGAAAATCATAGTAGACAACTGGACTGGTCGATTGTTCCATTTCACAGTGGGACGACAATATCATCAGTCAAAAGGCGAAAAAAGACTAGGTAAAAGTCAAACTGTCCGCTACAATAACCTTTCCTCACATGATGGATGATTTTCTCTAAGGACACACTGTACATTTTGAACATGGTGGAAACATGTGAGTTGAGCGTCGTGCGTCCTCTATTTATTTATCTGTCCATATGGAACATTAAAGCCCTGTTATAGTTGGTAAAAGTTCACAGCCGCAGAAGCAAAGACAACAAAAACAAATGGCACCTTGTGACCACCTCTAAAATCTTTTAACAGGATTTCTTTTAAACTGACAGAAAAAGAAACAGTCGATATTAAATGAAAAGAAGAGTTTAAAGGGACAAGAAAAATAGGACAGAGGAAGATTTTTATTTTTCACGCTGGACTTTCGAATGAACTGCGGTTTGTCGGCGAGATTTTATTCTGATCAGTTCAGAAGTAAGAGCCAAGAGAGGAGCGCAGCCTCATTAGACTGTGTAGCTCTGCAGCGCCCCCAGATGGACGCCGACAGGACTGCAGTTCCATTCACAAAAACGGTTTCACTAAAACGCGAGGTCAGCTATTTTTTTCTGCTGATTGTCTGAATAGATGATTATGTATTTTTGTTTAGGAATTGAATATGTGTCACCAGTGGCAAACTGAGCACACATTATTCCAATACATGCATATAATTTCATAGAAATGCACAGTCTACTTCCAAAATGTTAGTGTTCCACACAAACTCTTTATCCATATTTGTATTCTGTTTTTTGAAACATTCAGTTAGATGCTTCTATAGGTGATAGAGTTTGCATTATAAATGTTATTTTCACTTTTTACTCTATCAGGGTGTCTTTGCACTATATGTGCTACACACAGCTGGATGTCAGGATGTTTTCATCCATTATACGAAGTATATTTGGAATTTACACATAAACACACCCAGGATGGAAATCAAAACAAGGTCCAAATATTCACTCATTCATTGATTTTTGAAGCACTTAGTTGATGGATTGTGGGAGGTTCAAATATTGTTAGATAATATTATAATATTTAACAAAGTTTTTCTCTGATGATGATGGCTTAGATGTGAATGTCAGCAGGGGATGATGTGCGGACTGACACTAATTTGACACTTCTGAACATTACCTTACCTTAGTTTTTTAGTTCATGGTGTCTCTGGT
>JAPTHA010000005.1:8144495-8166307 GCA_029814585.1 Gymnapogon annona | reverse complement strand
AAAAACTCACCATGACTAATAATACTATTCTTCATTTTTAAAGTGATTCCACCCAAGAAGACAGTGTTAATACTTCCGTTGACTCTCAGTGAAGAAGACGGTGTTAATACTTTCATTGGCTTTTTTTGTTGATCACCTTTTTTAGCCAGTGCATCAAAAATTTGGTGTTACCATATTTTCCGCACTTAAACGCTTGGAATTTTCTGAAAAAATGACGCTGCGCGTTTTAACCTGGTGCGCCTTATGTGTGCACTGAGTTCCAAATTATGTAAAAATGTTGTGTGGCTTTAGCCAGCGGACCATTGCCCGCCGATGGGAAAATGGTCCTGGACCAGACCCACAAAACAGACCCGCCGGACCAGACATCCACGGAGACCAACGGAAACGAGACCCACGAGTGTGGTCTGGTCGGATCTGAACCGACACGGGTCGGATCTGAACCGACGTGGATCAGATCCGCGCTGCGCTGGTCTGGGAGCTCGTTTGAGCTCCCACACTCGTTGAAATACTTTACCTAAACATGACCGTACTCACCAATCCGCATGCTCTTTCATGGAAACCATAGTGTCCTTCATAGGTCTGACTGTATATTACATTGATTCTGTGTCGGATTTCCCATCGGGTGTAATTTACTCTGGGTAGCTTGTAGCGACTTAGCAAATACTGGCAGCGATCAGATGCGGTAATAGGTTGAATGCGGCACCTACTGGCAACACTAGTCATTACAGGACAAGTTCAAATGAATCCAGTCAAAATTATCATATGATTTGGACAATTCCGTTCTTTCGGCGAGTTAAAAAGACCGTTGGGCCAGATGTGGCCCGCGGGCCGTAGTTTGCCCACCTCAGTTCTAAAGCGTTTCCAAGTGCATGCGTTTGGACCAGTCGTCATGTCAGAGACAAGAAGTGATGTAAGAATAACATGGATATGAGGGCATTGTGTACATTGATGAAAACCTGAGGATAATTATCATAATTCTTATTTAATTTGTTACAGCTTGTATTATTGATAAAATATGAATTATTGAGGATAATATTAAAAAAAGAAGCTTCCATGGTTTTGTCCGGTGCAGTGTCTGAATACATAGAATAAACCATGTTATATTAAGAAATACATCAGAGTGTCTGTTTTATTCAGAAAAGCTTTGATAAATTAAACATTTAAAATGATGATGCAAGAAGAGAGTAATGTGTTCAATTACATGAAGATGTGTGTTATATCCATTAACACAGACTGTAGAATGCCTTACAAATTACTCAAAAAAATGACACCTGACTCCCAAAATTTCAGCAAGAAATTAAGCTGCCATGTTATACTATAATCCAAAGAGGATTCTGTTTGGTTTCTATTGCAACTAATCCTGATGTAGGTTACCTTCTCTGGAAATGTCTTCCTAAATGACTCTTTTTGTTATTTAACAACTTCTTCCTTGAACCCTCTGTTCTCATCAGCTATCTTTGGCTTTCTCCCTTTGGGATCCCTGGTCCATACCGTCAGGTTTGTTTATAACAGCCACACGTGGCGCTGAAACGTGTCGCAGGCTGTGACACAACTCTTCGTTGATGGAAATGTTGAAATTTTATATTTATTCTAAACATTTTTACAGCATTGGAAGAACTGCTGCTTCCAGAGCCGCAGGTTGCCAATCCCTGGTCTATACTTTTCATTTCATAGTTTTCCTAAGTTGGTTGCTCAGCTTCCAGCCCCAGGTGGAGATTTGGATGGCGAGGTTTATGTTAGAGTTTTTATCCAATTGTTATTCACTATCATGTGTTGCCAGGGTCCAAAATCCGCCTCTAGGCCTTCAGAAGAGACAGCGCTGGGGCATGGTAGTTTAAAATGAATGAGAACAGACCTGTGGCATCAACCAATCAACAACAAATTTGGCTTCACTTGGGCCAGCTAGCAGGCCTGCAGTGTCAGCACGTGCAGGTCTTTTGATTGGATAAACGATAGAGGCGGAGCTATGCAAAGCTGTGCAGAGCAGACCTGAGCAGACACGTCAATGTGATGAACAGAAAATAAGGAAATGGATCATTTGTGGCAGGTTGTTTTAGTTTTTTTCAACCCACAATGGCTGAAGGAGGCAAAGATATCAATTTGGCTGCAGATTTAGTTGCAATGCCATTCTCAAGAAAAACTTTTCAAGAAAAGCTACACTCTGTAAAGAGAGGCCGGCAGACCGTTAGCAAGAATGACTCAGCAGGAAAAAGGATTTATCCAACACTTTCCAGTTGATAACTACAAACAGTACACCTAGGTGGCAGGCTACGAAAAGTAAGTTAATAATACTATTAAAAATACATTAACGAATATGAATAGTAAGATATTGTGGGTAGAACGCATGGCACCGGACCGCACCCGGGTTCCGATACTGGCGCTGGCGCGGACACCACTGGTGGTGGCGGTGACAGCATGGACACCACCCGTGGCGGCGGACATCACCGGTGGTGGTGGCGGAAGCGCCGACGCAGACACCACCAGTGCCGGCGCGGACACCAACGGGCCCTTTGTCAGTTCCTTTTGTTTCTCTGTTATTAGTCTACTGAGTAGACTAATATAACTCTGTTGTACTTGACTTTATGTTCAGGTGATGCAGTTATGTTTTTGTCTAAATGCATCATGTGTAGAGCCATGGATCAGAATTCCGATTTTAAAAGGTGGATTAAGTCAGGTAGGACATCACTGCAGGCCCAGGTCTGAAATGCACGGCCCACCACTGCAACTCATACACAGTCACAGTGTAGTAATGTATTATGTTCAACATCCTGTAAGTCAATGCTGTTAACCTAAAAGTAAAGACATATGAGTCGTACAGTATCAAATGCACCTGAAGGCCAAGCAGTCATCAGTCATCCTGTACCACTCCCATGACGAAAAAGGACAGCCCTGACGATGTGCAGCCATGCAAAAATGTCCATGGCTAAACAAAGGTAGATTGATCTGCACAGAGACAAAAGACACACTGAACAGATGGTCTCACTCTTTGAATCCAGCAGTTGGTAACAAAATGGCAGCAGGTCAGAGGTGAGTTCAGTTTGTGCAAAACGTTAAGATATTCTGTTCAACTATTCCAAAGCTACTGAAGTTTTAAATTAATTGCAACTGACAGACCTTGTCGTAGACATCGCAAAGCAACTGAAGTCCTTTTTACATGGGTCTATAATAGCCTGAGGACCTCCGGTGGGTTAGAAATGAACACCCCACATCTGTGTACTTCTTTGCACCTTATTTGAATTTACCCAAAGTGATTAGAGTCATTCATATTGCGTTCCATTTCATCAGTGGTGATGGTGTGTTCATCCTGGAAGGATTTAAGGGGACTAGTTTGTCCAGCAGTCATATTTCTTTCATCCATGAAACATTGATCACCACAGAATTTTGTTTTATGCATGACCAGGGTTCATCACATTGCACCATCATTATGACGAATGCCTCATTTGACAAAATGAAAGTAATTCGACCTCAGACTGTTAGCTGTGACACTGTGGGACAAATGAAGTGTCGTTTCCTCCTTTTTTAAAGATTTGCATTACATTCAGGACTAGTTTCTCTTCGTGTTAGTTGACGACAACTACATTTGGCAGCAACAGAATAATAGAATAACACAATCCTACCTTACTGCTGTTTGACAAAGCTGGTCCATCAGTTTGAGGTTCACGGTGCTGACGTAGGCTGTCTTAAAGTGTAGGTGTGGAGAGAGTGGTCGCAGTAGCAAAATCTGTGTGTATATTCATTATGTTTTTAATTTTAATTATGTTTTCATTTATGCTTTAGCTACCCCTGACATGTAATTTTACCACTTGAATCAGATGAATTATGGGAACATTTTTCCAGATGAACACAGATACGTATATATAGGTTATACCCAACACCACACTGTCATAAAGTACTTTCAGACTGAAGCCAGAGTCCTGGACAATTCATCAACAGTGTTTGTCTGCAGAGGACATCCTGATCTCCCCATAGGACACCTGTTACAAATACAGAAAGGAAACTGAAACTCATCTACCTGTGTCATGGAAGGGATTCACGGTAAATGGGAGAGCACACAGGTCCCACCTACTGGTCAAGGGTGAGAAAAAACAGTTTCCACTGTATTTTCAGGTTATTATATGTGGCTGGTGAAATTGGATAATAGCCGGCGGCAGTGCAACCACCTCAGTGAAGGTTAAAATGTCATCAATTCTCACTATGAACATCTTCCTTGGCCATTGTTCATGGCTTTTAGTCCTAGTAGAGTATGTGTGTGGCAAACACTGGGACATACTGCCTCTGTGTAACATCTGGCTCTGTGTTCAGGCATTATGTTGAACCACCTGCAGCGATGACATTGGTTATGGTGACGGAACACATGTTAGTACTGTTTGGAAATGATCATTTTTTCCTAGAGATGTAAGACATATTTGTAACTGGGGAGGGTTGTGTAGTATTGTCCCTTAATAAATTCTGTGATGTTAAGTCATGTAATGATAGAGAATGACTTTGGTTTAAGGGAAAATACCATGTCTACCATGATGTTCTTTGAAATGTTCTATTTTTGTTATTATGTACAAGGTCAGCCATTACTTAAATCGAGGATATTTTATTCCGTTTTCATTCATTTAGGGGAAGAATAGTTATTACAAAGGTAAGGGCAAAGGTAAGGCATGTTCTGGTTCAAGTTCGTCTCCAGGAAGTGGCTTTAGTGAACGTATATGTCCCTAATGACTATGTGTGAATGACTACCTCCGACAGCTGCAGTTTGACTTGGGACAGTTTATTAGATGCTTGACGAATCCAATGAGAGAATATGTGGCCTGGATTCTTTTTAGACATCACAGATTGGTGTTAACATTTTGACAGACATGGAAAGATGGGGAAATATCCAAGAAAAACTGTTAGCATAACTCTGAACCTGAAAAAGACTGAAAAGGGTGAGAAAAACTGCAAGCTTGTTTAATAAATGACAAAAGCTGAATGTAGATTGTTTTAAATGGTAAAAACACTCAGACTAAGACATTTTTGGTGTGTGTGTGTGTGTGTGTGCGCGCGCATGCATTCAAAATGCACTTTGCAGCCAGTCTGCAAAGTGTGGCAACTAAACCAGTCTCACACAGATTATCCTGCTTTGATGTTTTTATTCCAGTGAGAAGATGATCATTTCTTCAGATAAAGCCCAGATGACCATTATTAAATATTAAGCCCATGCACAGTTTCTCATGTACAGTAAGCAACACTCTGCTCATCTTCCAGTGACAGCAACAAAGTTCCACAATATTCCGTCTCTTCAGTGGTGATAAAAACAGTTCAAATTATTCTGTTGAAAAACAGTGACTATTTCCTTCAGTTCTCAACCAGTGAAGAACCAAAAAGTACCAAAAAATAAGAAACAAGGACTTTTTTGAGTTCAGTTTTAGAATTCAGAGATGTTCTCTGAAACAAAGATCTCTACCTGTAGCTCTCTGTCATCGTGTTTCCCTGTGTTTTTTCTTTAAATCTGTTTTTGTTTTCAGTCTGAAGCTGCGACATTCGCTCCATCTCAAACTGAAGATCACTCGTCTTGGCAGCGGCCGATGTGTTGGCACAGACTTTAGTTAAGCGGCTGCCGCTGGATTTAAGTGCTTCATCTGAGGGTCCCTGCGTTACTGTAGGAGGGGCAGAGTCATCCGGTGGGGGCGGCACAGAGGTGAGTTCAGGGGATTTGCGTCCGTAATATAATGCCCAGAGCAGCATGAGAGTTAGAGCCATCGCTAGGATCTGAGCGACACCGATGGACACACCTAGAAAACGCAAAGCCTGTAGCTGCTTCGTCCCTCGAATGAAATTGTAGATCTTTGGACCACAGCCCTAAGACATGGAAACACACAAAGAAGAAGAAATGGCTTGAACCATATAGATGTCATTCCATCATCAACTGCGACATTTTCCACCAAAATTTGGGATGATGATACAAACAGTGTCAGAGATGGTCAGGTTTGTTGTTAAAATTACTGAAAGATAAAGAGTAGGATTTTATCTCATATATAGGAATGTAAATATTATCAGTAAAATATAATGAAAGTAAACATTTAGGAAAACTGACATGGAAACATCCCCACAATCCCTAAAACCTCCTCCTAAGGAACTGCTGGAAACTATCCAGAACTTCATCTTGTGCCTTCAACCTCTTGTAATGTGGAGAATAAGATCTCTAAAACCTCCTTAAGAAGCAGGAGGAGGATCACATGACATCAGTATGAAGCATAACGTGGAGCAAAGTGTCATCGTACTTTGGAGTTCTACACATTTTTTTTAAGACTGAGAAATTTCATCAAAGTGCTTCTGGGTTTTTGGAGGTAAGAGAAAAACTTGTGTTGGCATTGTTGTCATAGTAGCTATCTGGAGCAACATTACCTCACCCCTGATATGCAGCAACGTTAAAGAACAAACATATACAGTACCCTTGACCTGTGTTTGACCGTATAAGGTTGGGATCGCGATCAGGACAGTGACATCTCACCTCTTGGTGCAGGTCACTGAGATCATGGTAGTGGGCATGGCGAGCACACCCAGGGTACTGATTGGAACAACAGGAGTCAGGTGGCCACTCCATCTCTGTCATCTCCAGCCAATCAGTGAAGTAGATCACCCCACAGCATTTAAACTGTGGGCAGGTAAACACACCTGTATTCACAAAGGTCACATGACTACTTCATATGTGTGTGTGTGTGTGTGTGTGTGTGCGTGCGTGCGTGTGTGTGTGTTGCCTTCTGACCTCTGTTTGGAAGGTGTTCCAAGTGTGTGTGAGCCACTGGTATCGTTGCAGGCCATAATTTGGCATCCGTGACTTCAGACTGATCATATCAGAGCGCTGTACGAGGGGCTGAAGCCACCCACACACACACACATGCAGAGAAGAAAAGTATGTATTATGTCCTGCTGATAGCAAACCATTCACACTGGCTTCAGTACCCATAACCCCCTGCAGGCAGGTGAGGTCTGATGGGATGAAGGCCATGATGTCAATACACACTGCTGTTCTAATGCTGAGGTAACCATCAGCCTTATTACTCACCTGCTGAGTTGATGACCCTGATTATTCAATACATTATTTTTCCCTCACTGCATACTGTAATTGTTAAAAAGTTTTGATAAAGCTGTAAAAGTATTTTGTCACTCAAAGGATTAATGAAAATTTCTGTTACATAATTATAGCCTGCTCTGCTAGCATTACACAGCTACACTAGCTAATTAAATTGCTTGGTGCATTACCTATCAGCCTGATAAGTAATGTGTTTATAGATAAGGCTTTGTAAAGTTAGCATTACCTTTATCAAACATAACTACAGTATAACTGTTAGCATTTAGCAAGTGGCAGAAAACACTTGGAAGTATATAATGTTTCATGGTATGCAATGTGACCAGTAGAGCTGTAACCGGAGTCACAGGAAGTAGTCTGATGGAATAATCCTGCTACTGGGTGACTGTCATCAGTCTCCACTCCTGCTATTACGGTATTAACATTTTAAGTCAACAACCTTTGAGCTGTAATATGTGGAAAATTATGAGTTTGGGCAAAAGCATACATCTTAGAAGTGCCAATTTCTTTTGTAATACGATTTTATCATTTTATTACCATATATTTCTTCCCCATATCTAAGTGGAAGTGGGAGAGACCAAAATAACATCTCTACCAACATCACAGCATATAAATGCACTGTTTATAAAGACCCTAATGTTGCATTTGTTCAAGATGACTGTGAATGAAATACTAACGACCCCAACATCTGGTGACTTTTTAACACAGTTCCAGAAAAGTAGTTGAATCGGACTTATCTTCAGCACTGGTGACTGTCTACGGGTCAATACAATTGTACAGGTGGAAAGTTAAAAGTTACACTAACAGGACAACTTTCAAGAAAATTAACTTTACTGGTTTTTGTTTAGACAGTATCACGCATCACATTCCCAGTTCTCTAAATAAGATCACTAACGACTCCAAAAAAATAAAGATGGGCAAAATGCTAAAACTTGAGAGGATTGAAAGAGGCTTGAAAATGTTAGTCATCATACATCTGTTTGTTCTGGCTCATGTGTTTCTGATGTATTTCTTTATAATGTATTTTGTTGTGCTGATATGCAATGATGTGTTTAATGCCAACATAATAATAATAGTGATGGTAATGTTTTGTTGATGTGTGTATTACGTTGTTGTATAGTACATTGGATGTGCTAGAATTTGTGGTTGTGATGTGTCCTGTATGTTGTTGCATTGTGTGTTGATGTGTGTAACAGGAGCGGCGCTGTGTGCCGGACGTGTCTAACATATCTGGTTATTTTTAGGTCTTTAGTTTGTATCAGCAGCTGAATGTTTCTGAATACTGCAGCTGCTCAGAGGTCTCAGTCTCATCTGCGCAATACTGACATTGTTGATAGATGTATAAAATATGACAGTGTAAAGAGGAAGCCAGTTTTCTCACCTCATCATAAGTCCACACAGCACTGGCCAACTCCACACAGAAGATCACCAACAGAGAGCTGAAATACTGACCCACAGACATTCAGACTTAGTTTAGGGTTAATTTATTGTAAATTTCAGTTACTTTGTGTTTCAGTTTATTAGTTTATGAGAGTTGTAAAGACATGTTTGGTTAAATAGAATAAATGAATTTAAGTCAAATGTATAAATAGAAATAAAGTGAACACAATGAAGTCATGTGAAAAGGCACGTGTGTGTCATCCATTTCAGAGTGAAAATATCAGCAGACTGCTTTGTTAGTATTCAGCTCCATTTACAGCTCACTCCCTCACACACACACACACACACACACACACACACTGCATGATGAATCTATCTCTGCTGTCTCTGTCATTAGTTAAGGGGAGGGTGAACTTTTGACCTCCACTCCTCTCACACACACACACACACACACACACACTTCTCACAAACAGATGAGGAAACCAGCAGGTGAGAAAATATGAACCCTCTCTGAGCATTCCTCTTTCTGCTGGTAAGTGGTTCCGAGTGAAATATTCAGATGCTCACAGGCTTTTGAGAACCTCCTCAAGGGTCATCTCAAGGAAACTATAAGTTATAAAACTTAAAGAACTCTCTCAACTTTTCCCAACTCAAGCCTTCGCATTGTATTTATCTCGGTACAACAGAGACTCTTATTTGTTCATTCAACAGAAACACAGATTTCCCTCTGTTGTGAGATGATCGATTAACCTTATACAAAGGTGGACAGACTGAGTACTTTCCTATCTTCTCACCAGGACTGAGGAACAAACAGTGACATTTTCACATCACTATACCACGTGCTTTGACGCTATCAAGTATTAAATTGTATTTTATTTCAGGTTTAAATTGTGAGAAATAAGGAAATCTCATCTGCATCCATGTTTCAAAGAGCATGCGATGCGTTTTTATCTTTTTGTGATCCCTGTCTAATGTGTCTCACCACAGTTCCATTATGAGTGAACCCTATTTTAACCCTTCACCCGACTGCTTTATCTCATTTCACTTCCAAAACCTAACTCGATTTCCACAGTCTAGAAGAAGAATCTTTTTTTTTTTTCAGTATAATGTAAATGGACAGGGAACAAAGACTGAAATAGACCTTCTAGCTGCTCATACAGGAACACAATACACACACAACACAAAGCTGATAGGAAGCAGACACAGATGACATTAAAGCTAGCTCCCTGGTGCAAGAAATCCATGGTCTCATGAGACAGCAATGCAGATATAGTAGCTATCTGTAGCTACTGTGGGAAAATAACTGCCTCACTAATCATTAATAAATATCTGCTCTATCCATAGAAACAGAATACGGGAAAACTTTACAAAGACTTATATGAGTATTTTTCATTTGTATTGAAACGGATCTCATTTTTTACAAAATTTTTTACTGAAGCCCTGCAGTGCAGCTGTGGCTCAGGAGGTATTGTGGGAGCCATGAGAAGAGTGGCAGTGTGATCCCTAAGAAACTGGTGTTAATGCGTGTGTAACTGAGTGACAGATGTTCTAAAGCACACTGTGCCAATAAAGCAGAAAAGCATTATATACATTCACCTTGTTTTATCAGGTACGTACAGTGCTACTGTCTGTTTAAGGTACTTTGTGCTGCATGTGAACTGAGTCCAGGGAGCAAATGAGTTCTGGAGTGCCTTACTAAAGAGGATATCAACTAGTTCTCAGCCAGTCTGGAGAATTTACTTAGCAATCCTTACCCTTTTCATCTCAGAACCACTTCCACAACCCTCTAGGCCACAGCCCTCAAAGCACTCAGGAACGGGGACACAGTCACAGAGTTGTGGGCATTCTTCACCAGACAGATACAGTCCTGTCTGGTAAAGAATCTACAGATTGGATTTGACACGTGGTTCTAATGTCGTCTTAACAATGGTCAAGTGATCACTGATAGGCAGCAAATGAAACAGGACATGACAATGACTAAAAATGATAAATTACTCTGAATTTGAAGCTTGTTGGAAATTGAAAGTGCAGGAGTTAATATAGGACTAGTCATTTTTAGGCATTTTATTGTGGTAGTTACATATTGTGTGGTTTTAAATATTGAATTTACAAACAGCACAGTGCAACCATTGAGTTAAAATGTCTCATCTCACTGAAAACATATTTGATTTCCTTTCTGCTCGTCTATGATTCCTTATATCTGTTCTCACATCTCCAGCACTGGAGACTGAGACATAAGGAAAAGAAGTATTTAAGAGACTCAGGATGTATCACAGAGACAGTCTCCTTGTTCAGGACGTTTCTTTTGTCTAATAAAGACTTCCATCTGTATTCAGGATGAGGTGGAGTTGTTGTCTCTATTGTGATGCGATCTCCCAGGTGTCTCAGGAGCAACAGGGGGAGGGGTGGGGGCATTTCCTGTTTCGCCTGGTTTCCCATCATTCATCTGGCTGGTCTGTGTTTCTGTGCCTACGGGGACAAAATTATCTCCTCTGAGAGACAATAGAGACACCCGAAGCCTGGCTCTGCCCACTCAGGTGGGTCATACACAGGTGAAGTGGATCATAGACTGACCCATGTTATCACGCCAGTCTGACTGGTGCTCAGAGGGCTATGATGGAAGCACATTCAGGTCTTCAGATTATTAGTTTAGGGTAAACCTGGAAATCTACTGATGCTTTTATTTTGAGACTGACATCTTGTTTTTGCACAGTTACTTCAATTGCATAACTGTCATTAGCTCACTACAGTTATTACACAGAGAAACCCAAAAATTCTGGATAAAAGACTATTTTATGTTATCACTGTCTAATATTAACTCCAACAGACAGTGCACGTCACTTAAATCTGTCAAATGTAGATTACATGACATTTCTTACATCACTTTAAAGACTTCCAAAATCCACCAGCGTATCTCTCATAAGACTGTAGACTTTTATTTGAATGCCTTTTGGCAGTCAGCTTTCTCTGTGAAAATCACAACTCAATAGAAAGCCACACCAGATAATATAAAGAGCTGCAGTTATCAGCTCTAAAGCTACTGTGAATAAAAGCCGTCAGAGGAAGGCATACTCCCAGCTGCAGCCCACCCCACGCAGAAAAAACTACAAGCAGTACTAATTAATGATGTTAGCTTAGTTTCAGTCACTTATCTTTCAGACAGCAGGAGTCATGTAGTTTCAGACGGAGGGGCAAACAGACAACAGACTAACAGCCAATAGGACCACTCCACAGCATCACTAATAAATTGCAGCTAGTTTGTTGTACTAATAGTCCATGGTTTTCCCTTTAGATCTGTTAACATAATGATTACAGACAGGCAAAATGACAAATGTGCTGACTGCCACATTCCGCTGCATTACAAAAATGAGCAAAAAACTTACTCAACTCTGTAAGTACCGACTTCATTTTCCATGTTTTAATTAACTGAATTCATATCCTGGGGCTTTCATCTTGTCATCACACACAGCGCAACATCATAGTGCTGAGTCTGTGATGCATTATAGTGTGTAATTATTGAAATCCATATAATGGTTTTACAAAGGCTGCTGCCACCACCAGACCTGCCTCCAGATCTTATTTGCATAAAAGCCACAGCTGGGACAGATTTGGTTGGATTTCTTCTCCCCTGATAACCAACATCCCCTGGTAGAAGAACCCTTTCAATTTCAGCTCCTCTTTGACTATTATGGGTCATCCAAATGGGGAACGCACTTTAGTTGAACATCAGCTTTTTGGACATAAATCCTGCAATAACTGAGAAACAGCAGTGTGATGCTCGACACACACGCATACATACACATACACACACACACACACACACACAGACACACACACACACAAAACCACTTGGTTTTTAACATATAGATACAATAATGACTGTGGACTGCATGACACTAAATTATAGGATAGTTTGACAAATAAAAATAACTCATGGACAAAGTTGGCTTTACATAATTGGCCAAAAGTAATAAGAAAATAGCAATAAAAATATTGAGTTGGCGTACATATGACTTGGATGTTTTTCCTCAACATGACAGACACCAGATTTAAAATATGGATAAGTAAAGGACTGACAACTTATTGTTGTTTCATATGCAACAGAATATTGCAGAGCTTTGAAGCTCTAAATAACAGCTATGGTTTGGAAACTCAAGATCTCATTAGATACCTACAAATGAGGCACCAGGTAAATGAAATTATTAAAGAGAGGCTGGGTAAAACAGCTTCTCTTTAATAAGAGAGGCTGTTTCTGTATGGTCTTGTTTGACCATACAAACAAGAAAATACAAAAAGAATGTCTCCAGACTATACAAGGGTTTTCAAGAACCCTCAGCAGTAAACACCCAACATATAAAAAACAAATGGGAAGGAGGGAGTAGGATAGTTATTGATACATCTTCTGATGCACCTCAGCACATCATCAGTGTTGTTACCTGGGCTCATAGGGTGTTTCGGGTCTTACAACATACACCCTCGCCCAGGCGACCCAGCCACGGTTGATAAGACCACAACTTGTGCTCAGGTAGCATTTGCTTGTCCCCATGGCTGCCCTCTCCGGATCCAAAGCCATCTTGAGGCTTTCTCCGCTGCGTCCGTAGTGTTCTTAATCGCCCTGGTCCTTGCTGTCCCTGTGATGCACAGAGTGCTTAAGGCTTTGTGGAGTGAATGTCCCACAAACCCTCTGCATCCAACCTTGATTGGCATACAGCTTGCCTTCCAGCCCTGCTTCCGACATTCGATGATCAGGTCTTCATATTTGGTCCTCTTTCTTTCATGGGACTCCCCTACACGGTCCTCCCATGGCACAGTCAGCTCCATGATTAAGATGTTCTTCATTCTTTCTGACACCAGTAGGATGTCTGGCCTCAGGGCGGAGCTAACAATGTGTTGGGAGAACCTCAGCTGCTTCTCCAGATCTACCAAAAGCTGCCAGTCGCAAGCTGTTCCCAGGATCCCTGCTGGAGCCTTTCTGCATCCCAGACTTGGCCTTTCTCCTGCCTTGATAAAAGCAATTGTGCTGGTGGACCTGTGCACCCCGCTGCATCTGCTGATCCATTTGCTGATGGCTTCTGCGATCGGCTTCAGCACCTGGTTATGGCGCCAGGTGTAACGGCCCTCGCTGAGTGCTTTTGGGCAGGAGCTCAGTACGTGCTCCAGGGTTCCTCTGGCTGAACACAGCTGACACTCTGGTGTTTCTGTTTTCCCCCAGGTGAAGAGATTCGCAGGGCTCGGCAGGATATCATATACTGCACGGATCAGGTAGCCAAGTGATTTTCCTCTCCATGGCATGTTCCCATCTGGTTCAGGCCCCTTGCTGCCTCAGACCTCTGCTTGTCCTACTATCCTCCACTGAAGCCCTGACCTCCTCCTGGATCTGCCTCCGCTTCTCCTTCCCCTTGCACTCCTTGTACCGAGGAGGTGTTGGGAACATCCCCAAAACCTGCTCTGCCATGGGCCACTGTTCTCACCAGATCTTTGTGGTGCAATCGTGCCTCTGCTTCCAGCACACCAGCCTTGGTGCTCCACTTTCTCCCAGTCTTCACCACCACTCCTGCCTGGGCCACCTTTGGATCACTTGAGTCCCAGTACATCAGCACCTCTCTTGTCCGTGCCACGTTGAACTCCTCTTCCAAAGACTTCAGGGGAAACTGGAGATTAGTGGTGTTCCCATAGAGGGCGATGTTACTGAGGCTTCTGGGCAGCCCCAACCATCTCCTGAGACAGGTGCTGACCTTCCTCTCCAGGACCTCCACGATGGAAATAGGGACCTCATAAACAAGTAGCGACCAGAGTATTCTTGACAGTATACCATGCTGGTATATCCACGCTTTAAACTTGCCCGGGGGGCCAGATCTGTCTACTGATCTCAGCCAGCTGTCCAGTTCATGGCAGGTTGACTGGACAGACAAGGAGTCTTTGAGGCTGCTGTTGAAGACCTTGCCCAAGCTTTTCGCAGGCTTCTCTGAGAGTGATGGTATCAGTGACCCTCTGATGTTAAAACGGAACCTGTCCGTAACTTTGCCCTTCTTCAACACCAGTGATCTGGATTTTGCTGGTTTGAATTCCATCCGTGCCCCTGGAGGATCCACCTGCATCCTGGCACTGACTCTTTGTTGGCTGTCAGGTCATCCATAAACGCCCTTACCGGTGGCTGGCGGATCCCTGATTGGGTCCCAGGGCCTCTGCACTCTGGCTCCACCGACTTCACGATCATATTCATTGCCAGGGCAAACAAAGTCACAGAGATGGTGCAGCCAGCGATTATGCCCACCTCCAACCTGTGCCACTCTGATGTAACATCCCTCGCTGTGACTCTCTTCCTGAAGTGGTTGTAATAGTCCAGGACCAGGTCCACAACATGGAGAGGGACGTGATGTTTGGTCATAGTGGCCTGGACCAGTTTGTGGGAGATAGAGCCATATGCATTGGCTAAGTCTAACCACAGTACTTCGAGGTCTCCCTTGTTCTCCCTGGCCTCCCAGATGAGCTGGGTCACCACTCCGGTGTGTTCTAGACACCCCGGTACTCCAGAGATCCCTCCCTTTTGCACTGACTTGTCTACGTAGTTGTTGCTGGATAGGAAGTTAGCTAGCCACCTTGCTACTATGCTGAAGGAGATCTTTCCTTCCACGCTCAACAGTGAAATAATCCTAAATTGGTCGATCTTCTTGGAATCCTTCTCTTTGGGGATCCAGACACCTTCAGCAAACCTCCACTGCTTCGCCACCTATCCTCTCCTCCAAATGACCCTAGGGATCTTCCAGAGCCACTTGTGTAGCAATGGACAGTTCTTGTAGACCTTGTATGGTACACCACTT
Organism: Gymnapogon annona; assembly: GCA_029814585.1. Lineage (NCBI taxonomy): Eukaryota > Metazoa > Chordata > Actinopteri > Kurtiformes > Apogonidae > Gymnapogon > Gymnapogon annona. The sequence goes on along the minus strand of JAPTHA010000005.1, from coordinate 8,151,046 downwards.
GGACCAGGAACTGAGCTAGCTCTTTCCTTCTTCACTACCTCCTGGACTTCCTTCAGGAGTGGCTCCCTTGTGTCAAAATCCTTTGTAGGGGTTGGTGGGTCGACAAGGATATCACACTGGCCAGATCTTCCTGTCTGCCAGGGTCACTATATGTGTTGTGGAGATGCTGATCTAATTCCTCTTTGGAGCACTCCAGGTTCCCATTCCGTATCTGCCCCAGCAGCCGTTTGGTGAAACCAAAAGGGTTGGCTATGAAAGAAGCACGCTTCCTGGCTCTCTCTTTCCCACGCCTTCGGTGCCATTCAGCTCTGCACAGGGTCATCATCCTTTTCCTCAAGATGGCCCGCAGCTCCACCAAGGCAGGGCGCTGCTCCTCATTGGCTACCTTGTGTTGCTTCTTGAGGGACTTTAGTTCCTGACGGCTTTTTCGGATCTTCGCTTCCCTCTGGTTCATGGTGTAGGTTGTCTGAGCTGCACTCCTCTCTTCTGGGCCAAACCTATCTTGGGCCAAGCTGATAATGATAGAAGTCATTGCCTGCAGCCTCTGATCCACTCCTCCCCTTGCAGATGCTTCAAGCACCTTGTCGACATCCTCATCAAACTACTCCCAAACGGATGTCTTGCATGCCTGTGGCCACTTAATTCGAACCTTCGCCAGGGCAAGACTTAAGGGAACAGGTAATGCCACACGGAGGCTCTGGGTTCTGTGGGGTGCTTCCTGGCCCGGCTCCTCCTGCGGCTCATCAGATTTGGTATCTGTGCGCTGTGACACTTTCTCCTGCACCAAGCACTTCATCCTGGCTTGGTGAATTTTGAGGCCATGGCTGTTTTTGCAGATTTTTCCGCATAGATATAGCTGCAGAAGAGTGGGACGATATTTGTAAATCACAATGGAAAACTACCCTCGCTCACTGTTGGAGGGAATTTAGGTGGAAGAATATTATAAGATTTTTTTAGAACTCCTGCCCCGAAAAAGCGTAAAGGTGTAGGAACTAACTGTGGGAGGTTATGTAGATCAGCTGTAGCTAATCACTATCATTTATTTTGGGATTATCCAAAACCCAAGTTGTTCTGGAAGAACATTCACAATTGTTTTGGAAACTGTATTTAAGACCAGAGTTCCCTTTGATGCTTTGACAAAGTATATGGTGGAATAACACAGAATATTCCAACTAAGGGAGATAAATATTTAATGAGAATGCTGCTTATTAGAGGGGGAAAAGCTCTGACAAAGAAGTAGCTACAAACAGATTGAATTGAATTGAATAAGCCTTTATTAGTCCCCAGAGGGGAAATTTCAAAAACAGCAGCTTAAGCAAAGAGTAGAAAAAAGCAGAAACAGATACACAACAGCAAACCGAATCCTGCACAACATGGACAACAAAAACAGACAGTATACATGATTGAACTCCCAGAGATGATAACGAAAAACGATGAGCACCACAACTAGAAGATTGGTAACAAACAATCTTCCATGTAATGGAGAAACTGTCCTTTTCTTTAAAAGTAAAGAATTATACATTCATGGAAATATGGTCAAAATGGATTGTATATATTACCCTACTAAGGCCAGATTTAACTTCACTGGAAGTGACAAGTTATATTTGTACTGGTTGAATGCAATGGATCTGAAATGTGTGGATTTTGAAGTAAGGATAATGAAACTAAGAGGAGAAATGTGAGATCTTTTTCTGTTCTAATGTAGGTAATTTGACAAAAAAATAAAAGGAAGAAGATTTATTTTACAAGGGTTGTTTTTCTTTTTCTCAACAGAGCGCCTGTATGGCGTGCCTTATGTGAACCTCATGCTTTGTCATTGCGGATTTTGTGGATAGGATATGCTGATGTACTGTTTTTTTTTCTTTATTGCTTTAATTTTGCTTTTCTCTGTTGTACAATATCTTCCCAAATAAAACTAAATATGAAAAAAATGTTATATTGCCTAGCACACTGTTTATGTCCATATAATGAAAGCTTTAGTTAAATAACAAGCCAAGTCCAATGCGTTACTTGCATACACATGTCCTTGAACAAAAGAAACAACAGATTCTGAAAATGGTAATGAGTAGTTTCTGGGTTTTTCAGTCTTTCAGCAGCAGATAATCAGTGAAGAGCATAAAACTTACCCAGGACAGCAGCAGGAGGTTACACTTGAGGGTGCCGCAGTACCCCACCATGGCCACAATGATAAGGAAACAGCACACGGCGATGATGACGGGATGGACAGCAGGAGAATATGTGAGGATGGCAGCTTCCTCCAGCCTGCAGAGACACTCAGAGCGTCAGTACTTGTGATTTATCCATGCTCTAAACCAACTCTCCATGGACCAGTCTGTGCACAGCAGAACTCAGAGTAAATGTCTGGAGGTAACTGTCAGCACTCATTTCAAGTACACCCATCTGTGTCACATTAGTAAATGTGTGTCCTGAAAATTAAGCAGTGAGCCAGTCTTTACGTCTGATCTGTCTCCTGATCGACTTCCACCCTATTGAGTTTTTTTTTTCTCGCACTCTGAGACTCCTTTATGGAATAAATAAAACATTTCACTCCATGGGTTTGGTTGTTTTAGCCAAAGATACATACTTTTGTAGTCCATGATGCTGAAATATCTCACAGAAATCATTTTAATGCTTAAATCTGCTTTAAAAGCAGTGTTTGTCTAATGATTTAACACCATCTGAAACCTTTCCCAAAAAGAAACAAATCACAGAACCATCAATCAGCGGTTGTTTTGCTGTTTGGAGGTGAGAAAGGGTTTGAACTTCTCTTTCAATTCTTATTTCAATAAAGCCCCTGGAAATTTGGCATGAAAGGGTAAAAATGCATTAGGCATCTTCAAAAGTCTGATGGAAAATAAACATTCAGAAGTATTTTTCAAATGCATAAAATGACTCAGACTGTACAACTGTGGAAGATTACATCAGCATTCACAGAGGATAAAAACATTAGCATAATCCTAAACATACAATAGATATTCTTAAATGTAGTACATGTAGTACTTATTAGTCAATTACACAAAAAGAATAGCCTATGGATAACAAATTTCATGTAAATTTGTTTTTATCTGAATGAATGAGGGAGGAGGCAGTGATCCAAGGTTACAGAAAATGAATGAGGTGTCCACCACAAGGCCACAAAACATACAAATATAAAATGGTATTCACAAGAACAAGACAAGAGCCCAATGGGGCAGAGCTCTGTAACTGCCACAAGATACTGGCTATTAGTTGACAATTGAAAGAACCAATATATGTGGACATTGATAGATGTTTCAACTGCTCCCAATGCTTGAAAAAGAAATCAAAAAGTAGTTCAAGGGCATTATTATTATACGACCTGTGTAAAATAATTTAGAACCAGGGTCTGCTGGGTTACCACGTCCTATAACCTAGCTGGTCGCCATATTGGTTCTAAGTCACATATCTGACTGATTCTAGACCACAATTGGTCAATACAACAGGTAGTTATTCACTTTTATAATATCAACATGTTAAAAGCAATCAGATCGGAAAACATATCATCTAACCGGATGGAATGGACCTAAAACACTAAAATCACTTTCATAGTCTCTGTGTTTTAATCCCTGCATTTATCTGCCTGTTCTCCCAATGTCTGTGTGGGTTCTCTGATAATAGTGGGCTAACTGGTTACTGTCAGTTGGCTGTAGGTGTGAATGTGAGAGCTGTGATGATGAACATGCGACACATCCAGAGTGTACCAGGTCTTCGTCTGTTGATAGCTTAGATAGCCTCCAGCATCCCCCACAACCCTCCTGAAGATAAAGCACCTAAGGCAGTCCCGTCTCCAGCGGCTGTGCCATATCAGGCCAGATGGAAGACAGTCGTATCCCAAAGGACACCCTATCTGCAAAAGTAACATCTGGCAAAAGGCCAGCTGCGCCCCTCTACTCCATTATACAGGCGCCTACAAACAACACCTCAAATGCTTCAACATCAGTCCGGTCACATGAGAAGATTTCGCACAACAGCATTTCCAATGACAGCAAGCAATCCACAATGTCCACCCTGACACAACCTCATCAAACAAAAAGAAAGCTGAGGTCATAACATGTGCTCAACATCATTGGATTTGGTCTACATGTGTCTGCTTGTCCCAGACTGGGCTCCACAGACGACGGTAAAACTGACTTCCCATGGTGCAAGAAATCCATGGTCTCATGAGATAGCAATACAGATATAGTAGCTATCTGTAGCTACTGTGGGAAACTGACTGTCTCACTAATCGTTAATAAATATCTGGTCTATCCATAGAAACACAATATCAGAAAGTTTACAAAAACTTAAATTAGTATTTTAAATTTGTATTGAAACAGAACACATTTTTTATGTTTAGTGATGTTCATTTGCAGCTGTGGCTCAGGAGGTATTTTGGGAGCCATTAGAAGATCGGCAGTGTGATCCCTGAGAAACTGGTGTAAATGAGAGTGTAACTGAGTGACAGCTGTTCTAAAGCACACTGTGCCAATAAAGCAGAAGAACATTATATACCTTTACATTATTTTACCAGGTACGTACAGTACTACAGTGCGTTGAAGGTACTTTGTACTGCATTTGAACTCAGTCTGACGCTGAAAATCCTCCAGGGAAACTGAAAAGGCAGTGTGATGCTGGTTTGAGAAGCCAAGACATAGACCTTCCACCATCCTACAGCTACCCCACTCTTCCACTGGGACTCACCTGGTGTGGGCTGTCAGAGTCAGGACGGTGTTCAGGGAGTCTCTTATCCAGGCTGCCACTCCCAGGACACATGCTGACATCAGCTGGGACACCCACAGAAATAAACACACACAGAAATAAACACACACGGATCAGTTTCTGCTGCCTACAAATAACATCTCAGAATGTGAAACATGCTCTCACAAACAGACCATGGCCTACTTTAAGTGCAAATTTAACTGTAATTTCAACTTTGTGCTCAACTGGAACTTCAACTCCAGCTTCGACAGAAAAGTGGACAACAGTCATGTCCAAGCGCAACTTCAGCGAAGCCTCAGGTTCAACTGCAATTTCAGTTAGAGCTCATCTGTATGTGCAGCACCTGCAGCAGAACAACCACTTCCTAACAGTGTAACTAATGCACCTTCTACGACTTTTATCGAACATGTTGTAGCTGCAAGTTGTTACAATTTCACCCATGCCTTTGATCCAGCTTCATCTGTAATAATACCAATGCAAATTCAGCTTTGATGCAACATTGCTATTTTATTCCAACTCGAGGTGCAACATTACAACTCATACAACTTTAGTCTACAACCAACTACAGTGTTCATGCAACTTTAATCCAACATCTACAGCAATATTAATATATTAATGCAGTGTTCGCAGAAACTGTACAGGGACATAAACTTAATTAAAGTTCAGTACCAACTTTAATGCTTCACACGCTCTAATGTAATATAAATGTATCCGTGTTAACTTCACAGATATTTGTATACATATATTTTAGATGCTCTCCAACAGACTATTAGCATAATAACCACTTCGGGTTGAGCTGAATACTAATTTCACAAAGAAACGATTGCAACATCTCATAGATACATCTGAAATTGCACCTGTACAACATTTGATATACTTATGCCAAATCCACAAGGAATTAACACGGGTGAATGTTAATTATTACATAGGAAACTTTCAGATCTTGAAATGAGTACATGGTGAAATGACAAGCATTTCACCATTCTGTTTAAGGGCTGTGAGCTGTAAGCTTTAAAAAACTGATGCTTTGGATTGTGATAGTTGTGTCTGGGGTCAATGACTAGCGAGTAGAGAGTGTTATTAATCTTCCACGTGTTGCATTAATGTCAGTGTGAATCCAACCAGTCACTCCTCTCACCCAGAAGAGTAAGTTGAGCGCGTACAGCAGACAGCGCAGACACCTCACCGCGTCTTCACGAGCCATCCCGAGCGCAACCACCGGAACTCCGCCGTCCTCCTCATCTGAGCCCGGGACACCATGGCAACATGCTCACTACAAACAAACAACCGGTGAGTGACGATCGCGGAGCGGGAAGGGGGCTGTATTGAGATTATCACCCATTAGAGAGCTGCCTCTTCCCAGAAACTGCGGTCCGCTCCGTGCGTAAAAACCGCATACCGTTGTGCGTGCGCCTCCCGCTCAGCTCTGTCCGACGTCTTGTTTTAGCAGCTCAGATTTATCCGTGAGAAGCTCCAAGAAACATTCACAACAGGTGGTTTCTTACTTTCCCTCAGCCCGTCGGGATGATGGAGTGTGCTGCTCTGTGCTCAGCAGTGGCGCTGACATTTCCAAATCAATCACCACTCACTTAACGACACTGCGCCTTAAACCACAGCATGCTTCACTCTTATCCGAACAACGCACTTGGTCTTTGTTGTGTAAAACCTTCAAAGTGAAACTCGGGAGAAAAACTGGGATCCAAGGCGTCACAGACAACTCGACTTCAACGCTCAAACTTCTCGTTCGCTGCGTCAAAAGTTTGGTCCAAACGGAGCTCTGTCCGGTCCAGTGTCGGCTCCAGTTGTTGCCAGAAACCTGGAACTGCTTGAGTGGG
>JAPTHA010000005.1:8023460-8049226 GCA_029814585.1 Gymnapogon annona | reverse complement strand
GGGGGGGGTTCTGGTCCCCATTAACCACGAAAAACAAGGGATCACTGTACCTGAACCACATGTCTGGACTGAACAGGGAAATGGCTCCTACTTAAGGGGCTGGTCTTATGGATGTTTCTCCAGATTGCTTTTATTCAAATTTCAGTCAAATATTTGACACTGTGTCATTAAATTATTGCGTATAATTATTTTATTATGTGGGGTTTGCAAGTGTTATCCTTGTTTAAATGTGTCCACTGAGCTGCTGCCTGCGTTGACCAAGATGCTCTGGTAAAAAGGATTCTGAGACTCATCAAGTCTCTCTTGGATAAACGAAGGTTGAATTTCCAAAAGCAGCAGACCTTTGTTCTGATCCATAATTAGTGCTGCAAAATTAATCAAATAGCAGTCACAAAATCAGTTTGTGAAATTGTAAAGGCTGTGATACTGGAGGTTCTAGGGTGATCTAGTGGTAGAAATTGGTTTTAAAGAAATGACACAGATGTGGTTTTCTGTGTGTTTTCATGTTACGTTGGAGTTTGTAATGAGTCATGGGTACATTTTCCCTAAAACATAATAACATTCTAATAGAGAGCAGACATGCAGCTCCTTCCTCTGTGCTGTGTGGGACCTCACGTCACAAAAAATATGAATGGTAGTCAATGGGAAGACAGATAATTGTGGAGTCTTCACGCATTTTCTGATACTTTCAGCTTCACAACAAGCAGCAACTTTATTGACTTTAAATTGACAAACGTTTTCGGAAATCATAGCATTATTAAGATAGAAAAAAATAATGAACAAATAAAATAACAATACTAATACTTAGAATGATGATACTAATACTATTACTACTAAAAATAATATATAATATTTTTTGTGAAATAAGAGGTGGGATTAAACAAATACATTATTTCAGATATCACCAAATTTTATATTATTTGTATTTCTTTTGTATTATAAGTATTTCTTTTGTGTAACGTCATACATGTTGCCAATAAATGTCAGTGGTTGTATTGCTCTTTTCACTCATTATAGAAAGGGGTGTGACTTCAGCTCCTGTTTTCACTTATTCTAAACACTAAAGTTGCGTTCCTCCGTAACTGGGACATCATCCATTCCCACTGAAATGCAGGAGTAAATTGTTGTACCTTGTGGCCTGTGCTCAGGAAGTAGTCACGGATGGCCCTCACCATCACTATGGCAACGGGATACGTAGCATTTACCGCCTCCTTTCCCGTGGACGTCTTGATGAAGTCTGAACCTGTTGGGTTTAAAATGTGATTGTAGTAAAAGTCGGGCAGATCTTTTCATGCGTCTGTGTTTCCTATTCAAAGCTCTGTGGGAAGACTTCACCTGAGCAGAGCAGCTGAAGCAGCGAGCAAGTACACACAGCCAACGGACAGGGCATTACTCTGACTGAACATATGCTGCTGCTGATGGCTAACAGAGGGCAGCTGCATGCTCATCAATAATAGCCTTCATTTTTCCTTCCCTTCCTTCACAGCCAATTATGTTTTATCAGCTTTCCTGATAAAAATAGAAGATGAAATGACGCTCTTTTAATAGATTACGCACAAACTGCGGACTAGAGGAAAGAAAGAAGAAAAAAAAACAGCCCTTCTGCCTCCCTGGTGTATAATGACTGTTCATTACTGAACAGAACAAGATGAACATTTTCCAGTTCATTAAAGACATGTTCTATGTATTTTTCCAGTCGGGTCTTTTTTTCAGCCTCTCTCCCCTCTTCCTCAAACTGGCATAATCCTTAAGATTCGTTATGGGGAGTCTTAATTACCAGATAATGGATAACGGTTATTAAATGCGGGTGGCGGTAATGAAGCTCTATTCATTTGCGTGGGCAGGGGGATACTGGCAGCGAACAGCGTAGTAAAATAGCCTGCATCAGAGATTAATAGGTGAAATTATCATTCAATTTCAGGAATCTCATACGCAATTCATAGGAACAAGGGGAGATTAAGGAGCGAGTGTGGTGACAAAAGCAATGCATTTTAATAATGATCTCTATCAGAGCCCCTGACAATTTGGTTCTGTAATCGGCTTATTATGCGATGGCTAGTTAGGCATACAGTCTGTGTGTGTGTGTGTGTGTGTGTGTATGTCTGCATGTGCGTGCGTGTGTGTGAGTAAGAGTATGTATTGCTCAGGTTATGGGCACGTGTTTCCACAGTTCCTAGTGGAGACTCAGCAGGTCTCTGTAAAGTAAATCATTAAGTGTAAGTCGTGATGGGTTTTAGGGTCAGGCTTGGGCCTGGCTTTGGGTTAAGCCTCCTGGAAATTAATGGAAGTGATGTAATGCCCTAAACACACGTACGTGCGTGTGTGTGTTTGGGGTGGGCATAGTTTTCCGCATGTAGATCAAGTCTGATTCACTGTAGAGATGTGGTTTTGGATATTGGATCACTGCAGCTCCACTAAGCTGCTCTTCCTCACAGTATGATGCATGATGAATGGTCCGTGTGTTTGTTGTTCATATTGTTTACTGTATTTACTGAGTCAAAGCTTGAGCTCTGACTGCTGAACGAAATTGTACAGTGTAGAATAAATATAGTTGTCCATCTATTTTGCTGTGGGGGTGATTTATTTACAGGTCCAGTTAAAGAGGCCTTGTTTCAGTGGGGGAATTTTTGTTGTCTTTTGAGATCTCCTTTTGAGAGCCAATGGCGTCTGCAGATCCTCCTGTCCTCAGTCTAGTCTGGAATCTACTTTACTAGAAAAATGTCTAATGGTTTTCTAGCAAGGAAATTACAACAAATGATAACTGATCAATTTTGGCAATAAAGTTTGAAAAATTGCACCATAGAAGTAAAATGATGACCTACAAAACCCTAGAATAGATGTCCCCTCAGTGTATGAGGTCCCCAAATGGATGGAGTCAAAGACAGACTCATCAGGTTCACTTTTGCAAAAGGCTAAATTATTGAAAATCCTCATTCATTTGTCCAATAACATCACAACACCTACATCCCAGCAGACTTGACAACAGCTACAGTATGTTCTGATTCTGCAGTACAGGCCTGTTGAAGGTACATGCACTGATTTTGCCCACTTCTGATTTCCTATATAATAACTATAACTGACTTTTTCTTTAATATAAAACTCATCTTTGTATACACAACTCAATGTTATTCTCACTCATAAATCTCTGAACGAAGTTTTCCAATTACTGTATTATTTTTCAACAAATAGAATTACACTGGACATTAATCGTATGTGTTGTGTCCAACAGTACTGTGGGTGGAGTTACAGTGATCGCTCACATTTGTTTGTCTGAATGAAGCCAAAAATACTGAGCCAATTTTTTCAAGAAACATGGTGGAAAGATAGGACTCAAGCCAAGGCAGAACCCATTAAATGTTGGCAGAGACTCATAAACAAAAACACAAACCCACATATTTTCATGATGGAGTTTGGTTGTATTTATGAAGTTGGCAAATGTGCCGTGGTTAAGTTGTACGAAGCATGTTCTGCTCCGTACAACACCCACCTGACATACACAATAAGGATGTTCTCCACTCAAGAGGTAAAACTATTTCACACTGAGATGACTCAGCATCACCTACGAATCAGCCGTTTTGCTGTTACACTTAAGTAACTTGAAAACTTCTGGTCTAACACAAACAGCTATGTGACTCCAATGCCACTTTTCCATTGACAGTTTCAGCTCCACTCGGCTGGGGTCGGTTTGGCAAAAAGCCCAGCTGCATAGCCACTTCAGGTATAGTCTTCCATCACCATGGTAGCCATGGCCGTCATAGTAACACAGCATAAACCATTGTGATCTGATGTGGAGGATGATGCTTACATCTACACGTTGTCATTTATGATACAAAACATTATATACAGGTGTTTTCTGTCAAGAAGAAAGTTGTTCTGACTTGTAATCAGCAGTTGGTTTACTGTATCAATAGTTTGTGCCAATGTTTTCTGAGATTTTCCCACTAGTTTCACAGCCCACTTCATGACACTATGACATAACATCTGGTGACAACTTCCACTTCAGATCACACAGAACCTAGAAATAGTGTTGAATAATATGGGGTGGTCCTTGCTCTCACACAGCAGACACAACAAAATAGTCATGGTTAGTCAAAGCCACATTTGCTGATGTTTCAGTGTAAAAGAATTAAAACACCTGACTCTTTGGTCCAGACTGTCAGACCTTTCAAAAGTGTCAGCGAAGCCTCCTCCACAACAGTTGTTTCTAATACTTTTACATGGGATACACTTTTGCACCAACTGCGGGAAGTTAAAAAAAAAAAAAAAACACTAAAGAAGAATGAAAAGAAAAAGAGTGGTGAAAGATCCGAATGACACCCAATAGCAGAAGTGGAACTGACCAGCCATCATGGACACCAGACTGGCCTTGTAGACGTTGGTGAAGGTGCCCAGTTCTCCAATGGCCAGGATGGTCTTCATGTGAGCATCGCCGCAGGCTTCTCGGAACTGACGGATCTCGTCGTACATGGCTGCAGACAGACAACCACAGGGTCAGCTGAAGAGACTAGGACCAAGATGACTTCTGTTAGAGTTACTGCTCTGATTGTGGGCCTTAGTTTAAAATGTGTATATATGGACCAAACGCTTGGCAATGTTAACTCAGTTATCTTCATAAACTTGATAAAGTTTAATAAAATATAATAAATGGTCTCCTTATGTCGATCTCAAGTTATTATGATGGATACACACACTCATGTTTCACTCATGATATATACGTATATCATGAGTGAAACATATATACACACTTCATAAATCTATAAACCTCATAAATCTGTATGTATATTTATAAACACACACAAGCATTTACAGATTTATCCACTCAGTGACTGATTTTATCTATTCTTTTATCTATTCTAGAGTCAAGATTGTGTCTAAAATGTGTCTGATTAAATTAGTACCCATTCAAAAACCTCAATATTCTTGATGAAGACTTCTTTGTTGGCTTTGTATAAAATTAAACAGTGGATAGATCTTTGATTTTTCTGATGGCAACACCACACTAGCTGAGTGTGTTGAGTGTGAGTTCATTGTAAAGATTTGCACTGGTGTGTGTAGTGGGATCTTGTTGGTTTACAGTTTTGTTAACACTATGAGATTGTCATACACAAATCCATAAATAAGACTCATACAAATCACATTTTAAAGCATAACACTCATATCCTGAGGTTTTACATTTTTTATGAACCCATGGCGTGTGTGGTTTATTTAGTTGTTGATTTAAGTGAATTGCCGCATCGATTCATATTCAGCATCAAAAAGGCCATGATTCAGTAAAACACCTCAGAGAAGGACATGCAGTGTAAAACCTCAAGCTCATCAAAGAAAGCTAAATGTTCTTTAATAATATCTAAATAATAAAAAAATCAATTTTGCTGGACGAACACTAAATTAACTTCAAAATTTTAAGCACACCAGGTTTATTACAACCAAAGAAAACTACGTTATTGAAAACAGACAGATATTGTTAAACTAAGGAATTGGGTAAATACACTAGAATAAAGACCATTATCTTACCGTCATCTGCTGAGATTTTATTCACGCGGGTTTAATGTCTTACTGGATGCATTCAACTCCAACATTATTTGGACGAACTTGAACTATTTTCTAATTTTTCTTAAAAAAAAAAAGTTTTTTAAAAATATATATATCATCAGCGATTAAAGATGCCAATTATCTGTGTTTTAACATCATGATAATTTTCTAAAAATTACAGCCATGACTGAAGATGCATTTATTCTTGGGTCTTTAATGTTCAATGTATCTGTCCACTAAATTACCTGTTTCACAATGTTTCAGTGACTCTCGTGGTCAGTTTGACATGTGTGTATATTTTGATGCTGAAAACTATGAAATCAATGAAACGATTCCAAATATTCAACTTCTATATTTAGACAATTTCTGCTTTTCACTAAAGATGAATGTTGAACAGTAATTTAAAACCACAAATACCAATGTGGTTTCTTCAGCTTTTATTGGACAGAAACAATGATTTCACGCCTATTATCACATTTAATGTTATTATTAACAGATTGACTGAATCTTTACTTCAAAACCAGGGGGCACTTTCTTTGTTATATTCCATTTTGTGTGGTGAGGACTCATGTCTCACAGCTTTGGAACATCTTCCACTGCAGACCAACGCTGGTTCCTTGGGGTCCTTCATGCATGCACTGTTTCTCATGTGCCTACCGTCCCACTGTCCAGTGAGGGCCAGTGTCCTGTTGATGACGATGTCTATCTCGGTGGCGCCGTCAGCCACAGCCATGCGCACTTCCTGCAGACGGGTCTCCAGCGGCGTCTGGCCTGCAGGAAAACCGGTGGCCACTGAGAGAAGACAGAAGGACAAGTTTCACTCATGATCCTGATGGTTTTACTCCACACACCAACAGCGCACAGCTTGACAGGCAGGGTCATGTGACTCACCTGAGGCCACGGGGAGGCTGGAATTGGCCGCTTTGAGGGACTTAACTGCATTGGCGACACGAGACGGATACACACACACCGCTGCCGTTGTCACCCCTGACACAGAAGAAGAACGGGTAGAATAAGTGGTCTGTGCTGCCCTCTAGAGACTCATTTCAGCCATGAACACACACGATCGCACACATCCTGCCTGTTGAACACTCAGGATCTTGTGAGGTGAGACAGAAAATGTACTGTTTCTGAATTCCACATACTTGTGCAAAACAGAAATTTAAAAAAAAATAAGGATGAAAGTACTGATTCAACCTCTGTGCTGCTGTAAAATGTAAAAAAGTACAGGCTCTGATGCACCAATGTACAGTTTCCAAGTAAAAACGGAAACATGGCAAATGTTTCAACAGGCTGTTCCAATATAAAGTGATCAGAAACTCACATCATGACAATAATTTGGATTAAATACATTCCATCATGTGAATAAGTGGCCTGTTCAGTCTTTACTGTCTGTTTTTAAATGTCGACATCTCCTCCTAGTGGCTGAAGGTTAACATGGTGACAATGACAATGTAAATACAAGTGTAAGCGTAAGATTAAACAGCTGTTGTCCTAACACATAACTGTCCCTGTTCTGGTTCCCAAATGTCTGTAAAGAAGGAGTCTCTCATTTACAAATGTTGGAATTTCAAGAGAAATTAAAGCTGCATCCAGTGTAATTTTCTCATAAAACAATTAAACAATTTAGTTGAAGCTCTCATGAATGTATGTGAAATGCACAGCATTTAACATTCTTCCAGTTATATGCATCATGAAACTCCAACATTATGAAGACGAGAATTCGTACATTTCCATGTGAATAAGTATGTTTGCTTAAAGTTAAAATACGAGTCCTGTTTGTACAGATGGTATGAACAACCACCATTTACTATCTCTATGCAGAACCCCAGGCAGCCAATGTGTGTGTATGTGTGAGAGCAGTAGCTGACCTTTGTCATGCATATCCATGCTCTTGAGCAGGTCATATCTCACAGGTTGGATGGCTTTCAGACACAGCCGGTGGACATTGGACGCTGTGTCATCTCCAGCCAGAGTGGTCAGGTCGATGCAGGTGACAGCCTTCAGCAGCCAGGCAGCCTGTAGGCCACACACAGCCACAGGGATGCGAGTAGGGCCAAAACAACGCCCCAGGAGCAACATCAAAACAAATACTGTATTCCTCTTCATCTTCAGAGTGGTTGATTGTAAGTCGCTCATTTTTGACTGTTCTATTTACAGCCTGTCAAGAGTCTGGTGTATTTGGGAGGATTTCAGAGCAGAAATGTAATATATCATACTCTTTATGTGTTTTTAGTTTGTCTTCTTCTAGAGCCAAACATGTTGCACAGCCATGTTTTCTGCAGCTGTTCACAGTGGACATATTTCTCTCTCTTTTTATAACACAACAGCATCCAGAACTAAAACGAATAATCACAATCTGCTATAATTTGAGTGAAGAGCTGAGTTATAAGTCGCCAAAAAAAAACAGAACAGATAAAAAAAACTTTCTCTAAGGTGGATATATCAATATTTTAGCAGAGTTGTACATATAATACACACTTCTGTGTTCACTTCAGGAGTGAAGCACATTTCTGCTCTGCAGTACAGCAGAGGAAATCGATGCAAACACAGAAGTAGATGCGCACCAAGTGAAACAAACACTTTCAACAAGTGCTATTGTGACACGTGGGGTTTCACTCTTGACAGAAACGGCAATCATTGCGTAAGCAATTAGGTGATTACTGCACAAACATTATTTCTTTTCAGTTCCGAGTAGAGGAACGTCATCAACATGTCTGTCCCATTGTGTTACAGCAGTGTTAATCCAACACCATGATCAATAAAACACAACGTAGGAAACTGACCTGTAAACACAATAGGACAAACCATAAAACAACCGTGACAGAACACATTTTATGGTCCAAACAACTGCACTGTTGTTTACACCTGACACGCAGTGTTTCACCGTTTTTCACAAAAAACAAAAAAGATTCAACAAAATATTTGAAAATGTTTGTTATTTGATCATATGCTGTATAACTGTCTGAGCCAATCACATGCTGTATAACTGTCTGAACCAATCACGTGCTGTCTGTTAAACATCTGAAATGATCAGTAATGCTGTAGATGAATCTTTGAATCCTGAAACAGAGTTGGAACACTGATGCTTTGGTACTGTATAAATGTTCATTATTTGATCATAATTACAACCAATGTATATTTGTTAATGTCATATTTAATTTTTCTATACAATAAATAAAAGTGATCAAGGATTGGTGAATTTTAATTAGTATTTATGTCCTCTATTAACTGTTAGGGCTGTGGCAATGGGACGGAGGAGCCTGTGACTACATGTTTTCGCTGCAATTCATAAGGCAATTGATATTTTACTATGAAAATGGTCATTCTTGTAGATAAACAAGTTATCTAAAATCCCAAAGTCCATTCAGACACAGCATATTACCCTACTCACTTTTAAGTAAACCCTGAAAAGTAGATGTGTCTTTTACGCGGCTCCATGACTGAGTATGTCTTTGTAATTTTCACATAATCACTCATAGTCATACATACACAAATGTAAAGTACATTTAAAGTACATGTTAA
This sequence comes from Gymnapogon annona, assembly GCA_029814585.1. Taxonomy (NCBI): domain Eukaryota; kingdom Metazoa; phylum Chordata; class Actinopteri; order Kurtiformes; family Apogonidae; genus Gymnapogon; species Gymnapogon annona. The sequence continues at coordinate 8,040,169 of JAPTHA010000005.1, read as the reverse complement.
CACAAAAATAAAAATACATTTATATGTATAATTTAGTTCAAAGTTACAGGTCATTGAACGGGGACTCTGCACCTACGTGACCCACTGATCAGACCCTAATGTCATGGTGTCTCAGGTGCTGGGGAGCTCTACCTGCCACTGTTTCTTGGGGGTCTTCAGTGACTGGATTTGTTGGGCTCGCTTCAGGACCGCCTGGGTGTTCACTCTGACCTTAGATATCTTCTCTAGGTCTAAGAAACAGAAAAAAAAATTGTATTTGGTTGAAGTTTTCTACATTAAAACATTTCCATTCCATTTGAGCAGCTGCTACAGCATGTCTACATACAACTATATAATGTGTGTTGTACTGTCTACAGATGTGTCAATCAACTGGCAGTCAGGGTTGTAATTCCACTTAATACCACTAGAGTGAGTAGTTAGTCACAATAGCATTCAATCTGCCCTTAGTCAGGAAATAACTGCTATAATCGTACATCCATGTTTCATCATTATGATCAGTGTTCTACTCTGCTCTGGTTAGTTGTAGATTAAAATAAATACTAAAAGGAAATTAGAGTTACTATAGCATTTAAGAATAGTTAAGGACAAATGGAAAGATGGGGTGACAACAAAAGGTTTGTTCTAACCACATTGAAAACAAGCCACTAGGGCTGAATGATCTAATATCTACTTTTCATCAGGATAAAATCAATTTTATTTGTATATCCCTTGGTCACACAAAAGGTCTCAAAGAGCTTCATGTTATTAAATAAACAATACCGTCACACCTTTCAAACTCAGCCTTCTGTTTTTCACAGACTGATGCCTCAGCGGTTTCCTAATATTTATTTAAAGCCTTGTATAATTCTTAGTTATCTTGTAGGCCATTTTCATTTTAAGAAGTTTTAAGAAGTCGTTTTATTGTTAAAACCTCAATTAAACGAACAATTAAATTAAGTCTATGTGCTGGTCTGGTTTGCAACCTCCAAAGTATATATGACTTCCACATATGATTTGTAGAAGAAAAGGTGCAAAACACAACTTATAACTGTAAAGAGAATTTTGTTTTGGAATAAAACTCACACAGAAGTATGTGCAGTTGAAAATACAATAATGGTTTACTTTATCACTGCACCTACTCATGTTAATTTTCTTTAGATTATTGTCAGATACTGCAATAGAAAATACTTTTAAATGTTTGTAAATATGTTTTAGTCACATTAACATTACTAAACCAGAGAAAAAGATTTTATAGTGTAGTTGTTACTCCAGTAGATTTTTTTTTATGTAAAAAAAAATTATTCCGATCATGGATTATGTTCTAAACATTGACATATGACCTTTAGTGAAAAACACCCACTCCTACATGACACTGATATGTAAAAAAAAATAGTTGATACATGTGGAAGACAAAATTCCTTTGTAGTTACATTTTACTGCTGTAAAACATAATAGATGATTGCATTAATTTTGAAAATAATTTTGAACAGAACAGAACAGAAAGTTCCTGATTTTTGTCAGGCCCATCGTATAATGCATGGTCTATCTGGGCTGTTTCATGTAAATAATGGATCTTCCCAAAGTGGAATTCTGACTGTGTTTCTGTTCAGTTTAAATAGGCCTGATCTATGAAAGTTGAATCACTCATTTTAACCCTTAAAGACCCACAACTATTTTTGCCACAACTTTGCCACAACTTTTTGTTCTTCCTGTCACCATTTATTATAACATTATAGTCTGCATTTATCAGTGAAAATATGGTATTTTTTCTACATTTAATACACTCATCATGTTCACAAAAACTTAAAGTAATTTCAAAGGTAATTATAATCCAGTCAGAAAAAAATTAGCAAGACAAAATACAACCACTACCATCTGTCAAACTTCATGGATTTTACAGCTGAATCAATGTGGTTGAACGTCACAGTGTTTAAATGGGTTCACTCCGGAGCCTCTGAATATCCAAACGGGTCATGTCTGAAGACCATGAATAGATGAAACATTGCATTTTCCCTGAAATATCTACATGTATTGATAGTTTTAGTGGATCAACAGATATTTAACATTTTAGCTCAGTACATGCTCTTGCTCTGTAACAGATATTTGGGTGTTTATGGGTTTAGCTTTGAGAATGTAACAGCAGTGGACTGGTCCGTCTTTTCACTTACAGATTAAGATTTGACATGTATTCAAACATGGATGATATAAGGAAAGAGCTGAGAATAAGTTTTAAATGTGTGTTTGTGTGGTCGTAAATATTAAGAAAAGTGAGATCAGAGCGGTGGGTCAGAGGTCAATCAGCTGAGGATGAACACATGGACTGTCATGAGTTATCCATTAGACTGGATCAGCCATAAGAAGCTCTACACACGTTGACATTATACAACTATGTATCTACCATTTAGGTCCGTTCACCTATAAGCCCACACTGCTGCTGTAGACAAAATATGTGTGTTGTTACAGGACACATAAAAGTTGCATAATACTATTTTTCCTCTCCTCTAGGTCAACCACCTCTGAAATGTTACTGATTAAATTCACTGAATTACATTGCTAAGATTTTTTTGCCATGACTATTGTCTTCCTAATACGTATTATGTATAATCTCCTTAGGCAGACTGTGGATGACTGTGAAACTGTGGTGTATTTAACACTGTGGAAACACACACTTCACAAAACTCCACGCGACCAACGGATCTAATGATTAATGCAGATTAAACGATGTAGCATTTAGCATTTAGCTGTAGCACCGTCAGGAACTCACCGAGTTTGGTCCCTGGGTTTCGGGCAGACATAGTGGAAAACAAACTCCAAAATACAACAAAAGCAGCGAATTTAAGACTTAGAAATATGCAGATGTGCGATAACCGAGTTGTCAGATGGGGAACTTCTTCTTCTTTTGGGTGAATTTCTGATTCTGTTGTGTACCACAAATGACCACTCTGCCCCCTGCAGGCGGAGTGGAACGAATGCATAGATTTCATATACTATTATGACCACTATAGACTTTATAGACCACTACTTTGTGTTATACTTTTTTTTGCTTTTAATTTTATTCTATTTAGCATGAACAAAAGCGATGAGAGGTTCAATATAAGAAATAACATAAAATACTACAAGTGTCAACTGTTGAAGTAAAAAGAAGTGTAACAGTGATATTACTGTAATAATACCAGTGCAGAGGGTTTGTGCAGAAATAGCCACAGATGGACTGAATACAGCAAGTCACATCATGTACTGACATACACTAAAACGTTTTCTAGCATTCTTCAAATATTACAATAGTATGGACACCGGAGTGTCATGTTTGACATGTTTGAACTTTGTGACCAACACATTACTGAGTCTATTCGTATTATTTTAGATTGTCCTTATTTTTTTGATAGGTGGTTCACAACTCACACAATAGTGTAACTCACTCTCAATCATTTTCTGAATCTGCTTTATCTTTTCCAGATACTCAAGGGCACAGGCGGGGGCAACCCTTGACAAGTCACCAGTTCATCGCTGGGATACAATTGTGTAATATTTTCAAAAACTCTGTTAAAATTAGGTGATAAGACCTGCCCCAAAACATTTCCAAAAGTTAAGTTTGGGTCTGCTGTTTTGATTCATATACTGTATATTATTATATAGTAATATTTGACATTATTTGCCCAGTTTTAGCCATTGATAGCCATTGTTAAACATTGTGTTTGTTTGGGTTTTTTGATCGTTTTTTTTGTTTTGGTTTGGTTTTTTTATGAGCACTGTTTTACCAAAAATGTTTTTAGAAGACCCCCTTTAAAATGATACCCCCATGCTAAGTTTCACCTCAAGAGAAAAAACATGCAAGACTCATGAGACTTACAGCAAAAGTCTCTTTGAATCGTTGTTTAAACACGCCTTTTATTTTTCACTCTCTCCAGTCACTTTACAACTAAAATTGGAATAATTCATTCGTACATGTGTTGTACAACACGATAAGGGAAGACAGGCCTAATGATATCTACATGCCTGTAGTCTGTGACCGCCCACTCACAGCTCAAACTCTGTCCTTGTTAAGGTAAAATACATATAACCTGTAACATATGGACAATAACATGCAGACACTTTTGGATATTGTTGTGTGATTTGCATCTAAATTGTGGCTTTGGGGACTTTAGGTCATTCTCCACAGACTTAACTCACTTTTTGTCAGGAATATTCAGGAAAGATTTATTACAAAAAAAAAACAGTATGAGTTTATCTTTTCATTTCAGATCAGATCCAGATTTCCTTTAATTTGTCATTGCACAGACACATGATCTGGAAACGAAATGTCATAAGCAGCACAAGAGTAGAAAAAAAGAGCAGAGCAGATATACAACAAATTGAATACTTGCACAACATAGACAATATATATGATTGAAGTCATACAATATACAATATACATTTCTGAAGTTACATCAGTCCAATCGAATCTAAGTGCAGTCCAATCCAATTTCTTTTTTTTTTCCAATGTTAAAACTTCCAACCACTGGTATGGAATGTAAAGGCTGCACATTCAAAGAGCTGCTCTGTACACACTCTACCTGCAAACAGTTAGCAGGCTTGTGAGACTTGACCTTGCCAGAGTTTAACATACTTGAGCAATTGTTGCATACCAGCTTTACTGTATGGAGAGGCACATATAGGAGTTGTGGCTGGGAAAACCCGGGCCTGGGCCAAGCCCTGCCTGGTTGCCATGGAGCTTCTACATAATATTATGGAGCCATATGTTGGTGGTCTTTCATTATTATGAAAGAAAAGTAGAAATTTTCTTAATGCTAAATTGACTGCAAGAGAAGAGATACTGTATAAGCATGTTGTTTATATGAAGTCCAACTTCAGAGATTTTATACCCATGATTCAAGTTGATGTAAGTTCCATGACTGTAATGAATGACAGAGGCCGAGACATCTTTTCAGTGACTTTCTGATGTTCAATCAATAATAAAATTGAAATCTACTTATTAAGTCTTTATCAGTGTTTATTTTGGATACTTAATTCTCACCACATTACATTTGGTGATTATTGTATCAAATCAGACAGAAATGAGGAGTTCCATAATTTATTTTTCTAAAGGCCTTGGGAACATTTAATTTTATGATGAAGATTTGAAAGAGGTTGATACAGGAGGTTTTATTTTATTTTATTATTTTTATTTTACTATTTCTTTATAGGCCCACCAGATGTCAGTGCAATACCGTCGGTTTTCAACAGCAACACCATAACGTTTTACGTTGTTTGTGTCTCAGTATACCGATGTCATCCCTTCTTCAGATCTTCAAAATAAAGCGGCAGAATAACAGTACTGCCATTAGTAAAAGTTCTACATGTATTGAACTGTACAGTGTTGGTAGTTATAGAGGGTTTTTTTTTAGTAATAGTGTGAATGTTTCTCATTCTACTTTATTCCAGTGAGACTCCTTTGTTTTCTCTCAGCTGTTGCTGATGAATCCAGTGTGACCTCAGTGTTTTTATTAAAGAGTCAACCTCTCTCAGTGTTCGGCGCTCCTGGCTGAGCTGCATTCTTAAGCTCTAGTGTCTTGTGTGTTTTGTCACGAGACACATGAGAGGGAATTCCCCCAAGCCAGCGCCAGGTCACCATAGTATTTTCCTGCCAATGTGAAACTTTCTCTTGGCATCTTGAAACATGTAGGTCTCGTAGGTGCCTCATTTCTCTCTGTCTCATTTTTCACGACTCTGGAGGAGGATGTGTTTTTTTCCTTTGGGTTGAGTCCTGTTGACTCATCTTACTGTTGAGCTGCCAAAGAATTTGCAGATGCATCTTTGAATAGAGAGACATGTCTTTGATTCCTGCAGAAATGTGAATGATGCATAGTTATGCCACTTAGGAGCGGTTTTGAGCAGCAAGTGGAAAGGGAGGCTCCGTGCTGTTGTGGTTGGGTCGGCCTTCTGCGTCTGTGCTTCATTAAACTGAGGTCATGTTCAAAGCTGGGGAGGAGGAGGAGGGGGAGATAGAAGGGCACTGTGAGAAGGGAAGCACAGGACAAACTGAAGCTAAAGTAAATCATAGAGGGAGGAAAAGTAGGCGCAAATCAGTCCTCGGCGACGGAGGTGACAGTTGGAGCTCTTTCACATACAAGCCCCAGGGAGAGTCCAGAAAATAAGGTGCGGGTCATATTCAGGGTTTAGTCAAGTAGATTATGTACAGTATGTGAGCCATGTTCTCACCACGCTACAGAGGGTCAGGGTGGTTTAAACATGGGACGGATCATATGTGACATGGAACGTCAAAGAAAAAAAGTCCTCTGTGGAAAAAGCTACTTGGTTACGGAAGCTCATGGCTGTTGATGGCAGACCTCAAAGTCACACAAATGTCTAGACATAGTGCACGGCAGCCGGGTCAACTTACTCGGCATCTTCCACCCACGTGCGTTCACACATACCACCGCCTCACACAATGTCCGGAGTTCACGTCAAGTGTGAAAGGGGCATGAGTCACTGCTCTACACAAAGTGAGTCACTGGCCAGATCTCATGGAGCTGCACGCCATTCATGCATGACACCCACCATCCAACATTCACTCTCCACACAACTGTAAATAAACAATTACTCACCCAGAACCCAGAACCACGTCTTCCAGCCTTACCACTGTCCCCCTTTCATTTGTGTTCCACAGTGTAAAAATAAATACAGCATCTGTAAATGACAATCGTGTATGTACTGGAACATCTCCAACATTTTATTCTGGACACTGTAGTGTTCTGTAAGACCCAACCACAAGCTTCATTCCAGCTGTATTATTAAGTGCCACTCAGGTTCAAATATGGGACCATTTGACCCTTTTAGAGGCGATGGGCCTGAAGTTGTTAAATGTCTTTTATACTCTGGTCACTATGGAAAACTGAAGTGAAACTATTGCAGTCAGGACAGCAGCCATGTTGCATCTGATGAAATTTTAACAGTGATCACAATGAAATCAGTCATCCTGGCTGGATAGCTCCGTTGGTAAGGCACCGGGCAGGTGCATAGGCGACCTGGGTTCAATTCCTGGGATGAGCGTCCAGTGGGTTGTGTCAGGAAGGGCATCCGACATAAAAACTCCTGCAAATTGGATTCGCTGTGGCGACCCCAGAAGGAGAAAGCCGAAAGAACTCGTCATCATCATCATCATCACAATGAAATCAGTCACACCAACCATCAAACAATGTGTATGTGTGTGTGTGTGTGTGTGTGTGTGTGTGTTTGAGAGTAACCATAGATGAGATAAAAATAAATCATTACATTAGTTCTTTTGGGTTTGAGGAAGGAATTAAAATAACCTTCCTACTACAAAACAGTCTAAGTACATCATGTGGGAAGAGAGTATGGGTTCAACTAGATTCAAAAAATGAAACGAATGGTTGCCACTTTATGTAAAATGTATTCACTTTCCCTTGTCTGGAATATCTTATTTTTTCTAGTTTTAAGTAGGACATGACTTCACTAACTAATTCATGATGATGAGATGATTAGATGAGGCGTTCGAGGATTTCCAATGTTAAAGGAGGTGACATCTCACAACCAGGGATGTGAACGCTAAAATCTCTATGTGAACAGATATAAAATGGTTGTATTCTTCAGGAAGTCCAAAAATTGCTATATGAGAAGACATATTGTTTTTTCAGTACTTTGGACATTGTGTCAAAATATGCCCGCCACATATTCATCAAATTTGGACAAACACATGCGCAAGATTGCAAGGTGAGTCAGAACATCTATCACAGATGTCGAATGTATTTGGAAAGATTTGTGCCAATCGAGTTTTACAGTAGTGGCATCTGAACATCACTTTAAATTGTATTAATGTCGAGCGGGCACAAATGGAGGTCGTGTGAATGCCACTCAATGCTGATTCCCACCAGTGATCTTTGAAGACCAAGCCCAACTCCAATTCCCAAGCTTCCTTTTATTTTAGTGGCTAAATAGCCATCATATGACTGAATGATACCATGGACCTTTGGAATTAAACATCTCTGTGAAGGGCCCAGCTGTAGAAGTGCATCCCATGTCTGGTCAGGTGGGAGTTGTGGAAAATTAGGAAATAGAGATTTTACACAGTTCCTGGCTTGAAAATACCGAAACACATTCACTAGCTAATTCTGGAAAAGCTCAATTTTTATAAAGATCCTTAAAACGTTTAAGGCCCTTTTTATACCATTCTGTGAATGTTGAATCTGTAGGCTTAGGCTTGAGCATATGATTTCTCAACAATGGAGTTGATACAGTGGGATCGATAAATATAAAGTGTTTTCTAAATTGAAACCATATGTTTAATGTAGAAATGACCACAGGGTTGCTGGTAAAGCCAGAGGGGTTGACCTAAGCCGGTCCTGTCATCAAGGCTATTAAAGAGGATGAGGGACATTACTGCGTTTCAAATTGACACCAGGGTGAGTCGACCACTTTTAGCCACTACACAATTTTGTTGATATTTACTGCCCAGTAGTAAAATTTAAAATTCGGCAACGTTAGACCACGATCAAATTTACAATTCTGAAGAATTTTCAGTCTGACTCTAGGTGTCTTACCGTTACAAAAAAATGAGATATCACAGAATCTACACTTTTGGATAAAAAATAATAGCACACATTGAAACAGCAAAAAAAAATTAGGGAGGACATTCATTTTAACCACATTAATTCTACCGATTAGGGTCAGAGAGAGAGAGGACCCCATCTCTGAAAATCAGCCTTAATCTCAACCAGTAGAGGCAAAAATGTACAGAATACAGAGATTTGAAAGATCTGGCTATGCAAACCCCCAGATACCGGAATCCCGATACACTCAATTTAAAAGGAATGTCAGATTGAGAGATTTTCATTGCCTGAGTATTAACTGGGAAACATTCACTTTTGGATACGTTGACCTCATATCCTGAGAACAAGCCAAACCTACGAAAAAAAAGAAAGAATATCTGGACACGTCCTGATAGGATCTGTGATATACAACAGCAAATTGTCGGCATACAAAGACAGTTTTGTTATGTTCTATGTCTGTCAAGTTAGGTTTGTGTATTTCCTGTGGGGTTTTATTTGGAAGTATGTCTATGTCTCTCCTAGTGTGTCTCTAGCTTCACCCCAGCTTCCCTACCCTCCTGTTTCCAATCACCCATTATTCCCAATCTTCTCCACCTGTGTGTCTCCCTATATAAACCCCACTCCTCCTGTGTCTGTTTGCTAGACCGTAGTTTGACTACCACTGGTGCATTCTCGTCTTGTCTGTTTTCCTTGAGCTCTCTGTGTGTAAGTAAGTGTTTAGTTTAGGTTTTTGGATTTTCTAGTCTTGCCTTATCTGATTTCTTGATTCTAAATCCTCTAGTTTAAGAGTGTTTTCTGTTTACAGCCTTTTGTTTTTCCAAATTGTCTTTTTCCCTCGATTGAGTGATTTTGATTTAAACTTTGTTGATTATTATTTTCCGTGGGTATTTTGATTTATTAAAATAAATTTAATCCTGTGTTTTTGTGAATGGCGTTTTTTGTTATTTCTAAAAATAGATATTCAGACTTGATCATTTGTAAGTGTTGCATGTTCTTTGGGAACAAAAAAATAAATTATTTTTGTTTTGAAAATTAATAACCTGCATTTGGGTCGTTTTGTCCGTGTGGCACCGTAACAAGTTTGAATTCAATCTGTGAACGCATAATGCCAGTAAAAAAGGGTGAAGACCTTCAGTAAATGGACAAGGGCTCTATTGCAAGAGTGAAAGGGAGAGGAGACAGAGGACAACCTTGTCTACAGCCACGATTAAGGAAAAAATAACTAGATTGAATCTTATTGGTACTAATGTTGACGCATGGTAATGTGTAGAGCAGGCGTATCCATGATATGAAAACCCTGCCAAATCTGAATTTTTCCAGAACTGCGAACAGGTAACTCCATTCAACCCTGTCAAGTGCCTTTTCTGCATCGATAGAGATGACCAATTCTGGTGTGGCTGTGGTTTCTTTTGAATAAATAACATTCAACGTCAAAGTACGGACATTATAAAAAAGTTGCCGTCCTCTTATGAAGCCAGTCTACTCCTTTGAAATGATCAGTGGAAGCACCTTTTCGAGACGGAGTGTCAGAGCCTTTGCGAGAACCTTGGCATCCATATTCATCACTGAGACAGGCCTATAAGAAGAGCAAAGTTCAGGACCTTTGTCCTTTTCTAAGAAGAACCTTAAGAGAGGCCTGTCTCCGTGTAAATGGAAGTGAACCATTTGACAGAGATTCTACATAAACAGAATGTAACAATGGATGAATAAGTTGATTGTGGAAGGCCTTAAAAAATTCAACTGGATACCCATCTGGTCCCGGTGTCATATTTCAGACCTGGGCCTGCAGTGATGTCGTACCCAACTTAATTCACCTCTTAAAAACCATCATTCTGATCCATGGCTCTACACATGATGCATTTAGACAAAAACACATACAACTGCATCGCCTGAACATAAAGTCAAGTACAAAAGATGCAGATGCCGATTTTGGACCCTGGCAACACATGATAGTGAATAATGATTGGATAAAAACTTTAACATAAACCCTACCCTCCAAATCTCCACCTGGGGCTGGAAGCTGAGCAACCAATTCAGGAAAGCTATGAAATGAAGAGTATAGACCATGGGGAATAATTTAATACATATTTGTGGAAAAAAGAATATATTAAAAAAATATATATTCCTGCTTATGTTTAGGCCAACAGAGAAGGCCTTGCTGGCCTTGAGGGTCCACCACTGGTCAAATCTGATGGGAACTCAGAGCTATACAAGGATTTATAAAAGGATGAAAACACTGAATTAATGAGGGCTGGGTCATCTACCACCTCTCCCGACTCATCTTTTACACGAGGTATTAGACGTGTGGATGCCTGTCTACGCAGCTGATGAGATAATAACCTTCCAGATTTATTAGATTAGATTTATTTATTTATATTTGAAATGGGTTCAGATTCAGACTGATTCAGACTGGTTCAAAGACATGAAGTCCTGTATTGCACTGGGATAAATTTATTAAATTTGTCATCAGACAAGAGAGATACGTTGAATCTCCACTAAGTGGTATAACAGGCTTCAGATGAAATCTGGATATCCAAAGATAAGGGCGCATGATCTGAAAGAATGATTGGATGATATGCAATATCTATCAATTTGGGGATCAGTCTGGCATCAATGAAAAACTAATCGATATGGGAGAAGGTCTGGTGTATATGAGTAAAGTGAATATTGTCTGCCATTTGAATTCCGAAATCTCCAAGGGTCAATGCAGCCATTATCAGAGAGTCCTAGCCATTTGTGATTTACTCAAACCCACTTTAGAACGATCTAGATGAGGCTTAATAATGCAGTTCATGTCCCTACCAAAAATTTAAAATACGTCATTTAAGGATGGTAAAGTTTCAAACAGGTTATTAAAGAAACCGGGATTATCAAAATTTGGTGCACAAACATTGACAAGTAGGACCAGAACACGAAATATAGTCCCTAAAATAATCAAATAGCTGCCGTCTTTGTTAAAAATAATTTTAGTCTGTGGAAATGGAACTGATGGCAACCCCTCTGGCCTTGGAATTGAAGCTGGAATGGAATACCTCTGCAACCCATGGCCATTCCAACTGAACTTGACCATTGGTTCTCATGTGTGTCGCCTGCAAAAAAATGTCAACTTTTAAAAGCTTCAAATGAGAATACACCTTTGAGCACTTAACTGCACTTCCCAAACCTCTGATGTTCCAACTAATACATTTTACATTAGATACTTTAGTACCTAGTTTAGTTGTAAGATATCCGCGCAATCTGCATAATAATGCAAACTCGCTATTACACTTTGCAACTCCGACGTAATTTGAGCCACCTGCCGTCTGTAGTTCAGCTTTAAAAACACCCACCATTTAATTACAGGAGGAACACTTGGTAAAACTGCACTGATTTCTATTAAGACATTTGACATTATTCATCTTTTTTGTGAAAGGACATTTTCAAAATGTATTATCATGTATCATAATATATAGGTCATTATGGCAGTATTATATTGGTCCGCCTTAGATTACATTTTTCTGTATTTGGAACCTGAATTCAAATGGTTTTGACATCCTTGTTTGTTGGGATCATCAGTGTAACATTCACAATCCCATAGGCGGACTGGACCCTTTGGTTTGGCCGTTTTTGACAACAGTGGTTTAGAGTTTCTGTTTTTGGAGGAACTGTTCAGCACATATTTACACACATACCTCGTCTGAGTATGACCTTCAAATGTGATGATTTATATCAGGGGGTCTTACAATTTTTGCCCTTGAGGGAGTCGAGTCCTTGCATTTGAACGTGTAGACAGATTTACAACACCAGCAACAGGAAGAAACATCTCATTCCCTGAAGCATGGGATTAAAAATTACAGAAGTGCAGAGAACAAGTGTAACCAAAGCAAAACATATGTGATTTGTGACGTTCTTCAAAGCAGCCACCATTTGCATTGACAACAGTTTGGACACACTCCACCTTCAGTCAGTTACATAGTCACAGTCACCTGGAATGCTTTCCCGACGATCTTGAAAGAAATCCAACATGCATCATTCCCTTCTTGGCTGTTGTTTTCTTCACCCTGCAGTTTAACTCATCCCAAACCATAGTTGGTCAAGTGGTTGCGCAGGTCTGGTCAGCTGACAGGAAATTCCATCACTTTCCTTCGTGGAGAAATTTCCCAAATACAGTAGAGATGTGTTTGTGGGTCAGTGTCCTTCAGAGACACATTCCTGATGAGGACAGCATGTATCAGGGCTGTTGGGTTCAGTACACCTTGAATTGAGGTCACAAATGGTGGATCTATCACACCAACACATCTCAGAATCTGAATGAGTTAACATTCAATAGTAATATATATATATATATATTAGTTAAATTTAATTAATTAAAGCCATTTATTTGAAACTCTTGAGGCTATAATGCAAATTTAATCCGGAGTTGAGTAACAGTAGATGTGTTTGTACCAGGTCATTAACAACTTCAGTTTTTTTCAAGTCGACTTACCCGTCAATAAAGTCGAAGTCGAGTCGACAAGTCGTGATGACGTCATCACATTGTCAGTAGGAGGAACAACACGGACACACGGCTGTCCAGAAATGAGCAACTTGTATTCAAGTTCACTGCAACGTAACAATGTACAGTGGTACCTCTACTTACCAAATTAATTGGTTCTGGAAGTAGTTTTGTAAGCTGAACATTTCGTAAGTAGAGCCATGTTTTCCATGTAAATGATCTAATCCGTTCCAAGCCCCAAAAATCGAACATACATTTTTATAAATCATGAAAATGCATCAAAACATGTAACAAAGACATGTCACAATTAGATTACTGCACAATAAACATAAAATGAGAGTTGTACATAATATAAAAAACAAAGAATAAAGTAAAGAATAAAAATGATGTTCATTTACCTTTGAACTGCTATCTGACGTTTTGTAAAGAACTGATCCAAGGACGTTTGCTTTTGTCGACTTTTAACAATGCTTGGAACATGTGCAAACATCATCGTAGTGAGCGATAGTCCGACTAGTCAACATTTTTTCTGGGTGATTCTTTTCAACAAATTCAGAAACTTCATCAAACACTCGTTTTTTTAAAGACTCGTTTTCCCGTCGATCACTTCATGGTCCGACCGAAAAACGATAAACACACAGAGTTCCCTCCTAGCCAATGGGATGCCGGGAAGATGCTAGGTGATAGCCAATGGCAGAGCAGCTACCAGTTTGTTTCCGTTCGGTGAATTCTGGGAGCTGCGAGTAGCAGCGCGTACTGTAATTTTGTATTTTGTAGCTGCGTGTACTACGATTTTTTCGTGTACTATGTATTTTTTTCCTTTCGTATCCTGAAATTTCTAGAGCTAATATTTTCCAGTTGAGGCGTTTCGGAACCTGAACATTTTGTATGTAGAATGTTCGTAAGTAGAGGTACCACTGTACACTTACAAGGCACAAGCATCAACATTTTAACCCGAACAAAACAAAGGCTAACACCTTGAGTTTTCTTTGAAAGTTAACTGCACAACATTAAGTGCACACATGCACACACAGGCAGCGTGATGCGCCACCGACACACACACACGGGCAGCGTGATCCGCCACCGACACACACACAGTGTCTGCTTAAGCGAATCAGAGGCAGAGTCTGCACTCAATACACAACCACATCGAGAGGGAGGGAGAGAAAGAATAACATGCGACTTGTCAACTCCTACAAGTTTAAGTCGACTTGTGCTATGGGAGTCGACTCGTCGACTAGTCGACGTTTCTGTTAATGCCCTAGTTTGTACTATAGGTGAATTCTGTTTTACTTAGAGGAAGTAGTCTGACCCTCTCAGTTCGGGGGATTGGGGGCGTTCCCATCCTGGCATCAGTTTTGTATACGTTTGTCTGTGTTCTGCTTTACTATGTAATGGTTACCAACTGAAAATGGGAAGTTTTGATGAAGCTTTGGTTTATAGCTAAAAGAAGAGTCTACGAGGTTGATCATGGTGTCGTCTTTCCAGCAGAAATTTAACAACTTCAATGCCAGAGTTGATATTTCCCACCAAAAAAATGTTACAATAAAATATGTTGTCCACTGACATTATGTTTCCCCCTGATGCAGAACGATGATGGGTTCAGCCAGACATTTCTCCAACAACAACAGAAGTCCGGACAATGGTCTGCATGTATGAGACTCATATATTCCCGCTGATAATAATAATGTGAATGTGGAGGTGAATGCCACAGCAACGAAAGGGACATGTGGTCTGGCATGAAACAGATCACAGAATATAAATTTAAAGGGAATCGGGTTGAGAGGAATCTGAACAGAACCTGGGCTTAAATGTGTTTTTCTGTACAGGACCACCCAGTCGCTTCCCTGCTCCCACCCCACCTCTGCCCATCAGCCACATAGACCTTCAACCTTATTGGAACTGGGGATAATTGGAATAAATCTTGATTCCATAAAGGTGCTGGAGAACTCAAAGTACACAGCATGTAGCTTTTCTTATAATGGAATTATATACAGCAATAAAAATCCAGGGTTTTTTTCTTATTGGTAGCTGTGAATGTGGGGAACGGGAGAAATGAGAGGAAGAGAGAGGCCAGAGGAATTATTGTCTCACTGCCTCTTCTCTGGACATGTCAGGAAGTAACACTTCCTGACACAAAAAGTGCAATATATATACTGGGTTATTTACTCAAGAGCTCCAGGGAAGTGCCAGTCTGGGGTGTGAATATGCTGTGCATTACTGGAAGTGGACCGGGTGCCGCTGCTGCATTTCCTACTTGAAAGGAGTTTGTTTATCATGGGATGCCATAGTAAATCCTAATTTGTGTTTTGTTTTTCTGTGGGGGTAAAAAAAAACCTTGCAGAGTTTGACTTTCTCTGTCCAGTCTTTGTTCCTGTCATTGGGATCCCAGATGGCTGTGAGATGCTGCTGACCTTTGCACCGACTTCCTGTACAAACAGGAAGTCGGTGGCTGAGGTGAACCAATTCTAGTGCACTTGTCTGTTTAAAGTTCTGGCAAAGGATGTTATATTCAACACATGACATTGAGTGATACTGGAAATCAGTACTGAGTGAAGGAGAAGAAAACACTTATCACACCAAGTGAAATATTAAAAGTGAACATTAGAACTGATCAACTGAAAGATACTTTATGGAATGTTCAAAAATGTGTTCTATGACAGATCTATTTACATAGATACATACTGTAGATGTATGTAAATGCTATCTGTGAGGCCTACAAGTCATCCTTCCACATATCCCATTATTTAATTTATACACTACTGCCCTTGAAATTTCTGTGAGTCACTAATAGTGATATTAGAAACAGTTTTGGCAATTATTAAAAATGAAGTCATTCATAGAATTACGTTATTATTATGAAGGTATACATATTGGTATACATATTGATTGATATTTTTTGATAAATGTTTTCATCACCAAGTAATAAAATATTCAGGAGCTGTTCAAAACTATATGTTCCCTAAACCTCTATGTGTGAATAAATTGAGACATCTCAAATCACAATTCCATTGGACATGTTTCACTTGAAGAAAACTTATCTTTGCAGAAGCCAACAGAGAAAAATTCCCCAAATGTATGACATACCTTCCTACTGCAGCTCTCTCCTCTTGGTCCAAATTAAAAGACTTAATATAATTACAGGTGATGGGATGCTGTTTCAGACTGTAATGGGAAAGTGATGGCACTTCTCCAAGTTTTTGAACTGCAACACTAAACACTGCAGTGCATTCACACCCAGGGCTGAAAAAAATCTGATTAACCATCAGTGATTATTGCTGTCAATACATACCTACTTGTGCCTGTCTGAAAATACCTGTGATTGGAAAAACAACATCTCATGAAGTAGGTTTGGTCCATGAGGAATAGATATGGAGGTCCTCTGTCAAAACAAACCACTTGACCTCGGAGCATTGGCCTCTGAGGAAGGCCGCAGAGGCCAACCAAAACTGTTGGCTGAAAAGAGGTAACACACTGCGCTGTTTATTGCTGTGTACACAGAACAAAACAGCTGCTTATTAACAAGAGGACAACAACATGAACCTAATTGAAATATGGATGCGCAACAGTCTATCCATCCATCCATCCATCATCAACCGCTTATCCGGGACCAGGTCGTGGGGGAAACAGTCCGAGCAGGGAGGCCCAGACCTCCCTCTCCCCAGACACTTCCTCCAGTTCTTCCGGAGGGACCCCAAGGCGTTCCCAAG
>JAPTHA010000005.1:7994615-8018412 GCA_029814585.1 Gymnapogon annona | reverse complement strand
ATATATACATACAATTTTAAGATGTTATCCCTGTGCTCTGATACACCTAAAATTTAAACAGTATTTAAGTTTGAAAATGAGGTAAGAGTAGGCCATTCTGGAGGTAGTATTGTGTATTCGATTGTAGAACATGATATCATGAAGAGAAAAGATTAACTTCATTAAGAACCCCAGAGCTGAGAGCTCATCAACAGTGGCTTCTGCAAGTGTTGTAGTCAAGATCACCTGAACCCAGACCGGGTCAAGACCAAGAGCAGAAGGCATGAAAACTAAGACTTTGGAGGCTTGAGACCGAGCCAAGACCAATACCAGACCCAACACACAATGTAACTACATCCAACACGCAGCTTATACGCCTCGCGAGGTGGCTTATAGCAACTGAAACTAGTGTTACTTACATGTTCAGTACCTACAAAAGGTAGCGCATATGTTTGGCCAGTAATCAATAGAATTTCTTTGAGTGAAGGGTAAAGAGATTTCTGAAGTGTTTTTGGTTCAGAGGCAGACAACACAGGCTTCTCATAATGTTACTCTCATGTGGGTAACAGTTTGACATAACCCTAGTTGTGTCAGACGAAATTTATAAACTGTTTTACTTTGATTTTGCTATACACAAACTGGTTTTGGTTGAAAATGTTTGTCACAGATCATTTGGCCGATACCTCCTTCAAGTGAGCACACATTCAGATTATAATTTGGTCATTTTTGGCCGATTTAAAGAAGGACATTTGTGCTGACAGTGTAGAGATATTCCTGCAGTTTGGATCTTGATCAGTCTTGACATTGAATCCTGAGGCCTCTGAGACAAATCCAAGACTTTCAGACCAACAGTGGTCTTGGTACTACAACACTAGACCCTACAGTCTTTTTTGCCCAACAACAAGGTCCACTCAGTGAACACTGGCTGTTATTTTACAGTCTATTGAACTCAAGTTCACAAATTCAAAGGGAATGACAAACTCCCAAAGCTCAATAAGTTGAGGTGTTAACCGGATTGGACGTGAACACCCAGTCAGAGAGAGGTTTGTCTGGCTAATGATCGATGAAGCCTGGCTGTTTCAGAACCGTTCATTTGAAGCTTCTCATCCGCCTGCCTCAAGCACATGCACCGAGTGGATAAATTATTCAGCAGCCTGTGATTCCATTAAGATCCAATCGACAAGGATGTTTAGATGAGTTTTTTGTTCCATGTGTTTTTTTTTCAGTTCCACATTAAGTGAAATGAGTAATCGGCTCAGTCACCTGCTTTAATCACACAAGTAACCTGTACTACATCTTAGGAAGCCTTTAACCACTTCTGGTTGTTAGAGCAGGCTGGCTAAAAGAAAATGAATGAATCAGTGAATTTCAGGTTGAAAATAGTTTGACATAATGATTCCATGTAGAGAATATGAAATCAATACCTCCAAGTATTTTCACACAATACTCACGTGTAGTTGTTTAGTCTCACAGTAATGTTGAAAAGGTGTGCCCCAGGGTTCTATCCTAGGACCACTGCTGTTCCCTGTGTGTCAGTGTCAACAGTCTCTGTGATACCATATCAAAGGCTTTTACATGTCCTGGGTGGGGGGTATTTAATCACCAAGGGCAAACACCTAGTTGGATAAATTTATGTAACTGTCCCTGAGTTTAAGGTGAATCATCAAATATATTTTCAGAGGAGAAAATTATATTTTTTACATATACATAAAGTTATTTTGGAAATTTTCTTAGCATGTGATATAAAGAATACATGAGCAAAAATATATGCCAATAATGAAGAATTCAGGGAAAGTGGAAAAAAAGGTCAATGTATGAGAAAAATATACTTCATCATTGTGGAGTTGAAGGTAAAGAGTGTGTGTGTGTGTGTGTGTGTGCATCTGTGTGTGCTGCTAGTCCATTAATCAATGATTATGATCTCTTTTGGCTTTTTCCCTGCCGGGGTTGTATTGGCAGGAGTTTTTACATTGGATGCCCTTCCTGACACAACCCACTAGATGCTCATCCCGGGAATCAAACCCAGGTCCCCTATGCACCAGCCCAGTGCTTTACCAACTGAGCTATCCAGCCAGTACTAGACTCATCACTATATCATTATATCACTCATCAAAGTTAACGTCTCCAAAACGTTGTGTGGCAAATACATTAAAAGTGTGAATTTGTGTGATTAAAACAAGGTGAAGACTTGTTTTAAGTCTTCACTTAAGACAAGTGAAGCATCTTTAGTTTCTGAAACACTGAGCAGATGTGCTGTTTGTGTGTTAAACTGGTCATTTCTGCTGTTCCATGCAGGTGCTGCTGGTGACGACCGGCTGATGAGGTCAATGGAGCTGCTCTGAGGCCCTACCTCTGGCCCAGTTCAAAATACCATGTTAACTTTTCAAAGGTTATCATGAAGATAGGTGGAAAATGGTATAATACATCTCTAAGTAAAAAGAAAATACATATACATCTGGTTTAACCGTAAAACAAGAAAAAGAAAATCACATTTGTGTAAATACACAAAAAAGCTAATCAAGTATATCAATACCTACTAATTAAACACAAGAAAACATACTCATGAATACAATATACAAAATTCAAACAGTTTTCTCTTTCAAGACCTGAATGTCACTTTGAAGGTGAGAATCCAGTTTTCTGAGGTTGGAATCTGTAATGATCTGGTATAATACTAAAGAGATTCTGCAGTCCTGATGTTGAATATATCATATATCAATGTACGTAATTCGAAAAGTAAACCGGCAAAATCATTCCTTTTTGAGACTGGAGGTAGGTATCCTTCTATTGATTCATCCTTTTTTACCATTCTGTTTGAGGTATTGTACATATATAGGTAGTACATAGCTCAGGAAAAACAACTCTAACTATTCAAAGCCAAAAACCAAAAAAAAAGTTATTTCATGTAGTGTCATACAAAAACTTGATCCTTATTAAACCATTCTGTAAATCAGTACAAAATAAATTCAAGTTAACAGTTTGTCAGACAGAATTCCCAGTTTTCAGATATTGAAAAAACATGTTTCATTATGTATTTCCGACACAAACATCTAGATAAATGAGACAAACAGTACTTAATGCCTTAGCTGCTTTCTGTTTTTACGTTTACAAAACAGACCACTGAATGTGGGTCTTTTCTTTTTTTTGCAGGATCTTTCAAGAAGGAAATGTCAGTTCATTCAGTGCCGAGTGCATGTGTTTGTGGAGAAAACTTCACAACTGATACAGTATTTGGACAGTATTAGACTTCAACTGTAGTAAAAGCCTCTACTTGCAAGTATTATTCAGAATTATTTTGGGAGTTTACACCTTGATTGTTAAAAAAAAAATGAAACTACAAAAATAATGGCGATAAAGTAGAGTTTTCATTTTTTTTTAACAGGATGTGTCTTATTTTTTAGAAAGCTGGCCAATCCTCCCTCAGGTTAAGACATCTATCATTACTACAATCTGGAAGATGCTAACAACAGAGCTAGAAAACAAGCCTTGAGGTTATAACCAAAAGGTGTCTTCTATCACTAATATGTATCAGTGTCAGTAGTAATCTGCTGCTCTGTCACCTTTGAACATCAGTACTTTTAACAGAACTTAGACATAAGTAAATGGAACTACTCACAGTTATTGTTACTTACATTTTGTTTTACTACAAACTGCTGTTATATTCATCACTAGTCTCTACTGTCCATGCTAATAACCAAAATAATGTGATGATGACCCTTGTATGGCTGTAGTCAGGACATTATGTTAAATATAAAACCATGTCCCGTATGTATTTATAAGGTCTCATTGATTAGAGTTTTGACTGACATCTCATAACCATCAGTGAAAGTGGCCCAAACTAAAACGAAAAAAATTGGTTGACAGTTAAAAAAAAAAAAAAAGATGGAAATCAAATCGAAAAGTCAATGTTTCCTGCTGACGTACATGGCTCTGTCATACCTGACTTTTTGTAGATTTGTTAGCGTCCGGCTGAATGGACCGGAACATTTTACAGGCTAACTGCTGCCATTCCCTCATGACAAGATGACAACAACCGGCACAACCTCACTTTTCATGTACATATTAAGTTACAACACATTCTCAAATATCTTGACGCACACTGCCTTCCTGTGCGCTGGTTTGTGTACTGATTAACAGCATTGTGCCAAGTCAGAGGTAGTTTGAGATCATTAGAAGATATTGCATATCAGAGACCAGAAAGTGCTGGCACACCGTCAGGTTTCCCAACACGCAAGTTTACCTGGAGATACAGTGTGAGATGAATCGCCCAATGTCACACTGCCACCAAATCCAGGTATCAAGTGTGTCTTGAGGTAATGTGTGGTTTGTTCCCGTGGTTTTTGTTATTGAGGTTTGTTTTGTGTTTTTTTTTTTTTTCAAGGCAACCCATGTCTGATTCGTTTGAGTGTGGCATCAGTGATGGATTTACGCTTTTAAAACTCTCTTGTGCAATGAACAACACAATTGAATAATGCACAGATAAGCTTGTGGATGCTGTCATTTCCTAGACCTTCTGAGGAGGTGTGGCCTTCCACCAAAGACAGGGAGATCAGTGCAGAGATCAGTGGGATTCCAAATACAGACCATGTTCTTCCCACAGATGTCCACGTCAGGTTAATGCTTGAAGAATTGGGAATGTCATAGTCAGTCTTCAGGTGTTTCCATAATCATGCATGATTTTGAGGTACATTTTTGTGTATACTAAAGTGTGCAGTTTTGCAGGAAAACGTAGAGTAATTTCTAAACAGCCAGAGTTTTCAATAGATAGTGAATACATAAAGGATGACATCTGGAAAATAAACCGAGAACTGCAGTAGAAAAACCAAGATAAAGTACAAGCAATCCAATTCTGGACAATATCTTCAATCCCTCCACTTTCTGTACCTTTAAGCCTATGGGCAAAGGCGAAGTTCAATCAATCAGTCAATCAATAAATACTTCATTCATCCCCGCGGGACAAATAAAGTATGGAGTCCACCCTGGACGTGTGGCAAGTTCATTACAGCAAAACCGATCAACACCAATGAGTGATTTAGATTAAACAATTAACAAATGAATGTATGTCTTTGGACAGTGGGAGGAAGATGGACTAACCAAGTACTAATACTTCATCACTGTATTCAAGTATGTTTTGGGATAATTTGTACTCTACTGAGCATTTTACATTCTGTTTACTTTCACTTTTACTTCATGATATTTAATTGGCTCATTTACATACGCCCATTCATTTTTAATGCCTGGTGTTTGCCTAGTTGGAACAAAAAATGTAACGAAAGGGAAGTTTCACAGTAGAGACTAACAGTGAAGTCCCGTAGTTCGCTTGCCATTGGGTCAAGTCTCATAACTGTCCTCATTCAACCTGTCTTTGGATGTTATTAACGCCTTTCTCATACTATTATTGCCATTACTTAAGTACATTTAATTGTAGATGACTTACTGTAGATACTAGATTAAAGACTTCAGCTTAAGTACCATTGCAGTTGGTGACTTGAATTTCTACCACAGTCATTTATTGGTACTGGACCTGTACTTCTGCTCCAGTGGGACTTTCCAGTCCTTTACACTACACTGGATGGTGCTAACCACCACCACTGTACATACCATTTACCAAATTAAAAACATTTCTAATGGGATACTTCAAAATGTACATAAAATTATGTGAACATTGTTGTTCACTATTGAACCTTTGAGCATTGTTCATCAGATAGATTTGTCATAATCTGAGGGTTTAAGATGGCTACATCCAACACGGATCCAGAATCCTCATTCAGGAGCAAAGAAATAAAGAAACATTCACTATCCGAGAGAGAGAAAAAAAAATGACAATCTGTAACTAAAGCTGATCCAACTACAGCGACTTCAGCTTTAGGTCACATGATGGTTAAACCACTGCCCTGAGCTAAGACTTCCATCTCCATGTCTTTGGTGGTCCGCACCAGTCTGGGTACGTAGGCAGGTCACAGGGGCTTGTGTATTCTGTTGGGCTAACGCTGACATATCGGAACAGCAGACATGTGTTTTACATTTCTGTACGACAAAACCAGATTGTTTGAATCTCCTGTCGGCTCTGAATGTCTGGAGAATCAGTCAGCAATGACAGAGTGTGTGTTCCGTATGTGGATGTGTGCGTGTGTGTCCGTGGGAGTGGCTGCACACTTGCAACATATTTTCACCTCAGCACTAATGTGATGCTGTCAGAAAGATTTGCCCCCTGCTAATGCTTTTCAAAATACAGTGTGATGATGAAGATGCTCCCACAAATCTCTACCATTTTGGGTGAAGCAACAAGTTTGTTTACAGCCAATTGTCATGTAAATGTGTCATTTTGCTTATCCACGCTAAATGGCATTTCTTTGTTTGCCAGATTTGGGTCTGTTTAGTTTGAGGCAGAACATTTAGAGCTGAACATTTAACTTTGCTTCCATCAGCTCTGACAAACAGACAGCAACAGCACACTGACTAAAGGCTTTTGTAGGTGTTGTTAATGGAGCTGCGGTGATCTAGATGGTCTATTTTAAAAACATGTCAAGGAATTCTACGATGCAATGCTGTTCAGTGATGGAACAGTTGGGGCTGCACCCAAACACAAACCAAAAGAGAAAAAAAAAATGGACAAGAAATACTCTAACTGATATTGAACCACAACATCATGTGGAAAAAGTCAAAACATAAGTGGTCAAGGCAGTCTTTTCCCTTTGAAAGACCTGACAGCGGTACGAGGTAGAGGTTTCGTTTGTGGAAGCTTAGTCCTCCTCCGGGGACTCGGAAGCCTCTTCTTCTTCTTCCTACGGAAAAAAAAAAAATAACAAGATGAAATGTCTCATTTGACTCTGTCAACATGAGCGTCATTTTACTAAATATCTCTGTCCACACTACAAATAATATTGTACACAGTGGACGCTGCTGCTCTACTCAAACAGCAGTAAGGAAGTCCAAAAAAGTTGATTTAAGTTCGTTAATGTATTGGTTCTGACTCTCAATAAGCATTTTTATTCTATGCGGATTTTGCCAAAATACCGGTATGTGACCCAGAATTATACTGCTATGTTATTTATTCATTATATTACATTAAATTAGTCTAAATGAACAGGGGACTAGCACAACACTACATGACAAGCACCATAAAAGTATTGTTTTTCATCTTTTACCAGACCTGTAACTAAGAACCAGGTTTTATTTTATTTGTGGAACTTTTAGCCCCTGGTTTGTATACTAATAATCTGATACTATAAGAATGTTTCTAAATTGTATGAAATTACCTTCAGTGTTATTACACTGTCTTAACCCTCAACAAGTCAGATTTAAAAAATACAAATCAGTATGCCAACCAGTGCATCTAGCTGTGATGTGTAACAGAAACAAAAGTTAAGAATTGGCTTTAATTCTTTTGACTTCATTAAAACACACCACCATGGTGACACTGAAGTATTTAGATATTTCATTTTGCCGTTTCCCAAGTACAGTTTGTTTTTGTTTTTTTTGTTTTTTTTAACAAACAATGCCTAATACAGAGAAAAACTGCCGGAATGAACCCCCCCTCCTCAGGTGAAATGGATTTCATTTTCCACATGGCTTCATTTTATTTGGGGAGGCTAACTGACACAATTTATAACCCTCTTCCTTTCCCAGGCTGCAGCGGTGCACCATTCACCGAGGTCTGCGGCTGAAGCCTGTCTGCATTCTGAAGCTCAGCTCTATTCATTAGAACTCACACACTTCAGCCTTGAACGATTGGTTAAATGCTATCATGTGTGACAAGGGCGAATGAAAGAACGGGACTGGGTGGGGGGAGGTAGTGTAGTGGCGGGCAACAAAAGTAGCTTTAATTATATTGCCCCCCCACCTGTTTCCACACCAGTTCACACCGTGGTTTTAAAGGAGAAGGTGTTCACACAGTGTCTATGCTAGTAAAGTTGCTTGAATGTACAGATATTAACAAGTGTTGGGAATGACAACACAGATACACAAAAATACACACGTGTTGTAAGTTTGTTAAAGTTTGAATGACAACTCTAAGAATTAAATAATTACATGTAAGGCACGCAGAGTATTTTCAAATAAAGTAGAATAGTAAATATAGTCAATTCACAGATTCTTGGTGTATTACTTATAATGGAATCATCTGGTTTGCACGGATAACTTCACATGGAGATTCTGTACTATGTATTATTGTAGTATTTCATCATCATTATTAATATTCATATGTAATTTTTTAGTTGTACTTTATTATTATTATACTGTGTCCAGACACTTATAATTTCTCAGTTTGGCCTTTAGGTATGAAAGTGAAGGTGGCAGTTGTCTATTTACTGGAAAAAAATAACAGTATATAAGTATGCTGATGTGCTTTTATACATTTAAGCCTAAACATATACTTGACATACTGTACATAATACTGGTGAAACAGATTTATATTTAATGAACTTGTGACTGTTCATACTTCTTCCATTACTATTATACTGATGGTCCTTTAGACAATATGACCTTTTGCACTTGTGTATGAATGTTTGGTGGTGGTGGGAGGAGTGTGATTGCAAGAGTGAATGTGTAATAATAATGATTCATTAATGAGTATCTGTTAATAGAGAAGCACTATGTAAATCTAACCCAATATTATTATTATGGTTGTTGTTGTTGTTGTTATTATCTTCATCCCATGTTCTACATTTACACCAAGTTTCATGAGAACAGCTGCAGCAGTTTTCTTGTGTAACAGGTGTTTGTCTACAGGAAATGTAGGAGAAGATGGAGGATGTTCTCATCACAAGGAAATTTAGTGTTTACATTTGATCCAGAACAAACATAGACAGCACCCAGCATTAGCATTAGCACATTAGTAAGAGTGAGACACCATTATCGGTACTGTACTTAACCACCAGCTCCATATGTTCATCAGCATTGTGGTCAAGGACACTGACTGGAGAATTAACCAACACATACAGGTTCTGATGGTGGTGGTGGTAAACTTAACACAGAAAGACCCCAGCAAACAACGTAGAATAATACAATAAATATCACACAGTCTTTTTGTTGAATGAAGTTTGTTTTTATTCACATATTTGTTCTAGGTAATGAGTAACTAATAACTTACTCCACTAAGTTACAATAGTTGCGATTATGTTATATATAACCGTGCATGTGTATTCAGTGCCAGATTTAGATTTCATTAACACAATTTGCAATACAATGTTGCCTCTGGAAAGGTGTGGTTACAGTTATTTGTTGGTCTTGACTGCATATGTACTCATTGAGGGACAAATATTAAGGGCTCACTGTAGTGTTATTTTAGACAGAAAAAATTCTTAAATATCTGTATTTCACTATCAACAGTATTATCGTTATTGATGTAAATGGTATCAAATTTTTCCACTGCTGTGTCTTAAAATATGTATGTTTTCAGTGTAAATAGGACCATTAGATCATTTGCAGACCCTGGATCTGGCTTGGCTATAACAAACAAAAAATATTAAGACATGACATGATTAAATTAGAAAATAAATAAATAAATAAAACATTAGATACATGTTGGCACACAGTCTAAAAACAACACTATAAAATAAAGTGAAACAACAAAAGCTTAATGACACACCCGATCAACACTGGATGTGATTCAGTGTTCACAGATTAGTTGTTGTTTGAGCTACAGTTGTGTCTTATGGTGGATATCTAATGTTTACACTTAAATAGTTTTCTAGTCTCCACTGTTACTCATTAATCTATAACGCTGAAGTCACTAATGGGAAACCGACAGAGAAGGACAGAGATAACTTCATATTCTACACTTAAAACTCATCCTTCACACCACCTCCAGCTTCATGTAAAGCTTTTCAGCAGTGTGGAGTTATGGAGGAGACCAGGCAGGTTTGACTGGAAGCAGTCAAACTGGGATCATTTGCTGGGATCATTGAAGTCTTATCTAGTGGAACTAAATGAAGGACAGAGAGTTTTATCAATAGAATTGTTTCCAATCTTGAACAATTTAGAAAAGACTTTGTGTGATTAAGTATATCTATAGTTTTATCAGATCCAACCGAACACATACAACTAAACACAAACCGTTAATACCAACAGGCTCAATACAGGCTTCCTACAAGTTAAATTTAAGACTTTTTAAAGACTACTTAGAACCAATTGGATGCCTATTTCACAGACATACTGGCAACATTGGTGAATTTAGGAAAATGTATTCATTTACTGCACTGCTTTGATTCCCATCATTCCGAATCCTTTCTCACTGTGGGTTCTGAAGTTATTTTTTTAGATACACCTTTATTAGTCCCACACGGGACAGCAGCGCACACAAGACAAGACACACACAAGAGATTCTGCATGATGATAACTGGTTCTTAATTTCAGTAAAAATTATTGGGTTGGAAGGGGTGAAAAGTCGACTAATGTTACCTCCCTTGCAGCTTTGACACATTAAACATGTTTATAGCAGTTTATAACAACATAACATATGATCCACCATATTAAATATAATAGCTTTTAAATACTTTTTAAAGTTTCAAATATATACTCAGAAATTCAAGGCTTTAAGACTTTTTACGTCACTATGGGAACCTTGTCTATAAGCAGTGCACTAATCAGACTGTTCATCCATCCAGAAACCCAGCCTGGAGTTGAAGGTTTACTGGTCTACACTTCCTGGATCACAGATTCAACAGCTTTACATTGAATATACATACATTCAGAACAAAAAACTGTCAATAAAGGAGAGGTTAAATATGGGCAGTTGTCTCGTCAATGTGTACGCACCAAATGAAGATGATCCTGGCTTCATAAGATCACTATTTCATAAAATTCTGCAATACAGTACTGGACTTATATTAATTGGAGGTGATTTTAATCGTGTAATGTCAAATATGGCAGATTGACAACCTCCCTCCAAAGCTGCCCTTTCCCCAATGAGTAAAATGCTTAAAAAACAATGCATAGAGGCAGGATTTGTTGATTTATCCTTCTATAAAAATACAGATACTTGCTCAGATGACAAAGAAATCAGAGATTTCTTGAAAAACAGAAAATTGCCAGAACTAGCAGAAGCGACAGCCAAGTACCTAGATGCACCAATTAAAGAATGGGAAATTAAGCAGGTGATTTCAACACTAAAAAATAATAAAAGCCCAGGGTCAGATGGCTATATTAATGAATTCTATAAGACATTTAGTGACTTACTGACCCCCTGCTGTTAAAAGCATATCACTACTCACTGCTCTCTAAAACTATGGCACCGTCTTGGACAGATGCAACCATTGTAGAGATAATATAATAGAGATAAAAGATAATATAAGATAATAACTTAAATTATTCACCCCGACCAAACTGGATTTATTTCAGGAAGATATTATGGGGATAACCTGCGACGTTTGTTGAATATAATATCATATCAAAAACATAAGAAATCAGAATCAATGCTTTTATCTCTGGACGCCCAAAAAGCATTTGATCGAGTATCTTGGCAATTATTATTCCAAACCTTAAAACGATTCAGATTTGGCCGTAATTTTATAAATTGGATACAAACATTATATTCTAATCCCCAAGCCTCTGTCAAAGTCAACAGCTACACCTCACATAGATTTAAATTGGAACGTGGCCGCAGGCAGGGCTGTTCTCTATTACCACTGCTCTTCGCCATCAGTATTGAACCATTCACCCAACTTGTTACAAACAATATTAAAAGGAATTGTGATAAATAATGAAGAACAAAAACTTTCACTCTACGCAGACGATGTCCTCTTATACCCAACAGAATTATCATCAACAATACCACATCTCAAAACCTTAACCAGTGAATTTGGATACTACTCAGGATATAAGGTGAATATAGACAAGACAGAGGCTATGGACATCAATGGCAATATATCCCAAAGTGTTAAACTTAAGACTGGATTCAGATGGCCTACAGATGGTATTAAATACCTTGGTATATCTATCCCTCTATCCTTACAGAACCTATATGACACTAATTATACCAAAATATTTCAGCAGATAAAAGGTGACCTCGATCGGTGGTCTGTACTCCCTCTCCCTCCTGGGGCGTATTGAAAGCATCCGCATGAATGTCCTACCCCGTCTCCTCTATCTATTCCAAATGCTACCTACAGACATTCCCAGGCTTGCATTCAATAATCTGGGCAAAATGTTGAAGAAATTTATATGGCAAAGCAAGCAATCTAGAATCAGACTTAAAACCTTACAACTATCTAAACATAGTGGAGGCCTCAATCTCCCGAATTTAAGATATTATTTTTGGCCAGCACAAATGAAACCCTTGATAGGATGGATGCAGAACAATACAAATACACGATGGGTCAGTATCGAAAAATGACTGTGTCATGATCCCTTACAAAGCATGCCCTTTCTAGATACCCCCCCTGGAGAGATGCCAGAATGGACGAAGGCTACTCTTAAAGTATGGAGAAAAATAAAATGTGCTCTTAAACTCCCAAAAATAATCTCATCATTGACAAATATTGGTAATATGAGGACCTTTATACCCAATAATCTCGATAACAGCCTTAAAAATTGGTCCAAACATGGACTGATGTACCTCCACCAGCTGATGAAGGGTGGCAGACTTAAAACATTTGAGCAGATAAAAAAGGAATTTAATCTCCCTGGAGCAAATTTCTTCAGGTATTTACAGCTCCGAACCTTTCTGATGACACATAAAGAATGAGATAAAGTCATAAAACCAACACCCATAGAAGAGTACTTGATAGAGTTACAAAATGGAGATGGAGAAAAGAAAGTTATTTCCAAACTGTGCAACATACTCCTATCTATGACCCAAAATGACTCATCACAACTCAAGGAAAGATGGGAGGCAGAGGCCAACGAAGACATATCCCAGGATACCTGGCGACAAGTATGCACTGAGGCACATGTAGCAACCAATTCCAACACATGGAGGGAATTTAAATGGAAAATATTTAATAGATACTTTAGAACACCAGCAATAGTGTCCAAGATGGGTCCACAACACTATAGTTCCTGCTGGAGGAATTGTGGTACCCATACAGCTAACCATACCCACATATTCTGGCTATGCCCCAAGTTAGGTGCATTTTGGAGGGAGGTCTTTAATGCCCTGAAGGAGGTTTTTAAAATTAACATTCCACAGAACCTCACAGTGGCAATTCTGGGAGTAATACCTGAAGGCCAAGATAGGAGGGCAGATAAATATCTCTTGAACATATTACTCACAACAACATTAAAATCAATAACTATTAGATGGATGAAACAAGAACCACCCACATACAGTACATGGATTCAAAAAATCCGGGATATTTATCAGATGGAGCAGATCACTTTCTCACTAAGACTTCAGAAAGACATCTTTACCAAAAGATGGGAACCTGTGGCACATCTATTGTGGCAGTAATATCAAGCCAGGATAAACTTCATGTGTGTATCTTCCTGTTACTAACTGGGAATTGTACCAATGTCTGTATACTCCAATACACCGAAGCATTTATTTATTTACTTTATTTTTTTTTTAGTCCATACTTTATGTTTACCACTTTACATGTACAGCTGAGAAAGCTGTGGAAACCAAAAAGAAAGAATGTTGAAATGTGTTCAGATGTATGCATTGCATTGTACTGCTGAAAATGAAAACTTAATAAAAATTAAGTTAAAAAAATATGGACAGTTGGATAATATCAAAAGGAGAACTTTCTAAATAAAGCCAAATATAAAAAAGTTATATCTTGACAATGAAAATAAACATTATATTTCCTTTTTTTTCTAATTCCGTTAAATTACTCCATTGTTACTCAAACTAAGAGTCAATTTCAATAGTCTGTTTGTTAAAGTTCCTCTAGGTGCCATATGTCAGACTCAGGGCGGCGGGATTATAGTTGACTCATGAGATCATATCAAATGTATATCAGAGTTGGCCCACCGGTATACAGCGCTCGCACCATAATACTACAAATCCCAGAATGCTTTGCTAGTATGCTGGTATGAATAGGTTTGTAATACCCAACTTCTGTTGTTCCAGATTTTATGTTTAAGGAAAAACTAAAGTTTGTTTCTATACAAAGAGCTTTAACATTACATATAAGGTGGAGTAAATGTTTCAATAAATATAGAATTTTGGTGACTTTGAAATTTGGCCCGCTGTGAATTGGAGTTTGACACCCCTGCTCTAGGTCAAAGGCTGGTAAATATACAGAACACGGTCTTGGGCTTCGTTTGGATTCTGTGCTCTGTGTTTGGAAGGCTGTTGCTTCCGGTTGGGTCATGCCTCCACCTGACCCCACTCCAGGCTGTAGAATGAAAAGGGTCTGAGGTTTTGTATGGGCTGATAGTGGTGAGGCTGAGATAAAACAGCCTATCAAAGTGAGAGAGCTTAATGACACTTTTATGGCTTGCAGCTCCCTGGGCCTCCCAGCGCCCCCCAACTACCTTGTTCCTTTTCCCACACAGCCACAAATCACAGCCAAGTTATGCATTCACACTAAAAAGTGGCTCGCACCGGCAAACAGAGGGAAACTGGTGAATTCCTGGAGGGTGAGGGAATGCTGGAGGTGGGTGTCCTGTGTCATGTTTCAATCACTTATTGCCATTCTACTTTCATTTTCCCTCTGATGTAGGTGCTCAAAACAGCAGTACACACACACAAAAAAAACACTGATTATCCTCTACATGTAAAGACTCAGACATGGAGCAACTACAGTTTACTTTGGAATTTCTTACCCCGAGCACAAGAAAAAAACTCAACAGATGTTGTGTGCCCCAACATCACAGCGTAAGTGAAACTGCAGTGACATTGTATGCGCAGATGGAAACTGCAGCAGTATTCGCAGCATAAAAATGATTAACAGCATGACCAAAACATCAGGTGGAGATGCAACACTGAACAGAATAAACCCTAATGGGAAAGTAAACTTAATCTAATTGAATTCAACTTTAAAAATCTGCTAAAATTGATAGAAAGCTTTATTTATATTTGAAATATGCATTTTTTTTATCATATCTGTAATATGATGTGAAAATATCAGCCTTTTCCCCTTTTGGGAAAACCTTTTTACTGCTCTGGAATGTTACGCAAAGCATGATTTTTTTTTGTTTGTAGCTTAATATTAGATGTGCATTAATAAAAAAGTTTCATACACATGATCTGGAAATGAGATTACAATTTTAATGAAAAAAACAGTAGTAATAATCGTCTGCCAGAAACATTCTTTTCTGATGTGAGAAATATTTTTTCAAAAGTGGAGGAACAGGAATTAAACAGTTTTTTTTTTAAACCCTGAAACCGTTAAAAAAAAAAAAGAAAATTAAATTAAAGGATTTTCTTCATTGACACATAAAGACCCAAACATTCACCAAAACCATCGACTGATTTGATCTGTTTAATGCCTGTTGATCCATTAATCCAACCAATACAGGTAAATAATTTTAGAAAGAAAAGAATAATTGGTGTAAATACAGTTATTCATCTTTTCATGCTCATCAGATGTGACCATTTGGATGTTAAGGTTCTCTGTAGTTACCAATGGAAACACCGTCATCTTCTACAACATTGATTCACCAGTAAAACCCATGGAGTTGAATCAATGACAGTGGATGAACACACTGGGTTTATGTTCAGTTAATGGTAGACAGGACTGAAAAAGTCACCTTTACTTCAGTTTTCTCTGTTTCTGATATAATAACCCTCTTTTATGAACATCCACATGATCAGTGAGATAAATTTAGGAAAATGTCTGATTTACACTGAAAAAACACAAAATACAAAGGATAATACAAGAAATGGTGAGAAATCGGATAAGAAAGGCTTAGTATAGAGAAAATTTAATTTGGGAACTGAAACAAAAGTAGTGCTGGTCTTTATGACTTAACAGCATGAAAGAATTACTACATCCAAACTTTCAAGAAAACCACACCATAATGCTTCAAAAGAGTGAGCATATCTATGAACTACATGCTTCCTCACTAACATCCCTGTCAATCAGTGCAGTGAAAGTGTCCAGTCTGATGAACAACATGAACATACCCAGTTTATGGTTCAGTTGCATGTACATTAATGTTCTTACCTGAGCAGGCTTTTTCTGGACAACTTGCTGTGGCTGTAAGAGAAGAGAGAGGAAATGTTATTCTACTATTCTTAACATTTTCAAAGGAGATTCAGATTTTTTTCTTTATTTGACTCCAAAGACAAAATTGACAATAATTTACAAATATTAAGTGTAGTAAATGCAATGTGTGTGCGACGACCTGCCTTGAGAAGGTTCTGTGAAGAAATGAGGTGTTGTGGACCTTACTGCCTCTGGATCACAACAGTTCTCCATTACCATTGAAGCTCCAATATGTCTACCTGGCCTGTCCCTCCAAACACATAAACCCATCCTGAATTCACCAAAAATGAAAATACAAAACAAAACACATAATCCAAACAATCATATCTAACAATTCATTTCCTACATTTTGTTTTTCTTTGAGTAAAGTATTGCTGAGTATTCTGAGAAATACTGTACAAATGTTGTTTATAACTCTCATGAGAGTCATTGAGCACTTAATGTCAACAAAGTGCTGTAACAACCACTAGTTAAAGGAGAAGAAACACAAAGTTTTAAACTAGTATGATTAAAGTCTTGAACTTAATCCAATAGAAATGATGTGAAAGGACTTGAAGGACGGACTTCACAAACTTGAAAGTCTATGTCACCAGTTTGACTGAGTTGAAATAGTTCTAAGACACGGCACAGGGCTGACAAAGTGCAGTGGAATCTGGGAATGTTTTACTAAAAGTCAATTTGACAATTAAGAAAAACAAAGAAAAATTGTTCAGATTCAATATTCTGGGGGCTACTCATGCTACCCACAAAACTATGATATTGTCTTTCCCTTCCTCTAATCTTGGGACTTGTGTAAAAATCTGATGATGTCTCAGGTTCTATTCGTGCAGAAACGTCCAAAAGTGCTCACACACATGCAGAGCTCCGTGGTGGATGGCATTTAAAAGCTGCATGACATAGTGTTGCCAGATTGTTTCGGAAGGTATGAACACCATGTAGAAACAACTTTGGCTCGCATGTGATCTCCATCATCTCACCATGTTCCTGAACAACTGGACAGGAAGAAGCTCTAGACCAGAGCTGAACAGCTGAGCACTTCAATAACTCTGAGAATATAAAAAGAAAGCTGCTGGATGCCCAAAACCATTACACCCAGCCCAGATCAGTTGAAACAGCTGGTGTCTTTTGTGCCAGCCCTGAGGAATGCCAGTAGGCTCCAACACAATAATGGTGTCCATGTCAACACCAGATGGGTCCGACACAAGGAATGCAAACAGCAACGCAAAAACAATTTGAGAGCTAATGCACGCATAAGCCATTTTCTGATGTGAACTCAAGACGACATCCAGAGAATCAGGTGCGGGTGATGTCTGGATTCACCCCGTTCACATGAAGCTAGTCCAGGTCTAGGTGGGAGATGGTGCTTGGATAAAGAGCGCAGCAGATACACATATGCAATAGTTTTGCTTATGGGAGCTATTGCTTCATGATGGTAGACAGTCATCCATGAGGGTCATGTTTTGTGATAGTAGTGACTCTGGGTGTCCTAGATGTAGCAACAGTGTTCCAAGTGGATCAGGACCACAGTTCAACGTGACAGGGACAGGAGAAGACACAACTACTGAAAGTGGTTTGATAAATAATACACTAAACTACAGTGGTGGGATAGGTTTTTACCTTTACATTATATAAATATAAATTACATTATAATATATTACAGTATAAATTATAAGATCAATGATTGAAGCATAGACTTGTTATGTGGGATCTACTACATTCAGGAGTTACTGAACTGTTGTAATTCATACCCAGAGCCACATCTAGACCATCACAGATGACGCCTTTGATCGGTGGTTTAACATATGTTTATATGAGTCTCACACACACCGACGCAGGATCATGTTCCACGTCTGGACAAAGACAGTGTTTCAGCTCTCAATTACCCCTTTTTCATCTCATTTGTAAATGTTTAGGTGACTTTTACACTCTTGCCAATCAATACAGCTTTGACGAACAGAGGGGGAAATGAAGTGGTACCAACATTAACACTGTGACACAGTTACCAGAACAGTCACTTAAACATAGTGGAAATGTCCAGGGTCGTGGACATGGAGCATTTCATCTGGATGGATCCTCTGAAACTGACCTTTGACCTTTGTCACTTCTCCAAACACACAGCTGAGTGACTTCTCCACTGTCAAAACACTTCTTCATGACGTATTCATCCTGTTTTCATGTTTAATGCTATTTTGTTTTCTTGCATCTTTGAGGTGTTTTTCCCACTTACAAGTATTTAAAAAACTTTCCCAGACAACAGTTTCTTCCATTCTAAGAAGAGTGTGTGCATCTTGAATTTCCCCCATGGGGATGAATAAAGTATCTATCTATCTATCTATCTATCTATCTATCTATCTATCTATCTATCTATCTATCTATCTATCATGTATTTTAATGACATCTCTCTGACCCATTAAGGCCTCTTGGGGGTATGTTTATTTTAGAATTTTAAGTATTTATTAAATAAATATATATACTGTAGGATTTATAGTGTTTACAAGTGAATCACAAACTCAATATTCTATATAGTAATTAATATGCATTAATATGGATGGGGCATTGACAGTAAAATACAGACACCATAGAAAACGAGTCTTTAGATAATATTAGTGTTTGGAGTAAAAATGTCACCAAGATGAAAGTAGTTAGTGTACATTTTAATGACTGGGGAATCAGTGAAATTTATATCTGCAGCTGAAATGCATCCGGTGTAAAGTACCTTAAAGGAACAGTGACTGAAACATAATGAAAACAAATCCTTTTAAGTACAGAGCTACTTGTGCAATGTAGTGCCCATGTCTCTCACTGCCCCAACCCAGACCCCTATCTGTATATAACACAAAAGGGAAATCAGAGCTTTGTCTTTCACTGGCTCGCTGATGCTTTGATGTAGTCTGGTTTGACACAGTGAATCATTTCTAGGCCTCAGCAGCTGCTCAGCCCTACCAGTGATTTGGGGTGTAGCGGGGGGGTTGAGGTCGTCCATGAGGGTGGGGAAAGTAGTCCCAACATAGGATAGGTATGTAGGACTAAAAGTAGGACCCCAGTGGCTGGAACCCCACCAGTGCTGAAACCCAATCCCTACGCTGCATCAAGAATGCAGGCTCTCAGCTCTGCGGCCGCCCAGCTGCCTCTTTCCAGAGGTCTTCTTCTGATCAAAGACAGAAATGCCTCTGCTCTGTTGAGCACCTTGTACAGGCCACCATTCACAAAAGCCTCACATATCAGGAGGTGGGCCCCAGACCCTGCTCTTTCCCATTATCCTGACCACTGTTTCTGAAACCGATAGCTCCTACTTTATTATGTGAGAAACGGGCTGTACAAATGCAGACACAACATGTTAATCATGATAAAATAAGACATGGTCAAACATATGAAAATTAAATCATAGGTCCTTCACATCATACATATTTTAAAAATGTTTTTAAAATGTTTATTTATCATATTTTTCTTCTATATTCATTTTGCACTGTGGAGCCTAACAATTTTGTCTGTGCATGTGCGTTGTACACATGTCAAAACTGTCCTTTTAACTGACTGACCTATGATCTGCTGCTGTTGTTGTCATATTTGATGCTGTTTGGTTCCATTCTGCAGCTCCTCGTCTCATAACCACAACTGCTGCTATTGTGAATAGGTTTGGCATATATCCTTTATATTCTATAAGAGTTTATAGTTGTCACTTTCAATTCGCCGTTCAAACGTGTGATTTGAGGGAAAATTCTGCACCCATGTTGGTAATTTCACCCTCAAGTTCCTCATTCGACCCAAAAAGAGAATGTTTGGACATTTTGGAAACTCTCATGTCATGCATGGGCTTCAACATCTCCACTATGAAGGATGAGCTAAACAATCACACCTCAAAGCTTAAAGAGTATAATTTTATAATAACATCCGATAAATCACTTAAGAAAATGCAGAACAACAGTAACATTGGGTCTTTATGGGTTAAAAAAAGTCAGTACAGTATCCCATAAAATGTATCACCTCAACACTTGTGTCTGTTTGTCCATAATCACGCTAACACTGTAAGTAGTGGTTTGCCAAATTTAAATATAGATCATCAAAAGCATCAGATATTGCTCGTCATTCTGCATCGACATTATTCTGTTTTCACACACTGCCCACTGCCTCCACACATGACTCCTGCTGTTTGGTTGTGTTGTGGGCCAACACTTTACCCCATCACCGCTGCAAATTGCCACCTGTTTTACAACACGGACAGATAAGTCACATGGTAACCGAGTCCAAGCAGTCAATTAGGAAAAGCTGTTAAATTTTAACAATCTTGATGGCAGCCTCATATTTTATACCCCCCTCCAAATGAGACCCTGACATACTTTCATCCATGTGGACTCGTGTTTGTCAAAGGAAGACTGAACTGAGTTTGTTCAATTATCCGTGGACTTCAAAGCAGGTCAGAAGGTTAGTGTAGTAACAGTTAACCAGAGCAAACAGAGCAGCGTGTGCTTTATAGTAGACTTAACAACCACACTGCAATGACTGCACGGCACAACCCCTCCCCACACTCCCTTTCACAGTCGGGTACATTTAGCAGTATCTGAACTTATAAATGATAGAATTTGAACAGTCATATGTTGAAGGAGCTGGTGTAAGCAATTGAATTATAGAAGGTGAAATTCCATGGACATGAAGAAGGACGACAGAGTGGACCACGGTCAAATTCAATTCAAGTCATTTTCCTGCACTTCACCTTATCATTTAAGTCAAATACATTAAACACAGCAATACTTGGGATTATTTTATCCACTTTTTTATGTATAACGTAAAGTAGAATGCAAAGTCTTATCCAAATAAAAGGGAAGCCACTTCAGACAAACTCACACCAAGACAAAAATTTTAAATGTAACTGGGGTTCATGTTAGAACACTTGGTAAGGAGTTTTTTTTTTTTACATAAAGTTTTATTTTTTCCAAATGTATCACCTCTCTGTGTGTAGCTTTGACTTACCATCTAACCTGACAGAGTTAATATTAAAATACATAAAGAGATTAGAAGGGCTACAATTGAAAACAGTCAAAGCTCTTTCCAGACCCTGAAAACACAACATTGAAATTCAAGCGTTTTCAAACAACCATGCGAACCCTGTTAACCAAGAGCAAAAATCCAGAGGGTCGTATGTTCTGTTTACAGATTTACAGATGCATGTGACATTAGACATGTGTGTCAAACACTTAAGGAAGTAAATGTTGATGGCTCTGCTGTTTCACGTTCTCTTAAAGTCCCTATTTTACACCATTTCTACTGCAAAGTTAGCAGGTCCTACAGAGTCACATTATCTGCTGTTATGGTAAATAATGGCGATTAAAGCTATTACATGTGTCAAAACCAAAATGCACGAACCAGACGTCATATGAAAAGGAACATCTTGTCATCTCTGCCGTTAAAACACAACCTAAACGTCATCTTCTCAAAACTAATGCTGAAAAGGGCTGGATGTTTCTTTTTATTCCTTTCCACCCAGATCTGTTAGAGTGAAATAAGTCTATGGACAAAACGCAAAAACAGATTGTTCCCCTTCAGATAAAGTCTGTGCTAATTCTTAAGGACATCTTCCCAGACTGCCCATTTATGCATGTTTGGATTCAGATATCTGTGGTTAACCACGTCATAACCCAGGTCTGAGTCACGATCAAATGAACTTCAACACTAAACCAAAAAATAAATCCCTTTAATATGTAAACATCCTCCAAAGCTCCAAACCTTGCAGAGGAAAACCCCTTCCACAGTAGCACACTGAGCATGTTGCGGCACCCACCACATAGGTACATGCCAAACAAATCCTCAACCAGCCTCCAATTTGTCATAACCTGGCTCTCAGTAGACAGCTACTTCCTGTCTGAGTTTATGTACTTAATGCTGGAGTGAAAGAGTCAAAACGCTGAAGACAGATCACGACGCTGGAGGACTGCTATCACCGCTCAGTCCACCTCCTCTTGCTGAAAACAGACCTTCAAAGAACCCAGACCTCTGTTCATGTTATAACATATATATGTCTGCTACCACACAAAGTTTAGTTCATAGTTAAGTAAATAAAAGTTCGTAACTATCCTGTATTTAATGATTTACACACGGATCTTTAATTAAAGGATTTCATGATAGTGACCGCAGTTGATAGTTTTAGTCACTATGATTACAATGCAGATATTTTCCGACTCTGACATGAAGGACCTTCTGTCCACGTGACATTTAATGAGAAAAACCAGCAAAAACTCATGGAACACCTTGAGCAGAAGCTTTAGTCTGCTGTGAGCCTGAGTTACGTTGCCTTTAGAGCCATTTTCCATTGTGATATTTTGTAGATTTCGCACCAACGCTGGTACACACGCCCATCAGTACTGATACTACAGAGACTTATGACCCATAAAGTGATGTTTCAGGCACATGTACATTATGAAAAGTGACAACAAGTTCATCAGTTTTTGAAAACTATTACTACTGTGTATGGGGCTTTCAACACATTATCAGTACATACTATGTGTAACATGTAGTCTATTTGCCCTTTATTACCATACAGAGCCCTGCGGCTGGTTCCTGATCAGTCAGTTGCAGACATTAAAAGATTATTGCACAAATAGAAAAATTATAATACAAGAAACACCTTAATCATGGAAGACCCGCTGTCATTAACAAAGCCCCCTAGCATCATCTGGTCAAATGTACAACGGTTGGAGAAATACATGGATCTTACACTTACTAAATACAGTGCTTGCTCGATGACCTATCTGAAATGCCTTCACTATTTCATCTGACAACTTCCACCTTGTCCATTTCGCACCACCCTCGCTCCCCCCTCTCTCTCTCTCTTGTCCCAGACCCCCTCCCCCTCGGCCACCATCCCACCACAGTTATGAATTGCTTCTATCAGGGTCAAACTAAACCCTGCGATTAGGGGGAATTTGCAGAAGGGCCCTTTGTAGAAGAGAAAAATGTCTGTCGTTGCTAGGAATGTGGAAAATTCCAAGCAGACAAGCAGCCTTTTGTTTTGGGGAGGTGCTCTGGAAGGAAAGAAAGGCGCAGACAAATTGGATCAGCTCCATTTAGGAGCCTCTGCTGTTTGAAGTGAAATTTATTCCCGGGGTAAAAGGAAGAAAAATGGAAATACAGGCCGTTCTGTATTTTTGTTCCTACTTCAGCTTTCCTTGGTAGACATAAGTTACATTCTGCACTTACAGAACATAAAATAAAAGCTTTTGGATTGGTTTTGTCCAGTAGATTTTTACATTCATAAGCTCCACAGTCTTCAGTGTCTTGGAACCATTTAATGCAAATACATCTGTGTGTTTCCCAGCATGCATGCATGGCTGCTTTAAAACAGGAAGGACCCAGGTCTGCCTTGTTTTAACAGAGTGTTGCAGATGTTATGAATTAACCTGTCGTGCCTGGAACAGCTCACTTCCTGCCTCATAATAGTGGTAGCAGAAATACACTAATGACATAAATGTCCATATCTATTTAAGGAATTTGAAAGAACTGCATTGTGAAAGGAAGAGAAAAAAAATCCAAGCGATTGCTGCACAAACAGTCGAGACACTAGAGGACAGCTGTGACACTTCCTGTGTAAAACAACCGGTGATTAAAGGCAGCTCTCAGTAAGTGCTCTCCCTCTCTAAACACACTAACGTACATGAAACCGCTTTTTCCACAAAGCTTGGAGCATTTTTTTAAACACAACAACAATTCATATAATACATACACACACACAC
>JAPTHA010000005.1:7972277-7985230 GCA_029814585.1 Gymnapogon annona | reverse complement strand
CCAAGCTGGCCTCCATCCTGGTCAGAGACTCCCACCCCCTCAAACACACACTGACTGCACTGAAGAGTTCCTTCAGTAACAGACTGAGACACCCTGACAATGTCTCTTTATTGATCTTGTTGTTGCATTCAATCTGTTTTTTTTTCTTTAATTATACTTATCCAATCTGTTCTTTTCTTTATTCATATTTATATATTTATATTATTAGGAATGGCTCAAATTTTCAGAATCTCTTGTGTGTGTCTTGTCTTGTGTGCGCTGCTGCAACCTGAAATTTCCCTGAGTGGGACAAATAAAGGTGTATCTTTCTTTCCACTTTGATTGTAAAGGAATAATATTCTTGACTCACTTGTTATATTTGACAGTGAACAATTGTGCAAACATAGTGTACTACCTCAGTGTGATGTAGGTGTTGCACAAGTATATATTACATAAACCAGCCTTGTAGCATCTTTGTAATTTCACCAGTTTTTTGGTTATGGTTAGGGTTTGTCAGAAAAAAATAAATAAATAGAAGCTTAACCTATTATTATGACTGCACTACATTGGAAGCCTCCATGCCCTATGGATGGTGGATAGCGGGGTATTATTTTTCCATTCATAGGTTCTCAGAGACATAGCTGAACACTTGGAACCAGTACAAAGACTGGTGGGTTGTCATTCTTCTGTTTGCGCTGTGTGCTACACCTGCAGCCTGGGTTCTTGTATTTGTATTTGTTCAGATTTTGGCCATGAGTAGTCATGCTGTTGCAGCAGATCCTGTTTGCACTGTAACCATGGAGACACAAAGTGATAAGAAGAATACCATGGTTTTCTTTGACTTTATGACACCCACTTAGAAAAGCCTGATTAGACCACGGTAAAGATTAAACTGGAATGTCTTTCAAGGGTGTGTCCTGTTAAATGACCACCAGGACAGAGACTAAAACACAGTGTTAGTCATAGTACTGTAAATGTATGTGTCCGTGTTCAATCATTCCAGGATTTCACAGACATTCTTCTTTTCTAAAATAATTGTAATGCACCTTTACATGTTATATATTTTCTTTGTACTAGCAGAATTTTTTGTCCATCAATGTGAGTCATTCATGTCCTGAAACTCTGTCAGTGCTATGAAGATTTATCACATGTGCAGAAAATTTGTGGACTCTAGACAAGTACGGAGATTTGTATTCATGGTTTTCCCATTACATGGACTCACATTTGTGCAAAATTTACTTGGAATCAAATGGTAACAAGATTATTCTCAATCTGTATTTCACTGCATATAATGTGAAGTTTGAACTTCATGAATTATAAAAAAAAAGCATACTATTTTCCAACCAACACAATGCCCCTTTGTGTGTTCGAAATCCAAGTTAAATGGTAGAATTCATTTTCATAGTGTCCTGGTTAGACTTATAACTTAGGAAGTGTGCAGACTAAATGTACGTATTAGACTTAATTTAAGGGTCCTTGTTCAAGTTTTGGTGTTCATCGTGTTAAAAATAGAAAACTGCATCAAGAGCAAACAAGGCTGAAATGTCAAAAATGCAAGTGGTTATAATGTTGTACTATTTAATGAATGACTGGGTACGTTTGATTATGGACAGCCTAGTGACTGGTGTTGTCAAATACATTTCCGTTACTGGCTGTAGATAGAGAAGAAAGCAGCTGGAAAGCAGTGTCATGTGGGTATCAGTGCATGCCCTGTAGCAGTCACACAGATACACTATCTACTGTACATAACAGGCCAGTTTGCGGAGCGGTTCGTCTGTAGTTCTGCCAGAGGGCTTGACATAAAGCAACGGAGGCCGCCGTGTGGGTGGATGTGAGCAGGACATGCAGGCACCAACAGGCCGTGGCACCGAGGGAAAAACAGCAGTAAACCTCAACGGTTAGGTTCAAGGGTTGGTGGGTAAAGACACTAAAATGCCGCTGTTGTTGCTCTGACAGAACAGCTGTCAGGATAATACAGTAAACGTCTCCTCTTCAATCCTGCTGGAATTCACTAACCATTATGCATGTTTAAACCCATTTTCACTGCCTTATTTAACCTGTGAACATACACTGAGTCACTGGCCTGACCCATTTACGGCGGCAAAGTTTACATTCGAGACGTGTTTTAGCCACACGATAAACACGGACTGAAAATACTCCCTTTCAAATGAAGTTTAAAGAATGTGTTCTGGCCTATTTAGGTCCGTTAAAGGGGTTTTATATTGTATTAATATTCCAGACTACCAATAGAAGTGGCCTCACGACTACCAACCCCATACCCCGAGTCCCATTAACTGGCACACAGGGTTAAAGCTCTATTTCCCAAGTTTGTACTGTTTGTTTACATTTACCTGAACTGTTCAAAGCCTCTACAGAATTTTACATTCTCAGGATGCTTCCACATTTTCTACAGAAGGAGGGTAACTTCATCTAAACATCAGCGCAGTGTGAGTCACAAAAACAGCTGAAATATTACTGAAATCACACAATGGTCGAGTCAAGACATACTTCTATAAAAGATGAACCACAGTATTGCCACACATGCCACTGCCTCCAACACAAAATAAACCATGGAATGCATTAGACACTATATGCTGTAGGAAATGTTTATTCCTGTGACAGAAACATAAGTTAGTATGAGAAAATATAAATAAATGATGATTCTCTTAGTCTGTCCTTGTTAACTTTTTCCGCTTTTTTTCAAACTTTGACAAACATGACACATAGCAGACCAAGTTCCTGCTCCCTGGGTCTTTCCTTGCCCTTCCCTGTCCAACCGCCAACAGCTTTTCCCTGAACATCAATCAGACCTGTTACTTTGGAGCCAATAAACACTGAGACCCTTAAGCTGTCAGAGGAGTTATTTAAGTATTCCTGTGGGCAGGGGGAGACTAAACATTTTGTTTGACTGATAACAAAAACATTTTGGAGATCTCCTGCAAAAACATGTACCACAAGAACCAGAGCCAGAAGACTAAATATGTTCACAAGAAACTACAATGGTTCTATGGAGCGACTTCACAGCCAAAACACACAAACACAACTAATCACCTGTAACTCATAAATAGACAGTTTGGTTTATTCCTTCGGACAAAATAAACACAAATGAAAATGGGTAGATTGTGCCAAAAGTCACGTGACATATGAATATATTGTATATATTTTTTGTTTGTATAGTGTAATTATTCCTCCACAGCAGGAGGTGGTGCTGTGAAAGTTTGATGTA
The DNA here is from genome assembly GCA_029814585.1 of Gymnapogon annona. NCBI lineage: Eukaryota > Metazoa > Chordata > Actinopteri > Kurtiformes > Apogonidae > Gymnapogon > Gymnapogon annona. The sequence continues at coordinate 7,982,025 of JAPTHA010000005.1, read as the reverse complement.
TTACGAATATTGTATGGACAGATTCAGATTCAGATTTCCTTCAATTGTCATTGCACAGACACATACAATGATCTGGCAACGAAATATCATAATGAAGCACAACAGTAGGAAAAAAAAAAGAGCAAAGCTGATTTACAACAAATTGAATTCTTGCACACCGTAGTCAATATACAAGATTGAAGAACGAGGGTTCTTCCGGAGCTGAGAGACGTTAATATGATAAATAGGTTTGGAAATTGAAAATCCAAAGTAAATTAGTTTGTTTTCTTGTTTTGTATGTGCAAATCAAAGTGTTTTCAGTTTAATTTCTGAAATGTTCTGATATTGAGTCAAGTTTTGACTCTAGACCACGTCAATATTCAGGGAGCTCTCAAACCAGACAAATCACAAAAAAGAATCATCAATGTAACTTTTATTTAACACCTGCCAAAAACACATTTTATCAGCTTGCACAGTACCTGATATCAGCCTCCCTGGACCTGTGTATAAATGTTGTTTCAGAGTGTGGTGCTAAAACTATACATGACTTCAGACTCACCCATTTCCTGGGTCGTCCTCGAGGTCTTTTCTCCCCGGTTGCTTCAGCTTTCTGGAAGATACAAAGACATTCAGAGACACAATCTGTAACAGCTTATATTAACATGCATCAACATACATGTTTTTGTGAAACACCTGATAACATTATATATTTTTGTTGTGTGTTCAAAAGCATACAAACCATAGCATGTAACTAGTAGTATGTCAGGAAGTTCATATGGTTTCATGGTAAATATTAAAGTATGCACCGTTTCGACACTTGTCCAGAAAAAAATATCACACAATGGAACACAGTGATGGTGACAAAACACAATGACAGATGGCCACCATAAACCAGTAGTGTTAGTGGTTCTATACAGGTACTGGAAATGGTGAGACAAGCCGGTTCCCAAGGTTACACAGTCCATGCAGTGTATCCACAAACTTGTATTCTACTGTGAATTTACATTTAAGTGGGCCTTACATTAGTCTGGATTTGATGTGTACTACACACTGTTACATCATTTTATGTGTTATTTTAAGGATTTGTTCAACTAACCACAGGATTCTCATCAATGGCAGTGAGCGATATTTACAGTATATCATTGGCAATGTTGTAATTGTTACTTTAAAAAAGTAAGCAGTTATAGTTACCAATTACTTCTCCCAGAAAGTAGTTCCTGAGTTACAAATTAGTTACTTACTAGGGAATATAACTATTGTGTTACTTTCAAGTACATTTTAAATAATGACAATTTGGACCCACCTCAACCCTTCTGTATCATTAACCGGACTCCACATTCCTGATGTTGTTATTTACTTATGTTGTTGATTGCGTTACGATGCAATTATACTTTCTCTGCCTCAGCCAATCAGGAGGGGTATACAACACAACCGTATAAGTGATTATGACTGGCTGAGGAAAAGTGTCATTTAATTGCAATCAGAGGCAGAGTTGGGTGGGTGCTGTTGGAAAGACAGTAAAAAAAAAAAACTTTGCCTCTTGGTTTAGATCTAGTTGAACCGATAAAAAAAATAATGCTGTTATTTTTAACTCTCATCACTGGTCGTTGATGTGAATGACGTGAAAGCTCTGTAGCCTTGTAGTTGTTGTGTCTTGCTTCATTTCTACAAGGTTTGTTGATGTAAATCAGGAAATTATCCAGCTGCTGACACAATATGAAAGCACAGTAAATTATAAACTGGTATTGTTTACTCTGCTTGTTATTTTTACCGTCAGTAGTTCAGAAAATGAGTGAGAGTGAGACTGAGTAGTTGACAAGAAATTAAAAATTTGTGCGCTGTCAAATAGGACCATGAGTTGTATTTTGGGGGGACATTTATTTTTAAAAATCCAAGGCCAAGAACAGACATTTCATCCTGAAAGGCAAGTTATAAAAATAACAACAGAATAGAGAACAACAGGCAGAATAGGTGTACAGTGTGATAACAATACACCCTGATGGATATTCAGCTACATGAAGCATAGACAACCAACTGTAAGATAATGTAACATATTAACAATTATTCAGACAGCTGTAGCAAAGAACATGCCAACAAGTCTACCAAACTCTCACCATCTCACTCCAAATCACTAAATCCATTGAATTCTTTATCGTTTTACGTCATCAAGATGGTACCTTAGAAGGGCAGCCTTTTTACAGCAGCTCTAACTCGAACTCTTTTTATCCAACTTTAAGTTTTTCTGCCTTGACTCTTGTGGTCGTGTTAAATTGGACTCTTTCACGGCATGGATATGTGTAACTTTTGAAGTTTTTGTGAAGGTAGTAGCTTGTTTTGCTACTCTCATGGACCTTTTCAATACCATGGCGGAGGTTTCGTGAGCCAGTAGTGCTTTTTACAGTTGGGATCAGCTGTTGGAGTTCCAACAGCAGTGTACTACCAAGGGATTACGGCATCGGAGGAGCGACTGCAGTGCCGGAGCAAGGGAGCGAGCTACCGGGGTCACCAAGCTAATCTAATCTGTGTCACTTCTGAACAACTTTGTTAACTTGGGAGGCAGACGAAGCACGTGGCTATCGTCATCTCCTCGGTAACTACCTGAACGTGGAGATGTAACTGCACCGTTGATGAGCCTCTCCCAGCAGCACGCTGTTCGAGTACCCATCTATGAACTAGTTCTAGCTGTGTCCATCTAGCTTTTAGCCCGCAATTAGCTTTTTTGTTTTTTTCACTGAAATAAGAGTAACCTCTGCTTTTATCCAAGCCCTCACAAGTTCATCACTCACTCCAAACTATGTTTCTGCTCCCAAATTACTGTTCTGGGTTGCACATTCTTGCAGCTTATAATCTGCTGAATATGATTTTATTTTTGGGGGCATTTTTGTTCAGTCTTTCTCAGATGTCTTTAGAAGTTACCGGTAATGTTGAAATTTCACATTTTTTGTGGCACAGGAGTGGCAAATACTAATACATAAATCTAGAGTGTCCTTTGGTGGTTGTCAGTGTGAGAATAACTTGTAAAATTATAAATACTAATAATTTCACATATACCATAACTCACAAATGGGCAAAACCATGGAAAAAGTGAGATTTGTAGTGTGCAAAATATGGTATTATTAATGCAGTTTTGTTCATGTAATTTGGCATATGTTTATAAATAATATATCAAATGGAAAATGGAATGTACTAAATGATTTAGAACATAGACAAACTGTTACCCAAATACTGGAGACATCTGATACAATATCAATGCACAAGTCACACTTTTACCAGGGATTTGGGCAGAATGTGAGGTATTTTCAGATCAGCGTGACTTTCACTAATATTCCAAACCATCAATATTTCATTTACTTTACAGAAAGAAATTCTTCTCAGTATTGATTATGAACTCTATCATTCTCACCAAATACAGCGTCTCACTGATGGGTCGATAACGCCAGGGCTGTGGACAATCAGGCAGGTCGGAAACAAACCAAAAGAGTTCTCTCATTACAGAAAGAACTATGTTTACATAAGTAAAGTAACCAAAGTAGGTCAAAGTTGAAGCAGAGGGAAGTCTGTGAACTGGGATGGGTGTTTACACACAGTTCAAGTAAAAGCTTTAACACTTCCTTTTGGTTTCTCTTCCACATAAATGTGTTTTTTCAGCAGTCTGATTTCATTTTAATGGCAGCAAAATACTCCCGTTTGAATAATATTTACAATAAACCTTACATGTAAAACTCTTGTTTTGATCACGTAGAATGTGATTTAAATATGAAACTCAACACTAAAATCTTTACAATTGTGATTTTATTTACTTAAAATGTGCCACTTTGACTATTTGATTTTCGTAATTAATACTGAACAATGTTATAATACTACCCACGTCCAAAGCAATTACAAATATACCTGCCAATAACCAAACCAAACAGAGGAGTCTGCTTTTACTGAAAGGGCTCCAACTGGATCCTATAGTTCGTGTGATGCTTTGATGCCAAAGTCTGTCAGTGTTGAAACTATTTTATCGTCAACAAGAGTTCACATGCCACACAAGGTTGCTGTTGAAGCTGTTGAAGATGACTGCGATAAACGTGAGGAATGATAAAAACCATTACCAAAGGTGTGAAATGGCGAGTCCTTTGTAAAGGTTTCTTGAATTCTGGATTGTTAGAACCTCGGTGCTATCTACAAGACACCTCACGTTTCCACCAGTTTTGAGTAAAAACATTCCAGTCAAAGCTGCAGTGACAGAATGGTGACGTCCATGGGTTAATTTCAACTATGTTTTTAATTTCTTAGCATTCTACAGATCTTTGTGGTCATTTTTGTCAACAGCAGTATCAATACAATAATCTATATACCGGAGACTGGAGAATGTAATTACTATTATAACAATTATGCCTAATCTCATTAATTTGCATCACAGTTTTTTGAATGTGCAATATTCAAATTAAAAATCTCCATTTAATGAGGCATCTTCTTGATGGCAACAACAGCAACAAAATACTATTTTTTTTATAATTAATAGGGGTTCAAAACAGGGGCAGAGACTAATACGATGTAGTTGCACATGGCCTTTGCTGGTTGTTTACAGCGCTTAAGGTTTCCCTATTGTGAAACTGATGCCTCCAGCTGGAATTTCCCTGTCAGTTTAGCTCAAGGGGGGAATACCCTTCCCTGTGAGGTGCCTACATTGTCTGATATTAGTGGGAAGTGGCAGACACTGGACCCTGCAGACTGGCCGGCACAGCCAAAGGGCTCTGATGGACAGTTACCCACAATTAACCAGACTAGGGTGAATAATTCATCACATATCAGACAGTACAGCTCTGTGCCTCTGTCTGAGCCAGGACGCAGGTGAAATCTAAGTCAAACTGCTATGAATTTTGCAGATGATGAACAGCAAAAGGCTGGGCTCAATGATACGGCGGCGGCGGGGAGTGTATATGGCTTTCCGCAGCTATTTGACACAGTAAACTACACCAGGTCCTTTGTCAGTCCTGGCACCGAGTACATGCCACCCACATGGTCACATGGTAGGGGTGGAGGGTTTCCACACCTCATGTGGAAGACCTTAGAGGCGAAGGAAGGCTTCTTGCCCAACATCCATGTGAATGGAAACAGGAACAGTAATGGTCTCTTTAGGTGTAGTTGGTGTTTAGAAGCAAATGAATGTTTTTAACACAAATCAATGCTTGTTTTCCACAGACAGGCTTTACCGAAAGTATACTAATAACCACCAATGTGTAAGTACTCAGTTATTTCTACATTTCTTCCTCCACCAAAGGACAACTCAACCAATAGATGTGTTTCCATTAGATGGAAATTAATTTGAAGCTGATGTAAAAATCCAAATGCAAATTATGTACATTTCCATAATCAGATTTGGAGCTCATAATGTGTGATGCTGTAGGTTATATTAGACATGACTAAACAGAGAAGGGCAGATTATTCAATTGTTGTTTTTCATCTAAAACAACTGTAACACAGATGAGACCAGGTTAATGTAGCCACCTCATCTATCAACACTGTGTTTCGTACTTTATCTGAGAAGATACAGCAAAACAGCTGGTCAGTCATATTAGTTAAAGGTGTACAACATCACAAATCTAGTTTTTCTTTTCTTTACAATGTGTCAAACTCTTTATAGCCCTATCATGAATCATCACATTTCGGCCACCAGTCTGTGAACTGTAATCCCTGTTTTCTGTTTGAGATGATGCATTTTTAATCAGAAGGTCTGAAAGACAACACCCTATTCAATTAACCATCAGTGCGTTTTATATGTCTGAGCTGCCACATGTCTACCAATGCACTAAACGCCTGAGGATTTGTTCTAAAAATCACCAATTACTACAAATACTAAAACCTATAAGAGTTGAGAGGGACATTAACTTATGAAAGTTTAATCATTGTGCTCTGTCGATTTCATAACCGCGCCCTAGAGTCAGTAGAGTCATTAGGTTGTTATTCCATTTATACAGTGTTAATACGGCACTGCAAGAAAAGCACCAGAACTCAGTGTTTCCTTCCTTGGCATCACTAAGATGACCAAGTGAAGTGATGTCACACAGGTCTATTATCTGGCATCAGAAAATGATCACTGGATCAGGTTTCTAAACGTCATCGACTTCCAGACAAATGGTTATTATTCAGCTTCAACTGAACTTTCAGATGAAACAATAATGGATTTTTGTAGCAACACGTGAAGTACAATTCTTTCTTCTTTATTCACCTCTGATTCCTACAACTCCTGAGTCCAGATGTTTTTAACCCATAACAGCCCAGTGTGACCTTTCCCAAGAGATTCCATAAGATATTATCCCCTGAACTTTACATTTTCTACAGTGAAAACCACCTATTTTTGTAGTTGTAATCCTTTCCTGGACAAGAGACTATTTTACATTACAAGGCAGTGACAGTGGCAGCTCTAAAATACATTTTACTGTATTTTTATATTTTCCTGCTTGTATTTTTCCAATTACAGGTAATGAATCAAATATGGTAAATTCATTGGCTTAAATTTTGTACAATAAAACATTTTGAAAATTTAACAAAAGTAATATTGTAAGGGTCCTCCAATAACACACTATGGTTTAAATGTTGAATTTCAGAGTATTTCAGTGAGTGAAGTACAAAGGGTTAATTGACTGATCCTGTAGAGGTACATAAAGCCTAAGAGTTAAGTCAAAGGTTATTATATCAAAATGGAAAAAAAAATCAGAAAAGTGACTCAAAAGTCCAATCTGTCATTAACTGAACATGAACCCAGTGTGTCCATCCACTGTCATTGATTCAACTCCATGGGTTTTACTGGTGAATCAATGTTGTAGAAGATGATGGTGTTTCCATGGGGACTACAGTGCCTCTGAACATTCAAATGGGTCATATCTGATGACCATGAAAAGATACATTTTACACTAATTATTGACATGTATAGATCGGATTAGTAGGTCAACAGTTTAGATGGGCTGATGCTTTAGGTCGATGCTGGATCTTTATGGGTTCAAGTTGGACATAAGGTGTGTGGTACAATTGTCTCTTTTCTCACACTGCCATAATATTGGTCAGAGATCACAGCAGTGATTCATATCAGGAAGGGAAGTAATCTTTTAAATAGTATACTGTGTTAAAGGTGTGATCTGCACTGCTTTCATCTGGAAAGATTGATATGTGCACTGTTTATCATAACAATAGCAGATGAGATGAGACTGGATTATTGTGAGTGCAAAGTGGTTCACTTTTCTAAGAAGTGCTGGGAATGTTTACAAGAGGTCGGTGGCGGCAATGGAACACTAAGGCCGCTGTCATCGGGGGGCTACATCTGACTAATAAATGAAGACGTGGGGTCTTAGCTGAGATGTACAGTATCAGAATCCAACTGGCAGATGAGTTAGTGCTGCACAAATTCCAAAGCTCTTTTCTGCACCGAGGCACAGTTTTTCTTTGGCGCTTTAATCTTTTCTCATTCATCAACCGTGTCTCTGGTGTGTACACTCTGTGATAGTCATGTAGAGATACGACTGAATGTTTTTATCATCACTGAAGTACAAATGTGCTGGGATGTATTTTTATGCTGCACATATACACGTTTACACTCGTGTCTTATGGGGCTCTTTAGGGCACTTTTACTCCTAGAGTTCAATTTGTTTGGTCTAAATCAGTTAATGAGATTGTAAAGTGGAATTCTTTCCTTTTCACACGTTAAACACATGAAGGCGAACAATAGACATACAACAAATAATCACTCATTGATATTCTGTTTATGGCTCATATGCAGAAGACACAAGTAAAGAAAAACATATACAACTATATACAATGACCGGCAAAAAAGTCACATATGCAAGATTTCAGTGACATGAGAGGACACTGACTTCATCAGTTATTCAATAATGTGTTCCAGATGAAGCATGATGAACCTACTGCAGGACTGACCCACGGAAGGATTGGAGTTGAATCCAGGCAAGTAGTGTCTTTGTACAGTCTGTGTATTGAACTCTAACTGATGCAGTCAGTGTCCTCTAATGTCTTTAACGTCATCAGAAAGATTTAAAAGGACAGTGAGATCAGATCATTTCCATACATGGATTATCCTCCATAAAGTCAGCCTCGTCAGTCAGTCTTTTCCAGCAGGAACTGATGAAGCCACTTGGATAAGAGGAGAAACATCTTCAAGGCAAAACTCAGTGTTGTTGGTTCAATTGCCTAGAGACTTCATAAAGTCCAAACTTTAATATTGGATGAAGACTTGATAGAGTGGCCTGATTCTCCCTCAGACATTAATGAAACTGTGTACAGAACAAATATGATCAACTTCATTGTGGCACTACATAAGTATTTATGTGCTAAGAACTTGACAGTGAATGTCTCATGGACACACAATGCAAGGGGGGGGGGGGGCGAAGTCAAATATTATCCATGTGAAACACCCAAAAAAAAAAGGTCACTCCACTTTTCACACACACTTTTTGGACCTTCTTTATATTTGATTATGACACATTCACTGTAGGAACACTTCAGTAAGATTATGCAACATCACAACATGCATGTTCATACAGCACTGCCTTAATGTTTGACTGTGATCTTGTATTGATGATGGAGGGTCAGACCACGGTGTAAAGGCCTCTCTATCCCATAGATCCTCAGTGTATTTCAGCTTTTCTCAGTTGCCACTTTTCCTCTTCTTGTTCTAAATATTACTTACATATAAATTTACAGGCTTAGTGGCACTTGTATGGATGGCAGGATGAGACCTGACGGCTAAAAAAAACCTCCACTGAAAAGCTATTGGACTCCAGAAACACTGACACTAAACACCATGCGACTGAGACACGCAGCACTGTCACTCGTTGCGATGCGACTGCAGTTCAACACACGGTCAAGTCAACAAAACAAATTGCATTAAGTCGTTTACTATTTTATGATACAGCTGAGCCACATTTGAAGAAATCTAAACGGCAATCTGTAATTACAGCTGTCAATCATGTAGTTAATCTCCACCACCCCCCCACCCCCCACCCACTACCACCTGTCTGAGAACACCTGTGATTAGATGGGGTTTGCATCACAGTGTAAACTTCCTACAGTCTGAGAAGAGTGGGCAGAACTCTTGTTTACTCTCAGACCACTCGAATTACATGACAACACACAGATCAACTACAGACAGATGAGCAGTAGAGACGCACAATATATCAACCACACAACATAATGGTCCAATTTGTTTCCGAAAGGGGGAAATAAATACCAAGAAAATGGAAATAATTCAATATACTGTATATTACTCTTGGCGATCCATGGATTCTAGATGTGGTTGTTTTAATGCTGGTGTGTATTAGTGTATGTTGTATCACATTTGTTCAGCAGTCACCGCCAAAGGGTTCCTGCCATAACAACATGATTTTAAGGTTAATTTATTCCAAAATTACTAATATCTCCCAAAATATAGGTAATATCAAGTTGCCATTTTCACTCGTCTGATCCTTGACCAAAAATACATTAGTGTGACAAACTACGGCAGTCAGCACTTTATGGATTTTGAGCAAATCCCAAGATACACACACACACACACACACACAGTGGCCACTTGGCTTTTACAGTCGATATATTAATATCAGCATCAGCCATTTCTAAATGAATTTCCTTGAATCTGTAATAAACAGGCATGAAATGCTTTAAATACCTGACAGATAAATGTGCAGCAGAAATGCAGCCACATAGATAGATAGATAGATAGATAGATAGATAGATAGATAGATAGATAGATAGATAGATAGATAGATAGATAGAT
>JAPTHA010000005.1:7951810-7962152 GCA_029814585.1 Gymnapogon annona | reverse complement strand
AGGGGAGGGCTGAACGGGGGCCAGAGAAAACACACAGGAGACGGAATCCTGGCTCCGGGCCAGACCTGGCAGGCTGCATTTATTAATTAAATTCACCTTTTCACTTGTTTGAATGGGATCTGCTGCTTTATTGAGCAGGAATTCCCAAATATGAATGAGAGCAGATTACCAACGCCATTCACTGCCTCGGTCTGATGCATTTTCCTGCATCGTTTCTGTGTTTTCCACTCACATCCACACAGCAAAGAGTGGAGACTCTATGAATGAATGAAGGGCTGAATGAATGAACGGAGATATGAAAGAAAGAATGAATCAAGGAATGAAGGAATGAATGTATACATACATACATGCACACACATACTCACACGTGTATACATATATATGTGTATGTATGTATATATATATATATATACGTGTGTGTAAACACACTATAACACAATATGTAAATAAACTATAAATATAAACACAAATACACATATAAACTCCATTTGCATAAAGGTACACTGTCTACAACTGTGTAGTTGTTTAGTTCAGTGCCCACGTTATGCCGCACACTATACATTTGTGATATATTGGGTTAACGTTATACATTTGTGATATATTGGGTTAACGCTATACATTTGTGATATATTGGGTTAACGCTATACATTTGTGATATATTGGGTTAAGAGTCACTCTTAAGTCGTTGAACCTGGTCAGTTCCATCCAGGTCCAAACAAGATAGGACTTGACACGATGAAACTGCCAGGAATTTAGTTGAGGTTGTTGTTAACAATAAAGCAAAAACATTTGCATTTGTTTGTGTTCATCTGTGTCATCTTCTGAAACACACAATGGAAACACTAATACTGTTTATGAGACTGTAATAAAACTTTTTTCCACGACTGTATGTGAATTCTTCATGGCTTTATTTGAATCTGAGTCATCATTTAAACGGCGCATATAATAAGGCTGATGGGAAATAAGTGTAATCCATTACTATGTTGTAAATAAAGGATAGTGATCAACTTTATTTGAAAAACACAAATGAAATCTTTAAAATAGATCAAATTTAAAGATCTAAAACGAAAACCTCCCAGATTTCAACAGAACATTCCAGAATACAGAAAGCAGTGAGTCAAGACCAAACAAAACAGCTAAAAAAATGTACAGTTATTTCATTGCAGCACATTAAATGCAGTCGACAACTACTACTGTATAGAGCCACTGTTGCCACTGCACACTGTTACCACTTCTGAAAAACACATCTTCTTATCCATTTTCTTAAATAGACTGATATTTGTACTATACTTCATGTTTTCGTTCAGACTGTTCATTGAAACCACTCCACAATGATCCGTGCACGTATGTTTAAGGTTCATTGTCTCATATTTGCTGTTGCTCTGTAGTTCTATCATATCATCATCAACAGTTGTGTATTAACTCACATCACACTTTGTTTTACATTCCACCAGAACATATGTGGCAACAAGTCCATTGTACTGTAATGTTACTGTCATGTTCACCTCCTAGCAGGAGGTGTGTGTGTGTGGAGAGGGATCGGCCATATTGATCAGGAGTGTGTGTGTGTGTGTGTGTGTGTGTGTGTGTGTGTGAGTCTTTCCTGTCACCAGGTGCTGGGGTCATTTCAAACACCTGCAGATCATCTCCTCATCAGGGAACCTGGATAAAAGCGTGTCAAAGTCCGACCCCGGTCTCCTGCCGTCGCTTCATGAAAAGAGAAGTATATTCTTTCATTTAAATGACTGGTTCTCATAGTTGGCTCTCTTGTGTTTCTTGTCCCTCCACTCCTGTGCCTTCTCTCCACCACCAACCTTTACACTTACCTGGATCCTTGTATGGATTACTTTTTATTTTTTCCCCTTTCGGACATTTGCGGAGTATATTCTTATTTTTGTGGACTGATTTCTGTAGTTATCTGGATCCCCTTTTCAGATGACATTTTTTGTTATTTCTTCTTTGAACTCTTGTGGATTTTATTTATTGAACTGACGGACATCGCTCGCTTTTGGATTTTGTGTTTGACATTTTATATAGACTGAGAGACAATCGCCGTCATTTTGAGTTTATCAATAGGACTGTGTGAATGCGATTAGTTATAAGAATAAAGTGTGATTTATATTCTCATCTCAGCACCGGCTCTTGGCTCCATTCCTTACTGGCACACAACAGTTACACATATGATGATTTCTTTCGGCTCTTTCCCTTCTGGGGTTGCCACAGCAAATCATGTATGCATATTTGATTCGGCAGAAGTTTTTATGTTGGATGCCCTTCCTGACACAACCCACTGGACACTCACTCCAGGAATCGAACCCAGGTTCCCTATGCATCAGCCTTATCAACTGAGCTATCCAGCCGGGTGTAATGTTACAGATATATAGTGTATTATCTGGATGTGTTTTTGTTAAGGGCACATGGAGCTCAGTACTCTATGCCCCCCCCCCCCCCCAATATCAGACCACACAAATATAAAAATATAACACTGCGCAGATGTGGATCAGTGTTCTGCTTACAATGGATTCCATCATTTCATGCCAGATTGATGAGAGAGGAGCAAGACTGAGGAGCTGTTTGTATTTTAAATGTTTTCATTGATGCCAGCATTAAATAGATGTTTACTTTTTGGATGGAAGTCAGTCTCTCATAGGTTTGTTCCTCATCATCTATATCTGGACTGACTGGACTTTATTTTTTCTTCTTTTTTTTTTTCCAGAAGAAGCAAAACTGATCTACAGTATGCTTATTAGTACATTATGGTGACTTTGATTAATGTACTATTTGTAGAACTGACAGTAGTTCATGTGGTAACCAGTATGCACCACGAAAATACATCCAACTTTTCAATTGTTATAGATTCTTAAACTATACTTGGTGAACACGTGTTTCTGTAGTGGAAGTAAAATAATATGCGTTTAGTGGAGGCGTTTGTAGAAGAGTTCAGTCACACATTACAGCCACAACAACATATCAATCAATATTATATACATATCAATATGTCCATCAGGCTGAATGATTGATTCCCCGTCCTTAGTCAAAGCTGATCAATGATGAGTCCTTTCCGCCTTTTCTGTTCTGGGGTCGCCACAGCGAATCCAGTTCACATATTTGATTACGTCGGATGCCCATCCTGACACAACCGGGCTTTAACCAGCAAAGGAGACACACGCCCCCTTGTGGCTACAGTAGGCAGTAGCGTGAAGGGTCTTGCCCAAGGACCCACACTGGACGCTCATCACGGGAATCGAACCCCTATGCACCAGTCTGGTGCTTTACCAACTGAGCTATCCAGCCCCTCAAAGCTGATCAATCCAGACAGGTATTTATGGCATCAAACAATCTTTAACATTAAGAACATGACACACATTTAACAAACAACAGCACATTTAAGAAAATTACAGGTAAAGGATTCAAAAGGATTGTAATGAAAAAAAGATCATTCGTATTTTCACATCAGAATATGGTCAATCTGAATACAAATTGGTGAAAAGATAAGAGATTTATTTTAGTGACTTATATTAAAATGCTTATGAAGCTTTTCATTTAAATCCAGTTCTCAGGTGCATGATGTGTTGAAATGAGGACCACAATTATCATTTTTTAAAATGATTTTATTTCGATTTTTCATTAGACATTAGCTACATTTATACACTACAAGATGACATTCACGACCAACAACGGCAGGGTAAGAGACAGCAGACAAAACACACATACACACATGAAGAAGACGAACAAAGACAAAACATACAGTGACAAAAAAAGGGAAATATAAGTGAACCGGATGAGTCATTCAAGACAGACAACTGGGGGGCATTCGCATGTTTTTGAGACCACTGTATGGGAGGGTCAGTATACGCAATCTGAGTCTTCACCACTAGATAGCACTAATTATAACAATCCTTGGAATGTATTAAAAGATTAAATAAATTATATGTTTAATTGCCTGTTACATTATCATTTTGTTTCCAACAAAATTAAAATAGTGTAATTGTTGACGTTCATTCTGTTGGCCATCGGTGGACTCCTATCATCTTTATGAAGTTAATTTCAATTTGAGAAAAATTACATGGCATAATATGTATATCAACCACTATATATGTTGTGAACACGAGAATAAATTATAACACATAATGAATAAAAGGTGTATTTTGAATTATTTGTGTTCTAATCAGGTGATCATACATATTAATATAAATATTAATGTGCAAAATTATGACTCCAGCCTCATAATACTAATACTCAAAACAACCCAATCGTATGGACTGTACATCATACAGAAGGTAAAACCTGCATAGATCAGGATATTTAGAAATATTATCCTGAAATTGAAATATACTTAAATGCCCTGAGGTTTGAAACAACTGTGAACAAACACAGGATTTGTTTCCAGTATTTCCATGGAAATAGTCTACAGTTGGAATCACTCTGTTTCCAGACACATTCCTCTTTTTATTCCTATTCATACACATCAGTAATGACCTTTGACCCAGTGCAGTGATTACATACCCAATCCCTGTTACACTTTATCTATAAGGAATAACTCCCATTGTCTCCATTGTTTCAAGTGAAGAGTTCATGTCTGGAGAACATTCCTGTACTGCTCCCTGGGGTTTCTCTTTGTTAATTCTTCAATAACCTTCAGAATTGTTTGCTGAGTACTTTTACCATTTTGCCATTGCCTCCTCCTCAATTTTCCAGGCAACTCAAACATCTCAATCTTGCAAATGCCTATTTTAAACAACTGACATCCAAAGTTTCCAGTGATACCGAACCTGCTTTGCCACATTTTGGCGCATGTATGTCAATACACAGGCATGTTGAATATTTCCCTTTGATGGAATTGTGCGGCTATAAAAAAAAAAAAAAGTGGGTCTTTGAAGCACTCTGCTGTGGACGTGGAGTGAGATCACTTACACAAGAACAACAGACACAAAGAATAAGTGCCTTACGTTTAGGACCTTTCCCACGATCTTGCAGGCTGTGCTCCACGCTCTCCCTACCTAACTGTGGCCGCCGAAAGAAAAGGTAGCTTTATGCTCAAGTCAATGTAAACCACATTCTCAGCTTCTTTTTTTTTTAAATAACTGAACAGAAACATCAACAAAATGCTCAGTGTTTTTGTTTTCAACACTTCCAGCGATGTTTATTTTTGCATAACTTCTCTGTCAAACACAGTGGATTCACTGAGAGAAAGTTGTGGTTTATTCCTCAGCCAGTATTCACTTCATTCATAAAAACCAGCTCTCAGACCCCCAAAGAAGGGCTTCTTTGCAGAGCCCTCCCCTACAGACAGAGTGGCGTCAGCATCAAACCAATACAATCAATGGCTGCACAGATCCATTACCTACAGGGTGGTTTCATGCACATGCCTCTGCTGGAGCAGCTGTGTGGAAGCCAGTGGAGGCACAATGAAATAAGGAAATAGATGTTTATGAACTTAAATGTGTGCTTTGTGTGTGCGCCGTGGAGTGGAGTGAATATTCATTTCAGCAGCGGGGACACACAGAGTTCTGTACAGCACAAGCCACTGACCTTTCACTGTTATTGGCTGAGCCGCTGCTGTGAATCACACAATTATACAAGCTATTTATATTCTACGTTTATTTTCATTGCTCATTACCAGCATAAAGTACAGCCTCCTCCAAACAGTGCGTGAACAGAACTAAAAAGTTTGAAAAATGATACAATCCTTGAACCTTTCTATTCAGGTGTGAGCGTTTCTAATAGTCTACGCTACTGCTCTATGTGGCTTTGACTTGATGAAACATTTTGCAATTAACATACACTTTTTTATATTAAAAAAATATTTGGCTCACTGTTTTATATTTATTATTACACATATATTACACTTTTACACATATATTACACTTAAACATGGAGCTTCTGATGGAGTTGTTGTCATGCTGATTGCCATTTATTGAGTTTCTGAGTCCATGTCTAACTTAATGGTGATTATTGTTGCTGTTGAGGAGTAGACTGTATAAAAGCAGTTGACCTAGGATCTCTGACATTATTCATGTAATTTTGAACTGCTGTTTGGAAGACGGTAGCTCATGATTTGACTGTTGCCATGTTCTAAAGCCAAAGTGACTACATTTGGACACTAGGATGACGCTAGGGACGTGCAGATGGCCGTCCTTGTGCCAACATGTTTTTACTGATTGGAACAACAGACATCAGAGCTATGTAGGTAGAGCCACCAGCATATTTATCAAATATCAAATATTCCACAATGAATCGCAAAAACATTCGATGTTGACATTGGCAGAGATGAGTTCAGCGTGGCCATATTTGGATACAAGGGGTCAGAGGTCAGCTACGGCTAAGCATTAGTTCACTGACTCGGTAAAACAGTAAAGTTTATCAACCACTGTTATAATGCCATTTCACAGTCCTTTTAGTTGAAACAGTCCAACTGTCAGAGAAAAACACGTTCTATTAAATAAACTCAAATCTTCAAAAATCCATATAGATCTGTCAGTCAAAGCCAGATGCAGCTAACATAATGTATTTTTCAACCAATAAGCACAGGCAGGGTTGTGCAGCTGCAAAGCATTGATGCAGTCAAATATACTCATGATTTGACATTAAATGAAGGACTTGGATTGGATCGTTGTACTTTACATGTATTTGTTGAAATAACCATTGCTGCATTTTAAAAACCCATTCTTTGTCGGACGGATCACTTTCCCTTTCCTGTGTTGTGCTGAGTACGAGGAGGAATTGTCCACAGAATACAAGATCTTCCTTTGACCGCAGCCTTTCTCACCACCCAACGTCAGTCTGCAGTGTTTTCCCTCCAGATATGTTCCTACCAGGCCCACAGAACAGCAGCACATATGTGATGCATTTATGGTGCGCAGTCTGAGGGGCCCTCTGCGAGACACTTCAGACTGGTTAAAGATTTCTATTTCTATCTACTCTCAGATCACATTATTTTCCAACAGATTTTAGGAGCAATGAACCACGCTGGTGTCCTTAAGCCAATTAAATATCGTAGCCACAGTCTCTCTCTCCTCCTGCTCACTCTTTCCTGGACCACTTTGAACTCTTCCCGTTGTCGTTCACCTCAGACCCAGAGAGATGGTCATGGTAGAAGGAGGTAGAAAGAGAGGAAACAAACACATGAAACAGAGAAATAAGGAGGTAGAATCAGCTATATGTTGTGTGTGTGTGTGCATGTGTGTGTGTACGGGATGTCAGAGGCATTATTCACATTATGTGTCTTCATTTGCGACTACTGTTATAAAATATACGCATAAAAAAATAATGTGGTGGAATGAAACTTAGAATAAGTGGAAGTCAAAATGAACAGAAAATGAATGTCAAGAATACAAAGTTGGGTTTATAAAAATCTAAGAAAAACTGAGTGAAAGTTGTAATGTAAGGGATGAAGCCTAATATACAAAAATGGAAATAAGTGGAGCAAAAGATGGAATGTGTGGAATGAAAGGCCAAGTATATGGAACGAGAGTTGGAATATATGGAATGAGTATGTGGATCAAAAGAGGACATATGTGAAGTGAAAGTCAGAGAATGAGGAATAATACTTGACTACATGGACAAAAGTCATAAAATATGGAATGGAAGTTGGAAAAGCAGATGGAAAGTTAGAATATGTGGATTTAAAAATAAAAACATGTTGAATGAAACTCAACATGTGGAATTTAACCAAGTTATGACAAAATAAACTTCAATATATGGAACAAAAGTCTGAAATGATTGAATGAAAGTGAATATAAATAGACTGAAAGCTGGAATGTATAGAATAAAAGCCAGAAGGTGTGGATGTAAAGGGGAATATCTGGAAAAAAATTGGAATATGAGCAATGATAGTGGCAATGTTGATGTAAGTCACAAAATGAAGAATAAAACTTCAGTACATGGAATAGAAATCATAGAATATGAAGTAAAAATTGGAATGTGCGGAGAGAACATCGAAGCATATGGAATGTAAATCAAGATATGAAGAAGTAAACAGGAGTATACGGAGCAAAAGTCATCAAATTTGGAACAAAAGTCAGAGAATATGGAATGAACAAGAATTTCATACAGAGACAGAATACATGGCGTACAAATATACAAGAAGAAGAATATACATTGAAAGTCAGAATCAAAGGTGGAATACACAATATAGAATTAAACCTGAAATGTGTGGAATTATAGCCGGAATATATGGACTTAAAACTGAAGATGTGGATTTATAGTTAAACATGTGGATTTAAAGTTAACCATGTGGATTTAAAGTTAAACATGTGGATTTAAAGTTGAACATGTGGATTTAAAGTTGAACATGTGGATTTAAAGTTGAACATGCGAATTTAAAGTTGAACGTGCGGATTTAAAGTTGTCCTTCACAGTTGTGTTATTGGCTGTACTCACTCTCAGCTCCATGTTAGTTTACTATGGCCTCATAAAACCAGGAAGTCACTCTATTTCACTGCACCATGACCTTTGACCACAGCAGTTCGCGTCACGGCCTGTTGTACCAGAGCAGACACCTCCTGTGAGTGTGTGTGCGCACCACTTTAACTGCAACTGCACTCAGCACTGCGTGTGTGTGTGAAGCCTGGATTGCAGAGACAATGTGTGTCTTCTCTCACAAACTGGTGTGTTTACATTCTGCCGGGAAAGTATAGAGGAAACTCCAGTACACTGGACGCGCAGCACAATCCAGCAGACACACCCACAAAGGCCAAAGGTCATACTGCATTATAGCATTCCCTCCAAAAGAGCTCTTTGTCCATGACCTGAGGAAACAACGCTGTGCGTCCTCTCAACACTTGTGTGAGCTGGTTTGATGCGGACCTGCTCCTGACGTGACCACACACACGATCGGCACAATCACACATTTATTCATGTTGGACAAAGGTGGAGAACACACTCTAGTCTGGATTTTCTCTACTGCTCTCTCATCTATGGGGTCATTGTTGATGTGTTGGGGGTGTCCGTGGCTCAGGAAGTACAGCGGGTTGTCCAGTAACTGAAGGGTTGGCAGTTCAAATCTGTCCTGGTCATGTGCTCTTGTGTTCTCAAGCAAGATACTTCATTATTACCATGATCAGTGATGGCTACCGCCCTTGAGTATCAGGGATCCACACACACACACACACTGGAAAGGATAAAACGGGTTCAGAAAATGAATGTAGCTGTGTTATTACTGTCAGGAGGACAGCTCCATCTGCTGGTCATCAGCCTTCTACACTAGTGCCATGCACTTACACTAACACTGGAACACAAACCACGGAGTCTGTGGCGACCCCTGAAGGGAGACTGCACATTTTTGCCCGCAGGCTCAATGTTTGACAACACTGGTGTAAATAGTTCATGATTGCTTTTTTTTGGTTTCTTACTTTTCATTTTATTCTTCTTAGGTCTTCCTGTGGTCCCTGTTATGTGTTGCATTTGTGGGTTTTATAGCAGGGCTGCATAAAGTCATATTCTTTCATATCCAGTGATGCAAACAAAGCAGTGTTAAGAGAGAACTGTTACATTGATTTCAGAATTTAGTCCAAAGTATTCACTCCTCGTAAGGAGATGTACAGAGTTGTGGTAACTACAGAGGAATAAAGCTGATGAGCCATACAATGAAGTTATGGGAAAGAGTAGTCGAAGCTGGACTAAGAACAGAAGTTAGCATCTGTGAACAGCAGCCCGGTTTCTGCTTTGAGGATGTTGATAGAGAAGTACAGAGAAGGTCAGAGGGAGCTGCATTGTGTTTTTGTAGATCTGGAGAAAGCTTATGACGTGGCGTCCAGAGAGGAAATATGGTATTGTATGAGGAGTGACAGAGAAGTATGTTAGAGTGGTGCAGGGCATGTATGAGGAATACAAGACACTGGTCAGGTGTGTTGTAGGTGTTACAGAGGAGTTCAAGGTGGAGGTGGGACTGCACCGGGCATCAGCTCTGAGCCCCTTCCTGTTTGCTATGGTGATGGACAGAGTGAGAGACGAGATTAGACAGGAATCCCCGTGGACTACGATGTTTGCAGATGACATCGTGAACGGTAGTGAGAGCAGGGACCGATTAGAGGAGAAGTTGAGAGGTGGAGGTTTGCCCTGGAAAGGAGGGGAATGAAGGTTAGCTGTAGCAAGACAGAGTATGTGTGTGAACGAGAGGGATCCAAGTGGAAGAGTGAAGTTACAGGGAGAAGAAATAAAGAAGGTGGAGGATTTCAAGTACTTAGGGTCAACAGTCTAGAGCAATGGAGAGTGTGGAAAAGAGGTGAAGAAGTGTGTGCAGGCAGGATGGAATGGGTGGAGAGAAGTGTCAGGTGTGATGTGTGATAGAAGAGTTTCAGCTAAAATGAAAGGAAAGGTGTATAAAACTGTGGTGAGAGCA
>JAPTHA010000005.1:7926969-7941778 GCA_029814585.1 Gymnapogon annona | reverse complement strand
TCCTGGTCACTCCCAAAGAGAACCTCAGCATCTTCATCTCTGCTCCCTCCAGCTCTGCCTCCTGTCTTTTCCTCAGTCCATACAACATGGCTGGTCTCAACAGTTTTATACACCTTTCCTTTCAATCTAGCTGAAACTATCACACCTGACACTTTTCTCCATGCAGGCAGGGTGGAACGTGTTCTTCACCCCTTTTCCACACTCTCCATTGCTCTGGACTGTTGACCCCAAGTACTTCAAATCTTCCACCTTCTTTATCTCTTCTCCCTGAAACCTCATTCTTCCACTTGGACCCCTCTCAATCACACACATACTCTGTCTTGCTATGGCTAACCTTCATTCCCCTCCTTTCCAGGACAAACCTACATCCATTGAAACATGGCTTCCACAAATAACACCAACTATAAAGATACACCGGTCATCTGAAGTATGTTCAAGATCAATCCATCCACAGTTCCATTAATTTCTGAACTACCATCATGAACTCATTGGCCTTCACAATCTTGTTTTTGGGGAGGGGGTCATATGAGTGACCATGTTTGGATAACAGAGTGGAAGTGGAACCACAAGGGGTAATGGGGACATTAATTCTAAACCCTGAATTTGTTTTTTCCTAAGTGTAACATTATATTCACACCTATGGTCAAGTTGTCTGCCTTTACTCAGAAACATGTAAACAGGGGCACATCAAGTCCAACATAGCAGGGAGCAAACTGTCAATCAGAGCACACACACAGCAGGCTCCATTATCTATCAACTCTGAGAAACTAGAACCAGAAATCACAAACTGAGCACCACTACAATTATTAGAGGTTCTATTTAAGGTGAATGAGACTAGAGTGAAGCCTGGTACAGATATAGGGAGATAGAGAGAGATAGACAGACAGACTTATTACACCCACCCAGAGGCCAATTGTGGTACAGCAGGTTACCCTACAGACAGTTAGTCGTCGACAGCAACAAATTAATGGCTCCTGCTCAAAGCAAATTTCAGAACAAAACTCACTTCGCTAACCTTTTGACCGTGTGTATGTCTTCGATATCGAAGTATTAGTTGGTGATAAATATTCATCTGCCTTCCCTACGAGGACCGATCAAATGCAACAAAACAAGTGCAAGCTGCTGACGTTACTTCAACACACACACACACACACACAGATCAGGACAGTAAAGACATGCTGACACACCAGCCAGGTGTTAAGGCTTTACAGAGGCAGAGCACAGCAGGCACACAGCACCCAGACAGTGGACCTGAGGGAAGACTGCAGGACCTCAGAGCCACAGGCTGACTCTTGGATATTAGATGAAGCAGATTGAAGCCTGACATGGCTGCTGTACAGAGGTACTCCACCCAACCACTAGAACCATACAGCCCTCAGCAGGACAACCACCACGGAGCGGGCTGGATGGAAGGGAGCAGACAGAAGAAGAGACAACACAGGTCAAGAAGATCCTCAACAGCATTCAGTAGTGACCAGAGGGGGAACGACAAGGACGGTCATCAGGGTCTGTTGGATTCCATCGTGGATGCAGAGCTTGGAAAAACACTGGTTAATAGACCATGAGGAACATAGATGCACATACAAAAAACACGTTTTACTGCTTTAACGTTACACATGGCTTGCACGGTAATAAATGCACATACAAATGGAATGTCACACTGGATATGTATTTTTCCACTGAGTAACACAATCATACTTTTATTTAGTAAATAAAAAAACATGTCTGTCTTGTATACAACATGACTAGTGTTTGGCGTGAAATACAAAATCTTTCACATCAACTGGTACACAACAGCCAAACGTCAACATAAATTGAATTAACCTACAGTACAATTAACATTAAACTTTCTTCAGTATTATTGTGTGTATCATTGTGTCTGAATAATCTATAAGGTTTCTACTGATCGGGTTTATGCTATATAGTGAATGTACCTCTGATATATTGTATTTCTGCTGCATCTGCTTATTTCTGTTTTTATTGGAGAAATGTGCACTCGTTTCTTTGGATACCATACCACAGACAGCTAAGTGACAATAAACAATGACATTTTTTAGTTGAACATACAAACAGAGGAAACCCTAAGATTATGGCTTTAACCATTCAAGATCCACAGAATAATAATAGAAGGGGTAAAGTACAAAAAATAACAAATCAAGTATAGGGACATTTTAATTCATGAAAAGAGCCCTCAAACCAAGTGACCAAACTGCCCCCAAATATTGAGATAAACTTAGAACCAAACTAAGGTAGTTGGAGATGTGATAAAACGCATAAAACTTCAATGTGTTCCATTTTTTGTTACAGTTGCCATTTAACAATGGCAAACACTGAGAAACTCCCAAATATCAGCGTAAATTACTTTGAAACTTGCAGCAATAAGAGACAGACATTTACACAACCTTCTCTTCTGTACAGTACACACATTAACTCCAGACCATCTCCCTAGAATCAACTGACAAATATTTCAGAAAGCAGAGTCTGGTGAACCTGCCCTCTGCATTGAGTGGCAAAACATCAAAATATATATCCAGAATTCTCCACCTGATAGAGTACATCCTTAATTCTCCAATATTAGACAGATACTTCGCACATTTCCAAAAAAATGTGGACACCAAAGCAAGCGTTTTAACATCCTGATGCCGCACAAAGAGTTATTCCATCCCATTCAAAATGAGTGACACAGCCGAGGGTTTTCACAATTCACTCCAAGTCAAAATGTGTATCATCAGTGTGTCTTTAGTTTAATGAGTGTGTTATCTTATAAATCTGTGTCCATATAATTTTGGATTAAGTTACAACACAATATTACATGCAAAAATAAAGTAGCCCTTTGAAAAGAAGTCGGCAGCAACATTATAATTCCATGCACTGACTTGGTGTGCTCCAATTGAACTGGGAAGTTACAAGCTCCCAGTTGGACATTTGGACTGGAGTGACAACTGACATATCAGAATAACTTCAACTGCATGGCTTGAGATGGCTGCTCTGTGGCTCAATTTTAGTGAAAGTTGTAAAAAGAACAGACTGCTCTAATAAACAGGAACAGCTCCAATAACATTCTAATCATACTGGTCTCTTTTAAACAGGTTTATAGTACAGTTCGGGGTTTTTTTTTTTTTAATACTACATGTCTCAGTCCCTTATTGCATGTAAAAATACCATGTCATATATATAAATATATGTTAGAAATAATGTGTGGGTTGGTGCTTAAACTTCCAAGCTACCTCTAATGGCACAGCGATGTTATTAATGCTGATCAGTGACACTTAACAGAAAACGTGCTTATCTGAAAGGGATGGTTATCTTCATTTGCACTCTCGTGCTGATGTACAGTGGGATAAGACATTTTTATACCAAATCCTCAAACTTCATCTTTTCTGCCTCCACTACTTCTGTAGTTTTCCAGCCACAACATTTCCATAATCATTATATTTGTACAATATATTGGCTTTGTGTATGATCAGTAATGCTAAAAGCAATAATGGCTTTTGGACAGGAATCATGAGCGCAATTGTTTTTAACCAATATCCACTTTTATTAATCAAATACAGTAACTCGTGAACCAATGTTCCATTTATACATTGCCAGTAGTGAACATTGATTAATTCCTATTTTAAGCCTCTATTATGGTAATATTGCTGTCCACTCCAACTTGGTCCATAAACTAGTTCTGACCCATCTCTCTTTAAATGACTCACTGTCTAGTTCAGGGGTTCGCAACCCAAAATGTTCAAAGAGCCATTTTTGGTCCAAAAAACAAAAAAAATCTCTCTGGAGCCGCAAAAAAATCTAAATTGTTATATAAGCCTTATGTGAAGGGAACACGGGCTATAAGTGTAAATGAACTACATTAGCATACTGTCAAAATGACTAAGTGTGCTACACATAATGAGCATTCATCATTAAATGTTTATTTTCCTAATTTCTAATTCCCCGTTGGGGAATCAAACGCTGATCTACCGTATGACAGGCGGGGGGGTACCTACCGCTACACTAACGAGGAGATTGTCACCAATACTGTGCGATCTTTCCTGCTTTAAGTTGATCTTTCATTATAATTTTTGTGTATTATATTTTGTTGGTGAAATTATAGAATTACAAATAAATCAGAGTTACACACCTGCACAACAGCGCTGTCTGTCCGATACTGGTCAGATCACGGACTCATCACTGGCAGGTGAGTTACTGGAGCTGAATTCATGTCCGTGATGTTCCATTTGCAGAGAGACGCGTCTTTTACTTTCTGTTTTACCTCGGTTTTGTTTTTTTAGTCCGAAAATAGCTGCTCTGATATTTTCGTGAAACAGTCTTCTTACTGTTGGCATAATTGCGTTTATCATTTCTGCTCATTTTTACTTTATTTCTGCATCGGGTTGCAACAAAACTCAGCAGAAGTGGAGTTTGGAGAGGCACTCCACTTCTTAAAATTATCTGCAAGTCCTGTAATCGCACTTTTTCTGGATGCCTTCTCTGGAAATGTCTTTATCAATGTCTCTTTTTGTTATATGACAACTTCTTCCTTGAATCCTCTGTTCTCATCAGCTATCTTTGACTTTATCTCTTTGAGATCCCTGGTCCATGACACACCGTCCGGTTTATTTACAATAGGCACACAAACCATGCGGCGCTGAAGCGTGTCGCAGGCTGTGACGCAACTCTTTGTTGACGGAAATGTTGAAATTTTATATTTATTCTAAACATTTTTACAGCATTGGAAAATGTTAAGAATGTTTGTGTCATCTTTGTCCTCCTACAGAAACCATATTAAAAATATAAAAAATATATCCCCCCACCATCTTTTTCCATTTTCATATATTTTTGAAAATGCTCCAGGGAGCCACAAGGAGGGGGCCAAAGAGCCGCATGTGGCTCCGGAGCCGCGGGTTGCCGACCCCGGTCTAGTTCCTATCAATAGAGAGACTGCTATTTTTTTTGTAAAATATTACATACTGTATTTTTATAATTTCTGGTTTGTGTAATAAAACATGTCAACATATGATGTGATAATTAGCTCCAACTTCCCAGTGAAATGGCCCAGTTTACACAACATGGGCATTTTTACACAAATAGGTTTTTCCAATTTGCATCTGTTTGCACACCTTTTGTCTGCAAACAGATAAAGGCTGGTTAAAGAGGACATTTAGGAACTCCACATCGTGTTACTGTGTGGAGTTTTGATTAATAACAGTGTGTGTCATCTCAGACATCCTTACACACAACATGCTAGCAAGGTTTTAGCATTAACATGATAGCTTGCTGCATGATCTTCACGAAGGCTTCAATGTGTTTGCATTTTTATATTAAGTGGATCTGTTTTTAGATAAAGGGGGAAAATATGTGTTTAAATGCCCATGTATGTGTGGTGCAGTTTAATGCTGTTACATTACTCTACCTAGCAGTGCAGCAGGCAGTGCAATGCGGCAGACTGAGCTTCTGTCTTGCCCAATAGCATGACGGAGGGCCATGCAGAGCCCATGTCTGAGGAGGACAGCCATAAGACACACACTGAAGAGACTAAGAAAGAAAGAGACAAGGAGGAACACAGCAGGATTATTAATAGTAGGATTATTATACAGTCAGACAGCCAGTGGAGCGTGACACTGTTTCATTGCAGTTCATATAAAATATACCGGTACACTGTACCATTCATTTCTTTTTCAGGTTACAATATGTAGACATTATGAAAGGACATTTATAAACAACAACATTAATAATAATAGCAATCATGATAGGACAGAAATTGTGCTTGTTGGTCCAACAATGTATATACCGGTTTTCTTTCAAGTGCTAGTTCACATTAAATCAGTGACTCTGCTATAGTGCAAAAAGCTAATGACTAATTATAATAATACCCATAAACCAAAGCTTTTATTAGTAGGTGACAGTAATACAACTTTACTCTGCGTCTAGTGAAAACTACCTGCAATGACATCCAAATTGAAGCCATCAGTGGAAACGACGTTGTGTCTCGACAAAGCCAAACAGATATGTTAACGTCTGTCAAAGTATGCCGAGTGAGTAGTTCATCACTTATCTTTGCCAAGGAGGTACTGCGACTTGCCACAGTATAATCTGATTTGTTACAATGGCTCAGAAATATTGTGAGACAGTGGCTTCCTCATGACAGACATACCATAATAAAACTGACCCCCCACCCTGCCCACCGACTTCAGAGTAGATTGTGAGCTGAGCTGAGTCTTATTTGGTCACTACGAACAAGCTAAAACTGGTAAATGTATCTAGCATTTTCAACAGTTCTATTATTAATTAATGAAAGGTCTCAGGTAGCTAATGCATTGTAACCCCTTATTAATTATGGAAAACTCTGCTTTGTTTACATTCTGAATTTAGATTGTTCTCTCATGTGTTACTGGTGCTTTAATCCAAACTGACACCATTGTGAATCCAGGGCTTCAAGTTCAAACCCCGTTACCGATAACTTAAGCTGACTTTTAATATTATAATAACTCTGTTTGTGGTGTATCCACAATAGAGCACACACTCTGTGCTACTACCACATCTGTTTTGTTCACTTACAAAAGACAGACTTTTTTTTAGGTTGTTGCCGTTAAGTATTTTTCTAGTTCCATGCTTGTCCTTTGTTGCTTCTGTTTACCGTGCCACTATGCAGCCTTCAGCTCTGCACAATGAAGTCAGCAAAACCACTCCATACCAAACAATTTGGAAAGCTGCACAAAGCTGCTGTGTCTCCTGCTGCCACAAGGTGCAAGTCAGAAGCTGGAGCTTAATGACAGCATGATACAGAACGATTAAGACACCAAGATCCATTGTTATTTTCATATTCATATTATGTGTTCCATATGAGTAAAAAAAAAACCAAAACAAAACAGATAGTGGAGATCTACTGAAAAGCTCATTCATATTCCTAACATCACTTCTATCACGCAAGTACACTTCTTCCAAAAACACGTACTACACTTTCAATTACAGGCAGAAAATACATCCAAAAATCTTCTAAATTGAAAAAAAAAAAAAAACTTGATTAGCACTAATATGGTGTGTTTGTATGTCTCCTTTTTATAAATACACTTTACAATAAACCCTTTACAGTTTTAACAGTAGAATTCAGACAGGATTCAGCCTTTACCTAAATCACTTAAGACGTTGATAAAATTACAAGGATAAAAACACAATCCGCCTCAGCAGCCTCTATCCTCTGGGGACAGTTTACAACCACTAGATATGGTTCCTGTGATATATGTGATAGTTTTGACACCATTGATATAAATTTGGCTGTAGGTGCTGCTCATAAGAACGTGTGTCCCCTAAAAAAAGAAATGAATTATAGGAATGAATAACGACAATAATTGTGATAATCAGAACTTTTGTTGATTTTTTTCCCCTCTATATTTCAACACTGGTGCTGCTGGACATCCCTGCATTCATTTGGGTCATGTCTAATTGGTTGGATAACACTGTTCTGTACACCGTGTTCTAAATTATTATAAGTGATATTTTTCTAAATAACTGATGCAAATGACAGTCAGCATAATTCAAGACATTAACCGTTAAGAGTGCAGCTTGAATGCTATTGAACAAACCTCTCAATAATAACAGTATTTTTTGCAAACATACCAAAAAAAGTTAAAATGGACTGTTCAAAACTATTATGCACAACAGTTTCAAAACATTCTATTTATTGTAAAGAACTGAAAATGGTCATTTGCTCAATTTGCAGCATTAAGCAATCACATTTTCTGAAATCAACAATTATTTCAATCAAAAACATCAAGTTAAATTTTACCATAGGACCCCTTATTTGACAGCAGCTTTACAATTCTTGCATCCTTTGAACTTGAGTTTTTGGAGACTTTCTGCTTGAATTTCTTTGCATGATGGCAGAATAGCCTCCCAGAGCTGCTATTTAGATGTGAACTGCCTCCCACCCTCATAGATATTTTGCTTGATTATGCTCCAAAGGTTCTCCATAGGGTTGAGGTCAGGGGAGGATGGGGCCCACACCATGAGTTCATCTCCATTTATGCCCATAGTAGCCAATGATGCAGAGGCATTCCTTGCAGTATGAGATGGTGCATTGTCATGCATGAAGATGATTTGGTTACGGAAAGCATGTTTCTTTTTTTTTTTTTTTAGAAGTGGTCAGTCAGAAACTCCACACACTTTTCAGGGGTCATTTTCACACCTTCAGGGACTGTGAAAACTGGCCCCAAGGTGTGAAAACGGCCCAAAACATGACTCCACCACATCCTTGCTGACATTGCGGCCTCGCGGGGACACAGGGTTACACAGTACTTATCAGTGAACAGGACTGTTTGAAAATTAGTCTTCATGTATTTCTAGGGCCAGTGCAGCCGTTTCAGCTTGTGCCCATTCTTTAGAGGTGGCTGAATAGAAGAAGGTTTATGCAATCTGCAAGCCTCTGGAAGATCCTACACCTTGATATTTGTGGGACTCCAGAGGCACCTTCAAAGGCACATTGGCACAATTGGCATTTTAGCACCTGCTCTCCTAATATGATGTATTTGTCTGGCAGACAACTCCTCAGCAACAAATCTCTTAATAGTACGATGATTACGCTTGAGTTTTCATGAAATATTGAAAGTTTTCATACCTTGTCCAAAACATTTAACTATTTCCGCAGCAGAGATCCTTGTTCTTTCCTATATTGCTTTAAAATGTTGATTTGCTTAATAATGTGTAACGTCCATCACGAGTTGTTTTTTTCCTGTAATTGGGCTCATCTGGCAAACTCTCACAGGTGTCCCGAGATTGATTTCAATGACCCAAAGAGCCCTGAGACACAATACCATCCATGAGTTTAATTTCATTTTTTTTTCTTCATGACACTTAAATACCATTTGGAACGCAGTTGTAAAATGATAGCAACATAGTTTGTTAGCTTGTTGTTGTTAGCAGTGCCACCGAATTACAAGCGGACGTAACAGAGGTCACACTTCTAAAAAAAAAAAAAACACACACACATATATATTATATATATATATATATATATAGGGAATCAAACTTTCCAAAATACCAAGTGTACGTCTAACAAAATAAACAACTAAGCATAACGTTACATAACGACGCGTCTGCCTCTTTCACCCGAACATTCGAGAGCTTTCTGCCGCTATTCACGGTTGGGTTGCTACTTTTTTAACACACTATATCGGTCTGTTACACCATAGACACAGGCTAAAAATACACTGACGTACCGGAGACGGACAGCAACAGGAGGGCGACGCCGACCGAGAACACCCAGGCGGAAGGCGAGAACGGACCGGTGTAAGGTGTGCCCATCAACCGGGCGCAGAGACACTGTCAACGGGTCGACTGACAGCCACAGAGCCGATACACATCACCTATTATGGACCGCGGACGCCTCGCACGTACAACTTCCGCCCCTGAGATACGTAACGGGCACCAGACCGGAAACAGAATAATACTAATAATAAAACAACATCATAATTATTTGAACAAACACACTATAAATAATCAATATAATTTAAAAATAATAATAACTAATAATAGTAAATAGAATTTGAAGAACTGCAGAATATGGCATTTCCACATCAGGTTCACTTGTGAGGTTCCCGTCGCTTCTAACGTCATTACCGGGGAAAACCGAGAACACAACAAAGCTTCAACTTGTGCAAATAAAGCTAAAAACGTGGACTTTATAATTCAGCTCCAGAAATCACCCTGCTAGTGTGAAAACGTCAGAAAACCACAAGACACACAACTTAAAAACCCCTAATAAACCTTTAATTTGAACTGTTTGTACAATTGACTAATTACATTAAAACATAAGCATCTTTTTAAACGTCTGCAGTATTGTACACCTCCCCTTTCTGGCTCGCAGGTTAGGGATAGCTGAGAAATCCAAACATACAATGCAATGGAAACAAAGCTGCATATAATAGTACATAGTACAGTTATATCAATATACAGTCTTTACATAAAATACATTGTAGGAAAACGAATGCATCTACTGAGACGCACCTCAAGGTGAAGTACAAGCATGGAGAAGAAGTGGCATCACATCAAACCATCATTTACATTCACTATAAATACAGCCAGTCTGAGCTGAGAAGTACAAAAATAGATAACAGTGATACTTTAACACAGCAATAACAATGGACTTTTCTGATAGCTTTATTTTGTTGACTCATACGTCCTGACAAGTGTTTGGAAGGTTGATCCTTGATGGAGGAAAAAGCTATGACACATATGTAACAGTTCTGTTGACATTAAAGTGACAAATCATCACCGTTGCTGAATTCTTTTTAAAAGTAATAAATAGATGAGTATTTGGCTTATTATCAAAGGAAACTGCTACAAGACCATGTCTTAGGAAAACTGCGTCTATGGCAGGCCTAAGTCACCCGCTTAACATTCCTTCAACCCAGTCAGTACATTCTCCAGTGATGCAGTGCCACTAAAAAGCACAAATGTAAGGCACAGTTGGGGCATCTGCTGCCAAAGTGTTGCACCAGGTTTTGAAGTGTGCATCATTTGTACAATTTCACACCGCAAATACTTCTATCACTGCAATAATAATGGAAATATTTCTGGCAAGTCTTGGATCTTTTGCTTTTTTAACGACACAGATAACAAAAACAAATGAGCATTAAGTACTGAAATGAGGAAGAGGTTGGACAAAGGTTATGTGACACAGTAACAGAAATCATACAAGAGGGAATCCATGATCTTTGACAACATAATCAGGTTTCAACTTCTGTCATTTCATTTCTTCCCCATCAATCTAAATCAAACAAGGATGTCATGAAGTGGACTGATGTAAACCCAGGCACTAAACAGGTCTGAAAACCCAAATGAACGTGGGACACACCGACAGTAAAAATGCTTTAATTTGACAGAAGGAAACAATAAAGATAATAAGTGATAATACACAGTAACTTTGGAGTATATTGAATTATAACTGGGCTAGAAGCTTCAGATAAGTTATGTTATATCGCTCATTTCAGTGAGCTGTTTGAGTTAGAATAAAATAAAGGACAATGGAAGGGAAGGGGAGACTGCATATAGAAAACAGTGAACAGAAAACAGTGGGAAATCCAATGCCACACTGTGGTGCTTTAGTATGGAGCTCATTTCCTGCCAAGACGTTTAAAAAAACAAGACAAGACTAACAAATGCCATGTGACTCATTAACAGTGGGTTTTATGCTTTATACAAAATGTAACTGATAATTTAATGCATTTTGTTTTGTTAGTACAAAACATATCTAGTAAAAACAGAACATCTGGAACTACAGCATTTTGTGCAAGAGTACAAAGACTTACTAACAAGACAAAACTGCCAGGTCAGAAAATAAAAATATTAGTACCATTTTACATTGTGAAACGACAGTCATAACAAGATATTTGTAAATATTGAAACTTTTTGTTACAACTAGGTTTCACGTTTGAGTTTAAGTGAATATATACTATAAAGGCAAGAGAATATCACATGACTTTTGGCACAATATTTCCACTGAACTCCAGAGTATTTGGTCCTCCACAAAACCAAGTAGTGCTGTGACTTCATAACAGCTCTGGTGTTTTAGCTTAACTACGAATAGCATAAGTATAACAAAACTTGGCTGAAAACTGAGTGAAGTATCCCCTGCATTAAGCTAATTTTTGGTATGATTTAACACCAATGCCCCAAGTCCCTCAGAGCACCACATGCTACTGAAGGATCAAATACTCAAGCTATTTGTAAGAAAAGCATCAGCACAGTGGAAGTTTAGTCACCTGATAGTTTTTGGCTTTCTAGGATATACGACACACTGCATTTGTTTCTGACACGATGACTTAAAAATACTTTATGAACTGTTATCTTTAGAAGTATGTTTTGTGTTTCGAAAACAAAATGCATCGCTTCATCAACCAAAACTTGCAAATTAAGAAATTTGTTAAACACTATTTGCCTTACGAGGTTTTGGCAGGACATCATCTCCACCCTTTTCCATCAACTGATCTGTGTTTCACTGCTGTTGCAGCCTCTAAAGGAGTGCGTCTTCTGATACAAATGCACAATCGGCAGTGACGAGTGAGCAGCAAGAAAACGTGAGCTCATGTTTTGCTTTTAATACAAACGATCTGACAAAGCTTGTGCCACCATTCACATGTATTTACAGTACACCTTCTGCATGTGGCCTCTCGCTGACTAAATAAAAAAATAATAACAGGGAGTACATCAAACATCTTCAGGTGGTGTATTGAAAAGTTCACACAGAGGCATACTCTGATACATGCAGCCATCTGTATAGAATGTCAAAATGACACATGGTGACATCAGTTTGACTGTGGAAGAGAAGGAGGCGGCCTGAAGTCTCTTAATATTCCAGGACATTACTCCCATGTTCAAACCATGACATTACTAATACAAATATTATAAACAAAAAAACTGCACCGCTCAATAACTTCTCTTGCAGGAAAAAAAACACCAAAAAAACAAGAAAAAAGTTGAGCATGAACACTCTCCTGTGACTGAGGTGTCCCCTGATAAGAAGCAGTGAAGCAGCAGAAGCAGCAGCAGCAGCAAACCAATGCCGAGGCCTTTGGAGGGTGTAGGGCACAGCGCTCATCAATCCTGCCCTCATGAGAAGCCTGAGGAGTTGGTAGAGGTGCGGTGCTGCAGGCGGGGTGTAGTGTTCATGCTGCAGGTGGTGTTCATGTGCATGCTGGAGGCCTTCAGTGGCGTGCTGCAGGCCTGGGCCTGAGGGAAGCGCTGGTGATACCGGTCCAAACGCAGGTACTTCACGGTCACCAGCTTACCTGTGGAAACAAACAGAGGACACTGTCAATGGACAATCACAGCTTACAGATACAAAAACATACAAGTCAAGAAAAAATACAATAGTACAATTAAAACATGTGACCTTCTCCATACCATTGACTTAAATTATAGAAACAGAAGCATGATCAGCCACTTTACATCCATGTCAGTCTACACTCACAGGTAGAGAAAACTGTGCCATGTGATAAAAGGAAGGTCCTGCTTTATCGCTATATCTGGTTCCAGTGAATCCTGGAGTAACGTGCAGTGCACACTTAATGTGCAAATAGTAGAAGCTCCTGTTTGAGGAGCTGTGCTCTTTCACAAAGTTCTCTCATTCTAAAAAATCCATGCAGAGTTGAACATTTGAAGTACAATAGAATGGTGAATAAGTTAAAATTTGCCATTACTGATTCTGCTATTCATTCTGAATCAAGCATCAATTCCTATTTACCAACTTTTCCCAACAATGATAGTTGAAGACTGCACACCTCTGAAAACACTGAAGCAAACTGAATTTCTACCATGACTCATAAACATCAAATTTGATCTGAATTTATTCAACAAATGTTACCGGAAGAAATACCTTCCATTTACCATTCATTACCTACCAACAGAAGAACCTTTAAAATTCTAACTTACAGCTTTCCAGTGAGTTGTTATTGTGTTATTCTGAGTCATTTACCATCAAACCAGGAGCCGTGCAGTGCTTTGAAGGCTTTCCCTGAGTGTTCTGCTGAGAGACACTTGACGTAGACACAGCCCTATGAAAAGACCAGAAGTAAATTGTGACATCACTGCAGACAACATGAAAGGAGTTACATTGTACTGGACAAACGATGCACCTCTCTGGAGTTCTTGTCTACAGCGATGTGAACAATGCCATTGTTGTCGCTGCATTTTTCCAGGATCGCCTCGTGGATGGCTAGATCCCAGTTCTCCCCAACCTCCCTGAAACACAAAGGTTACACACAGGAGCTCATGCCAGAGAGCAAGTGTATGGACTGATAAGAGTAGGACACTCACATGACTGGGTCGAACATGTTTCTGATCTTCAGACAAGGGGTCAGACTGTTGGGAG
This sequence comes from Gymnapogon annona, assembly GCA_029814585.1. Classification (NCBI taxonomy): domain Eukaryota; kingdom Metazoa; phylum Chordata; class Actinopteri; order Kurtiformes; family Apogonidae; genus Gymnapogon; species Gymnapogon annona. The sequence continues at coordinate 7,927,929 of JAPTHA010000005.1, read as the reverse complement.
GAGAGTTTCTGCGATCCAGAGGAAATGCTGAAAAGGAGATATAATATCTCAGTTGGTTCACTAAAAAAAGTTGTCATTTGATATGTACACATTCACATCAACCAGGACCTTTAACATCAACATCATTAGTCCGATGTGGACAAGCTCAGAAAGCACAAAATGGCTGTAGAGCAGCAGGCTGACATTCTAAGAGCTGTGTGTTACCTTTCCCCTGCCAGACTTTGGAGGGCATCAGGGAGGTCTTGTCACAGCTGAGTGCAGGTTGGATCCACCTCCAGACTAGGAAGTCTGCTCCACCAATTCGCTGAGTTTCTGTTCGGACCCTCGACTCATTGGCTGAAATGAAGCTCACAGCCCGGTCCCAAACTTTCACCATCTTCTTCCTGTAAGCATCAAAACCAAAAACAAATCCTTGTCATCCCTAAAGTCCTGGTGTTTTAATACTTAAATTAACCATAAAGGGTTTGGTTATGCTCTCTGTGACAGTGACTGTTCTGACGTTTAACTCTACATCTTCACGACAGGACTCACACAAATGGCTTAAAATAAAAGCTCCATCCATATGTTACAAATGCTATTCTTTCTTTCATCCACTTTCCAAATGCTGCAGCTCAGCAGCCATTTAATAAATAATGGACTTGGACATGTTTGACAGACTTTCCAACAAGCCACATGATGATGTTTATTAAAAGAGCAGTCCTACCATTAATGTCAGCTTTTTTTCTTTTTTTGATACTTTATTTTTTTATTTTTCATTGTTCATCACAACAACATTACATCACACAACAATCACATTTGTTCACCATCAGGCCACGCCCTCCACCCACATTAACAAAGCCAGAGGCGTCAGCCAAGACAAAACCCCAACAAAACCAAACAGCACGAGACAAGACAAGACCAAACGTTGACAATACGAACTACACAGTACGCAGAGAGACACATGTTAACCTCACACCCCCT
>JAPTHA010000005.1:7905567-7917604 GCA_029814585.1 Gymnapogon annona | reverse complement strand
CTGGTCCATGAACAGATGAAGAGAAGACAGTAGAGTGTGGACTCGTTCATTTTGTTGTTCATCAGTGATTATGGGATATATGACGCTGAGTCCACGTTCACTCTGCTGCTGACGCCACTAAACACTTTGGCATTTGCATTATATTCCATATTATTCTGTGGGGTCACTCAAATGTGAAGTTACATTATGAATAGAAATCAATCTCATTTTTCATCCCAGTGCATGTGTGAAAGTTGTGTTGCGCGTAGAAGCGCTGAATAAGATTACATCACACCGCTTCATATGATTGTTCCTCCTGCCTGAGGGAATGCACAACCAAAAAGTTCCCCTGGGTAGTAGTTTACAGAACTAAATTCAAAGTGGAAAGTTCTGAGAACCAAGTACTTAGAACTTCTCTGTGAGAAACCGCTTAATGTCAGCAGAAGCCATTTACAAATACAGGATCCACAAAATAATATTCATCTCTTGAGCCTTTAATGGGACACACTACAGATTCAGATGTGTACGTCTCCTAAATTAATCTGTGTGGACCACAATCAACACCAACAAATAAACTGATTATGTCAATTTACACTGATCACTCTTTCACACAATGATTTCCCGAACGTTACCTGATATTTGTCGGACAGAGCTGACAGACAAATATTATATTATGGCATGCATGATGTCAGACTTAATAGGTAGCACTAAAGCTGTTCAGCTATTCCACTTTAATCTGCAGGAATGTGTGTAGCATTAATTCCATGTCAAACTTAGAATAAATTCAGGCTGTGTTCAGGTGCATATGATTGACAGTGAAAAAAAGAATCAAGAGTGAATGTGTCAGGGAAGTCATGGTATACATATTAGTGACAATGATAAATCTACATGTAGAATAAAAAACATTCTAACAGCAATTCGATAAATCAAGAACTGATCTACCAGCATATGACTATTGTACTTCACGTTATGTATAATAAACTTATACGACACTTCAGTTTATGTCTAACAAAACCTACGTCAGAATTTCACTTATGTACAACAACACACTACACTGGCCTCAGTGATTTAACAATATTCAATGTATTTATCAAGCACTGTGTTGGAGAAAGATGAGGGCAAATGAAAATAAACACTTACATAAGAAGAGTCGAATTCGCTGCCAAAAGGGTGACTCCGAACTGCATCAAAAGACAAAAGAGAAATTGTCAGAAGAGACAAACGTACCAAAAGCATAAACCCCACAGTAACTGTGCTAATTTTAATCTAAATTAGACTTCAGCTAAAGTTAACTTTGGAAAAATTGTCAAGCATTAAGATGAAAGTCTTGATTTACAGAAAAATTTACAAGGAAAAAAAAAGTAGAATTCTTTTAATGAAACTTTGGTTGAAATTAGATTTTTCTTTCAATTACATTATTTTGTTTTGCTAGTTTTATTCTTTTCTCACGAGGTAGAGAACATCTGATGTTACTATGGCTGTTTTCAAAGACATTTAAAGCATGATGCAAACATTACAAATTCAATCACCAAAAGCAAGAGCACATTTTTACACTACCTATTACAGTAAGTTCATTTGTAGTTTTCATACTAGTTCCCAAAATAATAATGAGAAATATTAGTATGTGTTTAAGAGAAATATTTGTTTCATACGCGGTTAGTTTGGTGCATTTATTCTGAGAGGGCAGAAAAATATATTGAGCAAGCACACAAGTTATATTTTGAGGGAAAAGGAAACCTGAGCAAAAGAAACTTCCAAGTTGAGCAAACAGCACACTATTCTATGCTCCACAAACGTCTATGTTTATGCTTCTCCCACCTTTCATTCAGTTTCACTCCAAGCTCTCACTAACTCTTCCTCTATGTGCTTGCAGCCCCACACACTTACTCAGGACATCTCTCTCGCATTCACTCAACTTTACCTGCTTACTTGCTCAAACTGTGCACACTGTTACGCATGTACCACATTGTCAATCAGTCAGAAAATTCAGAGTAGATAAATTGTCATCGACTGCTGCAACTCCCAATTAGATTGCAGCATCCCGGAAGTGTATGTAAACCTTTTAGAGTCAGCAGGGCGGTAACACGCCACATGAAAATACATGATGGGTAAGTATTTTATAGCAAATGTCATTATTTTTGACAGCTATTACATTAAAATGCTGTCCATGCCCCTGTTTGGATAAATTTCACCATTACATCTTCTACTTACAGCTTTGGACATTGGACATTGTATTGATTGGTTGTACTGTGTTGACTGGTTGACAATTGTGGCACAAATGTAAAAATGTGCACAGTTGAAGTGAGAAGGCAGGCAAAATTGAGCAAGTATGGGAGAAAAGGTCTGAGGGAGTGTGCAGCCTGTACACAGAAGGGGAGTTTGAGAGAGCGTAGAGTAAAACTGGATGAAAAGTGCCACATGCAGACTGATCTAATCAAACGTGCAGACATTTGTAGAGAACAGAATACTGTAGTCTGTTGTTCACCCAATTTGAGGTTTTTTGCTCAGGTTTGACTTTTCCTTAAAATATAATGTGTGTGCTTGTTCAATATACTTTTCTGTGCTAAAAGTGTCCTTCCAGAATAAAAACAACACCATACTTCTGTACTGAGACACTGTAACAGATAACACTGGTCCCTGTTCAATGCTTAACGGCTTTTCATTTGTTCAGTCAGTGGTATAAAAGCTGAAGTTCAACACCAAGAAGCTGAGCCTGAAAATGATTCATAGTGACTTCTGTAGAAACGAGCAGGGTCCCAAGCATTGTCATTGTGGAATACAGAAAACAGCACCCTGGGTTGTCTGGCTGGTTTGGATTCATTTAAATGAACCACACTCATCTGAAGTGATATCATGTTGATGCAGCCACGCTGTCTTTGCAAAAATTTTGAGGACTGAAAAGTTGTTTTGGTCCAACACATTTGCATAAAGATTTGAGTGCTAGTATTAATTCATCGCTAAAGGAAATGTTACTCAAAAAGACAGGTTTGTCAAACTACTTCCAAGGTGCAGCTGTGGTTGTTATTGCTCTTTAAAACAGAGATGAATACTTTAAAAGCAGTTGCATGAAGATAAATAAAAGGAGAAAGCCAACAGAGATAGTCGCCAATGGATTATTTCTACTGAGTGCATCCTGTGAGATAAGAACTAACCTGCAAGTTTAGCCTTAAGGCACCTATCCCCTGTAGGAACCTTTTGTAGTTCCTAGGACCGGTTTTTGTACATTCCCACAGCATAAGAACTACAGACTGTGACCATAATTCCAAGGGTCTTTTCATGGTTCTCCAAGAACTATATGACGTTGATGTTTGCTGATTAGGAGACCTTGGGCAACGCCCATTTCTGCGTTGTGCAGTAGAGAGAGTACTACTGTTGATCAGGTTGTAGGCATTACTCCTATTGTTTTCCTACCACAGTATATCAGATTATACAACAGATCTACAAACGATGTTCATTAGTTGACAATAATAAACACTTCTTGTGGTCTTTTCAGCTTTCCTGTTAGTGCAAAATCTCCAGCATTTCGCTTTGACGAATTCACGTTGTGTGAATTTCTGAGAACAAACACACGTCTGGTACATGAACAGATGACGAGAAAGCAGTAGAGTGTGGACATGTTCATTCTGTTGTTCATCAGCGATTATGGGATATATGACACTAAAACCACAATCACTCTGCTGTTGACACGGGCAGCCCAGAAATACCACTAAACATTTTACGGGATTCAAATCAAAGTTTTTTTATATAGCGCCAAACGTGAACTTACGTATTGAACATAAATAAAGATCTTCTTCCATTCCTGTGAATGTGTGAAAATTGTATCGTGTAAAAGCACTTTGGAGGATGCAGAATAACATTACGTCGCACCAGTCCGTATGTTGGTTCTACTGTCTGTGGGAATGCACATTGAAAAAGTTCCTACAACTAAATTAGAGGTAGATAGTTCTGAGAACTACTCTGTGGGAAAGTGCTTTTAATCACAATGACTTTATTTTATTCATCTTTTTTTTAGTCAATCTCATTGACTAAGTAAGTGTCTAGATTGTCCTGCATGTTCTTTAGCTTGTCCTGGACAACATTTATGTTGACTCCTTTGTCACTTAAACACTAACTTGCAATGTGCAAAGGCAACTGCCTCCAACTTTGCAAAAAGATATTTGTTTAATTCCAAGTACCACAACACAACCAAGGTCCACTGAGCCAAAATCAGTACAGGACTTTTGCTGCACCTGTCTCTTAAGGACAGAATGGCAGTAGTCAGAGCAGATGGTCTACAGATATTTTTTTTTAGTTTATTCACTGTCTGTGCTGAAAATGATAATTAAAGTAGGGCTCTGCCAAGCTGAACGATCACATAATCACACAACACTTCCACAATCTTAGAGCTATGCCACTTGAAAATTACATTCAATTCTGACAATTCCAATTCCATGACATTTCATTACCAGATTCATTGTGTGTGTCTGTGTAATGACAATAAAGGAAGTCTAAGTCTGAATTTCTCTTCAATTTGCCTTAAGACAGATATGGAGGTAAACTGTCTCTTAAAACTTGACCAAACCCAGCAATAAGAGTAACACAACTAAATAAAATACAGCCAACAAAGGATGTGACTTTTACATGGTTAATTCACCTGCACAACAGCAGTGCACACTATGAATCACTTTAATAACTAAAGTCAAAAGAGCTCTGACTGATCATATATGGCTTATTTAGAGATTAAAACATGTTAACCACATTACTATCTATAGCTTGATAATTTGTATAATTGATATAGTAAGAGAAGTGGACAGGAACAGGCCTTCATAAACACACCAAAATATAATTATTTTATTATATTGATATTATATTTTTTATTTTATTTAATTTAGTAACATAATTTGCTCCTCGTGTCAGTAGTTAAATATAGTAGGAGGAGCATATTAAGAAAGTGTAGAATTGGTGAAAATTAGTAACAGCACATTTATATTGATTCACAAATTACACTTTTTGAGATGTTGACTCCAGACATATGTGAGAAAACATCCAACAAAAAACAAGACAACTGACAAAGTCCTCTTTATAGCCACATCCCAAAGAATTAAAATTTTCTAGTACTCAACTACAATTCCACATATTAGACGTGAAAACCCTTAACAACTATTGATGAAATAATATTAAATTCTTCTTTATGTCACTTGGAGTGAGGTCAGGCAGCGACACGGTTCCGTGTTTGGTGTTCAATGGCCTCTAGCTTTGTTAATATATAACCTATCTCAATGTGTGTTGTCCATAGGTATTTGAAATGACTAACACATAGTATAGTGTGGGATGTATGGATGATTGCATAAAGTCAAATTTTTTACCAAAAATATTTAAAAATGTGCATAGTAACACGGTTTGATCAAAACGTCACCGATTTTAAATATACCTTTAAATATACCTGTGATGTGGTTTGTAACATATGAAGCTACACTGATGTCAACATTTAGGAAAACATGTTTTAAACTGTTGGACTTTTTGACACAGATGTGAAGTACCATGATTTCAATGGGCACTGTTTAATTCTTCATCATATTATGATGTAAGGACCAATGTGGAAGATTTCAATATAAGCACTTATTACACATCATGGGAATAAGTGAATAAATGAGTGCATAAGGAATATGATCAGATAAACTTGGATTTTTGTCATAAATGTGCATTCCCTTGACCTTTAAGGTCACATGAAAGTTTTGTGACGTTTTTGACAATTGGTTTCATTATTAACTGTAAACGCATACTGAGTTTTTCCAAAATATTGGACATCACATACCATAATATTTGGTACAAGCTCTGAAAAAAGCCAGTCCAAAATAGTTTTTGGGAGGGGTTGCAAACTATGGTGTCAGATGGTGATTGTGGGCATCATAGGATGGTTCATGTGTTGTGTGTTTGGATGACATTTCGTCCGGGACTTACTGACTGCGTCCGCCTCCGAGGAGCCTGAGCCCCTCATCCTCAGGTACATGAGGCCCAGCAACAGAAAGAAGAGGCAGGCCGCCGTGAGCAGGAACATGGACAGGTAGTGAGCGCTGAAGCTCCCGGAGGAGGCCACCTCCTCCCTCTTGAACTGTTGGAGCAGCTCCTCCTCGGGGACAGACAGCCTGTGCTTGAGCCCCGTGGGGCTGTATGAGTGGTTGGGGGCCGTGTGGTTGGAGTGGTTCCCCCTGTAGGGCTGGGACATGCTGCTGTAGGTGGAAAAGCGCGGTCTCAGTCCAATGCTGAACCTATTGGTGTTGTTTATAGAGGCTCCTTCCTCGCCGTCGACGTGGTTGTTCTTGCCCGTCTCCCCTCCGTGGTTTTCGGTCAGGGATAAGTAGATGGACTTCCTGGCAAAGTTGTGGCTCTGTGAGCTTCTCGACGAGTCCAGCTCTCTTCTTTTAACCTCCTCCTCCTCGTCATCATCATCCCTTTGGCTCGCCACCATGTTTGTACTGCGTGGGTTAACCGCTCTCGCGGCTCCGACCGCCGGAGACCCTCGGTCGACTCTACGGGAGGGGAACGGGTCTTTGGGCTGACTGTGTCTCGACTCTAACCTGCCCCGTTTCTGGTCGTCGACACCGAGGGCCCCGACCTCCTCTTCGTCCGAGTCGGAGTAATCTCCTGCTAGCTTGCTAGTGTTCAAATGCGGTGCCCGACTGCCATTTAAAGACCGGGTTTTCTTCTCCGGTCCCCCTTCAAAACCATCCTCGTCCCCGGATTCGTCGTAATCCCTCCCTTCCGCCTCCGCGCTGGATCTGGCACGTACTCCCCAGCCCAGAGAGGCGCTTCTGTGTCCGTCCGGAGCCGGAGAGGAATTGTTGCTGTTCCGCGTACTTCCAGCGTCACACTGGCTGCTCAGAGCCGCACTAGAGGGTGTAAGTCTGATATTTGGTTGCTGATGAAACCCGGGGCTTCGGCCTGCCCTGCTGCCGTGGTTGAGGCCTTTCCTTTTCAGTGGTGTTTCAGCGTCAGACTCGTCGGAGCTGAAGCCGAGGACGGAGGACTTCCGGCCCGGTCTCCTGCCAGAGCTCAGGTGCGTGACGTCATGGCTGGCTGGCCTGGATCCCGCCGTGTTGCTGCCGCCAATTGTGCTGTTGAAAGCCCCACTGCTGCGGGTTTTAACCGGTCTAGAGCCCCGCTGCTGTTGCTCTTCACGAAGCTTCTTCAGTTTCTTAAGGTAAACTGGGCGAGTGTTCTCGGTAACCGGACCTGGTGTGAAACCAAAATGCTTTAGTTCGGAGAAAAGCTCCTCATCCGTTAACTGCGTTGACGCCATCTTGGACAAAACTCTCGGAGAAAGCTGTGTAACGGAAGTGACGTAGAGGTGAAGTGGCAGTGGATCAATGGGCTGCGTTCAAATCCACCCGTGGATGTGTTCATGCAGTCTAATAATACACCTACGGTGTAAAGACGACCGCTGCTAACATGTTTCAAATTATTCACAACATTCTTGAAATGATCATATTCATGATTACATTTACAGCACAAACCAAATTCCCCATTTCATCTAAAATGGAATAAATTAACCTAAAACTGAATTATGAGTAGAGCCACTCCAAAAATTTACAGTATTTCCGTTTGCAAACAATATATAAATCAATGTTATGTGAAATTATTTATCCATTAAATAATTATTCATCTGATTAATCAAATTTTTGTGCTTATCGTACCACTTCTAACATCAAAAAGTGTGTAACATATGGATAATTTTTTATACAAATCTGTCTTTTATTGTCATTTACATACTATAATTAGGTAGATGTTTAACAAACATCAACAATACTATATGCTATTGATATTCAATTATAGAATTAATACTTTTGTAAAGAATGTTAATCTATAAATAATGAACATATTTTCTTGATTGTATGATTGAGGTCATCTCACACTCTTGTTCCTGTCTTGCCTATCAAAAATACAATGCATACTGAGAAAGCAAAAAAAAAAAATCTCAATTATAGTTAAGGCTGCAACAAAGCTCATTAAAGACATGACACACATGGATCTTAGTGAAGAGTTGACCTGAGAGGGCACACATCCTCATGTTAGAATGCTCTTGCTGCAGTGTCTGCTGGATTATTTCACAACAAGAACCACACAGAAATTAATTCATGGCCTAGTTTAAAAGTGATTTAGGAGACATCTTAGAGCAACTCTTAACAGCAAAAGACAGAGACCTATCTCAAAGAGGGGCAGTGTGTACGGATATAATGAAGAAAGTGTGTGTAGAAGCTGAATATTAATAACCCTGAATAAAAGTTGAATAATATTGAAAAGGGCTGGAAGTATAGAACATAAATGGTTTATAGAGTTACTCTTTATTAAAAGGATAGTGTACCAAACATTTTTATCCTCGCTCACCATAAACCGCAAACACTTATGGAAAACCAAGAATAAACAGATTTACCTGACTGTATTGTTTTGCATTGGTCACTTTAGCTTGTTGCTTTAGAAAATTCTCATTTTTGAGCTGCGAATTTTGTTTTTGTCTCAGTTTTCATTGAATGTAATAACAACCTCACATTTATGCATTTTCTTCAGTTTAAGAAACTCTTAAGCTTCTTAAAGGTCAATTTTTACCTGAAAATCTGATACTTTATGAATACTTTTTATCTATGAAGATCTACCATTAATTTTTAAGGGGAAATTCTTGGACCTATACCCATAATTCTAGAAATAGTCACAGAATATTTTCATAACAGCAACTGTTCGCACTGGAAACCTTTTTGAACGTTAATATGATGTTAGATTTAAGTTACCTTCAGGTGTGATATACAAGAAAAATTAACATTCAATTGCTCACAGTCTGCACTCTCATCAGTAGGTGTCCCTACAATTCACGCTGGTTCTTGACGTATGATCATGTATCGTATTACTGTATAAGGTAGGGGGAAAAACTACCACACTCTGAGCATTTTGATTTTAGATATAGAATTTTCTCTGAATTTGATACAATTTTCAGTAATATCTGAGTTAATCTACATCATTTTAAGATTTGGCAGAAAGTGTCCTAGTACCATTGGTATGGTAACAAGTCTCACTCTGTGCTCTACAGATATAATATTTATGTATTCTTTCATTGAATGTCTTCTGCAGTGGATGTCTTTTGAAAAAAAAAAAGGAATACAGTTTTGAAATTCTTGAGTCTAGAAGCAGCTGTTAAAGTCTATGGTTCATACTTAACCTCAGCTGAAAGAAGAGGGTAAAAAGAAAAACTTTCACAATAAGGCTACAAGATACAAATAATCCCAAAAAATATTAATTTCTCAGAAGCTTTAGAAATGAAGTTAAAAGACCTCACCTTGTATTTATTTAAATATTTACTCCCACACAACAGCACGTTCACTTTTTGAAAGCTGTTTACAGAACCAGAAAGTGACCAGCAGTTCTTAACACAGTGTATTTCATCATTTAAGACCAAAACATAAATCAAGAAAATTTACTAGTATCTTCAATCTGATGTCTCTGCTTAGTATGATTAATATTTAATATCAAGTTCTCCTCCCTGAAATTGTGCATTGTTACATTAACACAAAAAAAACATATACAACCATAGATGTTAATAAACTAAGGCAATGTCACTGTACTACTATGAGGGGAGAATATTAAGGAAAGAGGGGAAATTTTGCCAACACTGAAAGCAATCCATAGGAAGTACATACTGTTGGTAAAATATGCATTCATCCGTTCTCATGGAGCTCCAGCGTTGTCAAAATATACATCAACAACATAAATGAACCTTAACGTTAAATTGATATCCCTGCATTCATCCACCACAAATACTGAAACATATACATTTGAACATATACATCAAGAGAAGATGAAGGGACCACTCTTATATTGTAGACCTGAACCCCTTTGAAAACATAGAATGTGCATCAAATAATATCAAGCTGTTGCAGTTCAGCTTCATAAAGTTAGGAACAGCCCAAAACAACACGGAAAGCTGATAAAGAATATGCCAAGATGCAGGAACACAATTAAATGCCCACTTTCTAAATCCTTCAAATACAAATGAGTGTCTGAGACTTACAAAATGTCTGCAGCGAAGAATGTTTTTCTATATTTATGGGTGTGGCAACATTACTCTATAGCGGCCCTAGAACACTTCATAAATTCACTTCACATGATAGGTTTGACCTAAACACAACAAATGTGGCCCACATTTCCATGTATTTCACTACTTTGTATAAAATTCAAAGGAGTCCAGGCCTACAGGTCAAGAGTCTGATCATCACTGTTTGCAACTTCAATGTTTAAAAAGTGGGAGAGATGGAACAAAAATTTTATTAAAAAAATAAAGTAAAACCAAGCTTCCCTTCGTTTTCCAGAGTTGTGTCTTATACTGCAGGAATATGTTCATTAGGGCTTCAAATGTGGAGCCATGTACTGCTGTAGATGAGCCCAGATCAGTTTTTTTTTCTAATGTTGCAGAGTTAATTTGTAAGTAAGCAGGTGCTCTGTAGCGGAATCACAATGTTTTAGTTGGTTCAAAATGCAAGATTCGCGTGTGCTTATGTAAAATATGCATCAGTTTTGTACTGGCAGCCATTTGTTAACATTAGTGAACTTCATTTAGAAGGCAACAAATGTCTGCGTTGGCATCGTTATAGATAGGTATGTGGTGGTGTTTCATTATTTTCATCTCGATGGTTATTCCTAAGTTCTTTAGTGCCTCTCTTCCACTCTTCTATAGCAGCAACAATGTGCAAAACCAGCCATTGTTATCTTAGAAATGGTGCCAATGACAACTAATGACCAGCTACCAGTATTCCAACACAAACGTCCAACTCTTCGACAGAGAATCCTTCAAAGTTGTGAATTGAGATTTTGGTTTTAGAACACTTGACTGTTATGAGTATCCTAAACTTGGGACCAACAGAATCCAATTGTGCAGTTGCTCATAAACACAAAGGCTGGGGCTGGAATGATTGACATACATATTTGCTGAAAAACAGACTTATAGTCTTCAGTGTTTCTTCATGGAGTCGAGGATGCGGAGGATGTGTAGGAAGAGGTTGACGATGTCCAGGTAGAGGTTGATGGAAGCCAGGATGTGCTCCTCGGGGGACAGCTGCTTCATCAGCAGGTGTGTGTCATAGATGATGAAACCACAGAAGATCAGAGCTCCAGCTCCAGCCATGACCAACTCTGTGCTGTCACTGCTGAAGAAGAACTGGACAAACAACATGCAGCAGGAAACACTACCATCACTATTAACATTACACCTGTGTGTGTTACATTCTAAAACAGAGGTGGGTAAACTATGGCCCGCGGCCCAAATCCAGCCCGCTGGTCTTTTTAATCCGGCCTGCCGAAAGAACACAACTGCCCAAATCACATGATAATTGTGACTGCATTCATTTGAATTTCTCCTGTAATGATTGGTGCTGCCAGTAGGTGCTGCATTAGCCTTATTTCCAAGAACTGCAGGTGCCGCATCTGATCGCTGTAACCCAGTATCACATCACGTCTCAGTGTCTCTCAGCATCGCAGGAGTTCTGTTTTTGACTGAGCCGTTGCTGAATCACTACAAGCTAACCAGAGTAAATTACACCCGACGGGAAATCCAACACAGAATCAACGTAATATACAGTCAGACCTATGAAGGACCCTGGTCCATGGGGGTCCCTGGGGATAAAAACCCCCCTGTGTAACTGGCTGTTGGACTTCCTGACCAACAGGACCCAGTATGTTCGAGTGGGTAATAACACCTCCAAGGTCATCGCCCTGAACATCGGCTTCCCCCAGGGCTGCGTCCCGAGTCCCCTGCTGTTCACCCTGATGACCCATGACTGTCGTCCCAGGTTTAACACCAACCACATTGAAAGTATGCAGACGACACCACAGTCGTGGGCCTCATTCAGGACGACGACAAGATGGCCTACAGGGAGGAGGTGCAACACCTGGTTGACTGGTGTAAAAGAAACAACCTGCTCCTGAACATCAGTAAGACTAAGTAGAATATTGTTGACTTGAGGAGATCACGGCCCAGTCACCCCCCACTCTTCATTAATGACACTGCAGTGGAGGTTGTCAGTAGCACCAGGTTCCT
>JAPTHA010000005.1:7891361-7901961 GCA_029814585.1 Gymnapogon annona | reverse complement strand
AATTTTTTGCAAAATATCTTGGGTGTAATTTTTGCATTTCACAAATTCATTATACGGGCCGGATTGGAGACCTATGGCGGGCCGCATTTGGCCCCCGGGCCACATGTTTGACACCCCTGGTCTACAGGAAGCAGACGTTCCCTAGTACAATGATCTATCAGTGTGTAAACTGATGGTATCCGTATAAAGATCTATCAGTGTGTATACTGATGGTGTCCGTATGTAAAATGTTGGTGGCGGCTCACGTTACCGCAGTTGGATAGTTGTGTGTGTCCCTCGCTGACTTCATACTTCGGCATGTAGCTTCGTGACCGGACTCAGCGCGAGGACTTTCCACGATTTAGCAATTCCGACCCAAAGGGTGGCCATTCTCTGCGAGTGTGTGAACACACTCACACCCCGGTACCGTGAGACATGGACCCGGACACTTTCATCTACGAAGTGTCGCCGTTTGTCATGGAGACTTTTTGTAAAATCATCGACGGTGGAGACGACAGGTTCGGATGGCGAGGACTGGGTAAGAAACACGGACACTGCTCTGGTCAAGTCCACCTGTCCTCTCGGAACACCGTCCGAATGATATATCCACAACAGCTATCGATCATCGATACAGCTGTTCATAACAGCTGCAGAAAGGCGTCGGCTTTACTAAAAACATTTTCAGTCAGCATACAACATGTAATTACTATATTAATGGTGTTGGGGTTCTTATTAAGTACAGATACAGATGGGGTTAAGTCCAGATTCTTAAGCACAGATGAGGTTCTACAAGTACAGATGACGACAGAAGAAACCCTTACTACGATATATTTTATTTACTTTGTATTTATTCGTTCGTCTATTTGTCCTTGAAAAAATATTAATATGAAGTCGAGCAAGGGCCTTTTTTTTTTGTCCCAGTGTTCAAGAACAATTCGACTTGGGTCTCATGGAAGCTTTTAATAATAATTAAAATAAGCAGAAGAAGAAGAACAGATTGATTATCCCAATACATACCTATACAAAAGTCTTTTTAAAATATTTGCTTTGCTGGTTTAGTTCAATTTCTAATGTCCACACATATGCATTTGTTACGATTCAGATCTAGTCTGGATGTATGTAAAGGAAGTAAAACCAAAAGTTGAAGTGAAAAAAAAAACCCCCAAAGCTTTCTATAAGCCACAGATGCAGATCAGACTTGCTGTCATCTAGTGTGGTGGCTCAGGGTGTAGAGCAGCTTGTCCATTGTTGGTTGGTGGTTAGAGTCCTCTGTCACAGTCTGTTTGGTGGTGGGAGAGACGTTCCATGACCATTATTATTACTACTACTAATACGACTATTCAACATATCAGATGTTTATGCTGTTGCTCGTCCTTGGGTTGGTTTCACATGAAACCTTTCGAACCTTTAGAAGACATTCAGTTCTGTTTTTTGTGTTTGTTTTTTAAGGCTGAGTGCACATATCTGATATGTTCTTGTATCTGAATAAAAGAGATTGAAAATTATATTTATGCTCGTTTCAACGATGCAAAAATAACAAAGCGGAAGGCTGGGATAAGACTTTTGCATAGTGCTGTACATTAGATGAAAGTACACAAATCTATATCTGCATCATATTTGTCCAGTATAATAACTATGTTTGGTGCATTAATTGCATGTTAATTCGAAATTCATTATTTAAAATGGTAATTATGTAGTAATAGTAATATGATGATCAATAATCACAACCACCAAATATATAGTGAATGTTAAGACTGTTGGTTCGAACAGGTAGATGTTCTCACCTGCGAGGCTCTAGGCCTGCTGCACCTCCTCCAGTGTCCATTTTGCTAGCTGTGGGGTCATCAGCCAGGGACCACTGTTCACACGTTTTTCTCCTTAACCCAGAACATCTCCTGGTGGCAGGGCAGTGAACAGCGATGTCTCTCAGTCACACCCCAATAGCTAGCTTTTCTCAGCTAGCTTTACTCACTCCCCATGCCTTGTCCTACCTCCTCAGCCAAAGCCAGCTCCATCGCCAGCCTTGCCTGTTCAGGCAGCTCCTTGGTGGCTTTGTGTAGCTCCTTGCCCCTCAGCCCTAGTTCTTTTAGTAGGTGAGTTGCTGTCCCACAACGTCCCTAGTGTCCTTTTCCACGGGGAAGAGTTGTGTGCTCTAACCCTTTCTCGCATCATTCTGCAACTAGGTCTGTGTATTTTGCCCTCTTCCTCTCATAGGCTCCCTCCACCACCTCTTCCCATGGTACAAGTCAGCTCCACCAGCAGCACGGACCACTCCGCCTTGGTCTACAGCACTATATCTGGCCGTAGTGTGGTGCTGCAGATTTCTCTTGGGTAATGGAGCTGCCTGCCCAAGTTCACCTCCATTCTCCACTCCACACCTGGCAACCTGGGTGTTGATCTACTACTGACAGGTTCCTCAGCTTCCCTCTCGCTCAGGAACTGGATCCACTGCTGTGTACCTGGTTGGCTCCCATTACTTTCCTATTGCCTTCTCTTTTCCACCACCTCTGTCAGTTTCCTCAGCACCTGATCGTGCTACCATTTGTACCTGCCAAGAGGTAGCGCGGTCTTGCATCCTGATAGGATGTGTTGTAGGGAAGTGCTGTAGCACGCCCCTTGTGAACCCTGCCCACCACCTCTTGGTGTTGCAGACTTCCCAGTGCCTTCTGCATCTCCCCTTCACCCCTCCATTTCCTCCCTGTCACCATGTGGGCTTCCATGTCCCTCACCATCTCAGCTGCAGAGTTCCTCAGCTCCATCACCAGCCTTGCTTTCTCCTGCCTGTACCCTATGGTGATCGATTTCGGAGGAAGCTGTAAGGAAGAGTTGTTTCCATAGAGCCTGGCTGATGAGTGGCACATTGGTATCCCTAGACACTTGTGATGTCTAGGGGGAATGAGCTGGTCTTTGCTTCCATGTTGCTTACATCCAAGGAAGTGACCTCACACAGCTTCAGAGGTCACATCACCTTTGGGGACAGTGCGAAATTGAAACACCAGACCTTGTATTTTTCAGGCAGCTGGCTTGAATTGATTTCAACAAAGTCTGCTGAGAGTGGCTGCAGTGTGGCTTTTCCTATATTCTTGTCTGAGAGGTTGGGTGACTTTTGCATCCCCAGATTCCGGTTGGGATGATCAGCAGTGAGTGGAATGTTTTCTCCACCGATAGTAAATGTGAGCCTGTCGATCCACACCCCTTTCTCCAAGGACAGCTCCTTTGACTTCCTATCTTTGAATCTCATTCTGGCTCAGGGGATGAACTCATCCAGTCTCTCCATGAGTCTGGATGTGCATACGGCTGTTTGGAGCAAGCATGTGATGTTATCCATGTAAGTCCTTAGTGGGGGAACTTCTGTCCTGTAGGTAGATGGGCTCCTCCCACCACCTTAGTTATTCCAATCAGAGTAACTTCAAGGGCTGTGATGAAGAGGATGGGGGAGATGGAGCACCCCATCACAATCCCAACCTCCAGCTACTGCCAGACGGTGGCGGAATTTGGCAGTGCGAAGCACATGTGCAAGTCCTGGAAGTAGCTCATCACCATGGCCCTGATGTTCAGCGGGATGTAAAAGGAATCCAGGTAGAAAGCAATTAGGCTGTGTGGCACAGACCCATAGGTATTTGTTAAATCCAGTCACACCACACGCAGGTCTTTCTTTTCCCTCTTGGCAGACTGAATCTGCTCCCAGATCATGGTAGCACGTTCCACACACTCAGGGAAACCTTGGATCTCAGCCTTTTGCTACAGCTGAAGGCTGAGCTACGGCCATTTTATTTACCCAGGGAACTGCACTGCATCATTGTGAGTGTTGTGTATGTTCCTCCCTCAGCCAATGTGGAGGCTACACTCAGGGAATTACATGACAGGATCAATGACCACGAGAACAAATACACTGATGCGGTGTTTATTGTCCTGGGAGATTTTAGCCATTGCAACCTTATAAAGCATTTTCCAAAAATGTACCAGTTTGTGACTTTTCCAACTAGGGAGAATAAGAATTTGGACCACTGCTATAATAATATCAGGAATGCTGTTGTGGCCGAACCAAAGTCTCCTTTTGATAAGTCTGATCAGCTAGTTATTAGGTTGAAGCCTACTTATGTTAAGAACCATCCGCAGCTGGACTGACAGTGTACAGGCTGGTCTCCAGGGCTGTCTGGAGGCAACAGACTGGAACATCTTTAAAGCGGCCACAGGTGACATGCATAAGTACACAGAGGTGGTGTTTGACTACATCAGCTGGTGCATATTTATACGTGTCCCCCCCCCAAAAAATTGTGCGTGTGTATCCCCCTGCAACCCTATGGAAACTGCTTTTTAGGTGATACACACAGAGGTCCTGAAGGCTCTGTGGCAGGTCAACCCCTAAAAAGCAGTGGGACCAGATGGTGTATCTCCCAGACTACTGGTGTATCTCCCAGACTACTAGGCCTGTGCAGAACAACTGGTCGATGTGTATCTAGATATCTTCAATCTGTTTCTGAACCAAGCAGTGGTCCCCCGGGTTTTTAAATCCTCCATTAATGTGCCGGTCCCTAAAATGTCAAATACTTCCACCCTAAATGACTTCAGGCCGGTGGCACTCATGCCATTGGCCATGAAGTGTTTGGAAAAACTGGTACTAACACATATCAACCACGTGGTCCCGATCACAGTTAACCCCTCCAGTTTGCCTACTGACCTAATCGATCAGTGGACGATGCAGTGTCAATGGCCCTACACCATATCCTGCAACATCTGGATGGCCATATGGAGGGACATATGTCAGGACACTCTTCCTGGACTACATCTAGGCTTTTAGTACTATCTGCCCATCTAAGCTGATCAAGATGTTGACAGAGCTCGGCCTCCCGACACCCACCTGTAACTGGATTCTGGACTTCCTCATTGAGAGACCACAGGTGGTGAGGATAGGAGGGAGAGTGTCTGCAAAGCTAATAGTTAGCACTGGATCACCACAGGGTTGCTGTCTACACTCATGACTGCATCTCCACCCAGGACAATACCACAGTAATTAAGCATGCAGATGACATCACCGTCCTGGGCCTTATTATGGGAGGGGGGACAAGTCGGGGTACAGGAACGTCGTGATTGTTGGCTACAGTGAGGTCAATGCCCTCGTTCTCAATGTCAACAAAACAAGGGAAATGGTGATGGACTTTAGGAAGAACTCACCCCGTCTGCAACCACTGTTTATTAATGGTTAATGGTTTATTAATGTTTACTTATAGTTGCTCTATTTTGCTGTGTGCTTTATAAATAAAGATGGTATGGTATGGGAGAGGGAGAGGAGTGGAGAACCATAAATTCCTGGGCTTTCATGTAACATCGGACCTCTGCTGGGCTTCAAACACTGCAACCACAGTGAAAAAAGCCCAGCAGAGACTTTATTGCATAAGGTTGCTCAGGAAGGCAGACCTGCACTCTGGCCCTCTAACCCAGGTCTACAGGGGACTAGTGGAGAGCATTTGCACTTTTGGGATCACTGTGTGGTATGATAACACCACACAGAAGGAGAGGAAGGCCCAACAAAGAGTAATATGATCTGCAGAAAAATCATGGGCACTGACCTTCCCTCTTTACACACAATATACACACAGCACTTCCAAAAGAGAGCTGAGTGAATGCATACAGACACACAACACCCAGCTCACCCCCTGTTCAAACACAAACACACCAAACGCAACCTTAGACACCGGCAGGAAGACAGCATCGTCACACGCACAAAAGTTTTTTTGACAGCTTCTTCCCTGCTGCAGTCAGACTGTTCGCCGGTACTGCATAAGAGGGAAGATGGCGGCGCCCTGTGTGGCAGCGGCTGCTTGGCTTCTGGAAACAGCTTAATTTTGTAATATAAAATTAATATATCATGCGGGACTGCATAAAAACCACATACAACTGTAAGGTTTTACTAAGTTTACGCAAGTTTGGACTTCTGGACTACGTAGACTTAGAAACGTGGAGAAGTCTCCAGTGCCTTGATCTCCTGCGCTCGTCAGTCTGGTCAGATCGAGAGGCCCACGTAGCAGTGGAGTCTCCTGCCACCACAGGCCGCCCACGATGACAACGAAAGCGGTGTGAGAGAAGACGGAAGTGCGGTTGCTGCAGAGAACGATCAGCTAAGTCAAGAGCTAACCCGTTTCGAGTGCACTCAGTTCTTCTCGCCAATGTTTGCTCTCTGGAACGCTAACTGGACTACCTGAGGCTGGACATTAACACCAGGAAGGAGACCAGATACTGCTGTATTCTTATTTTTACAGAGACACGGTTAAATTAGAATGTCCGTGCTGACGCCGTTTGCTGGACGGGCTAACAACATTCCGAACCGACAGAAATGAGATTGTTACTGGAAAGAAGCGAAGGGAAGGGGGGGGGGGTGTGGAGTGTGCAATTACACAAATAACAGCTGGTGTAATAATGCTACTCTCGTCTCCAGTCACTGCTCCATGGATATTGAGTTTATGATTGTGAGATGTTGACCCTTCTACTTTCGCCGTGAGTTCACAACCATTATCGTCATTGCTGTGTACATTCCCTCTAGCATTAACACCAAGCAAGCGCTAAGTACTCTGTACAGTGCCATCAGTGACCTGCAATGTTCACATCCAGAAGGAGTTTTTATTGTTGCTGGGGATTTTAACCAGGTTAACATGAAGACAGTCCTTCCAAATTTCCACCAACGTGTGGACTTTGCGACCGGGAGGAAAAACACACTGGACCTGGCCTATATCAGGGTCACAAAAAGCGCCCACAGTCAGAAGATCCAAGGTTTCTTCCATGACTCTGGAAACACCAGCCAACTGTGGCAGGGGATCCAGTCTGTCACCGACTACAAACACCGATGACCAACTGCATCTCCGTCTGGCCCAGGAGCTGCAAGGCCTTAGACTGGAAGCCTCTGTGGAGAGTGGTGAGGGCAGCAGAGAAGATCATCGGGACTCCACTGCCCCCCATCCAGGTCATTGCACACAAATGCTGCTTGGTTGGAGCTCGCCAAATATACTCTGACCCCACTCACCCCCATCATGGACTGTTCTCCCTGCTGGCGTCGGGAAGAAGGTTTCGCTGTACTGTCAAGATTCATTGACAGCTTCTTCCCCCGAGCCATCAGACTATTAAACTGTACTTTATCCTGTGCAATATTTACAATGTTTACAGTGCTGTATACATTCCTGTGTAATGTTTCCGCCCTTTGCAGTACTATACGTTTATGTGCAGTATTGCACAATTTTTTTTATTATTTATATTCCTATTTGTACTTACCATGTAGTTGTCTGTGTGTGGATTACATGTATATACCTAGAGTTGTGTGTTTGTATATATATATATATATCTATATATATATATGTATATATGTGTGTGTGGGTGTATGTATATGTATAAACACAGATAATTATATGATGTGAACTTACACTGCAGCCACTCGAGTCTTTAGTAACATTTTGTATTGCCAAGTAACAACATTTCATTACCAGACCCCCACATGTACAATGACAATAAAGGAAGTTTAAGTCAAAGTCTTTAAGTCTAAGATGCAATACGTTGTGTGTGCATAGGACTGTATGTTGATCTGTGTGAGCCAATTACTTTGTACATTTTTGTCTCCTGGGTTTTTAAACGGGTCTTAAGTGCTTTTTACACATAGATTGTATGTTTGTTTGTGTGTTTTTTTTATAGATGATAATATCTGTTCTAGAAGAGTGTCCTTGATTTTATCTGACCCTAGGAGTGACCGCACAAACATTCCTTTGTGTGTCAACACAAAGGACAATAAATTTATCTTGAATCATGAATCTTGAATCTTCTGGCAGTTGGTATGAGTATAGCCATTCTCTATCAGGTAAGACATCATTCTTCTCCCATCACAGACAATATCTTCCCCTCAACATTCAGCAAGGCTATATTGTACTTCTGAACTGCTCGATGGAATGAGAGTTCTGTTTTTAAAGATGAACACTGCCACTTCCCTCTGCCACTGTGAGGGGATGTTCTGCTTGGTCCAAGTTGTTCTCATCAGGAGCCATAGAAGCTGAAACACTCTTGGGCAGTTTTTTTACAGCTTGTATGGTATCACGTTTGGCTTTGGGGCAGATGTTGATCACATCCGCCACACTACCCACTTGATCTCAGAGAGCTTGGGTGGTAACGCATTGAAAAGCACTGAAGGTTCTTCTGACTTTGGCACATAGTCTGGTGGGCCCAGAGACTCAAGCCTTGCAGGATCCCTTTATTGACCATGGATGTGGTCCTCCAGACCTTCCCTAGAGATCTCAAGTGATCCTCTTGTCTTCTCAAGAAACACTTATGCAAATTGGAAGGAGTTCTTAAAGAAGTTTGCCCTCTTCTTTTCCTTCCTCTTCTATGTCACCTGACGCGTTCTGCCCTACTCAGGTTGGCCAGCCTCCTTCTGACGGAATCCCACAGGGCTCTCAGGCCTTCTCTTTCTTTTTTCTCTTCTTCTGCTTTTCTCTACCAGTTACGAAGCTGTATTCTGTCTGCCACCAGGTCTTCAATCTCCTTTTCTCTTCTTCC
Source organism: Gymnapogon annona (assembly GCA_029814585.1). NCBI lineage: Eukaryota > Metazoa > Chordata > Actinopteri > Kurtiformes > Apogonidae > Gymnapogon > Gymnapogon annona. The sequence continues at coordinate 7,893,450 of JAPTHA010000005.1, read as the reverse complement.
CTTCCTTCTTTTGCCTGCTTTCCTACCCTCCACCTCATCTGCTGCTACACTGCTTGTAAAGAATCTCTCCAATCAGATTAAGCTTGGCCTCAGGTTAAACTTGGACGAGTCCCTGAGGGACTCATCTAGTCTCCCTGACTCCACTGTTCCACTGTCTCGTTTGTCTTTGGCCACTTGATCATGCTCTTCTTCTCTGCTCATTCGGGCCTTTATTTTTTGGCTTGACTTAGTTCTTGGGTTGCCTGGGAGTGCTTCATGGGTCACCTACTGGGTGTCATCGACATCACTCATTTAGTTGTTTTTTCTTCAGTGAATATGATCTACTTCTGTAGATCGCAGGTCTAATGTAGTCACCGTTAACTACAGTCAACGTGTCACCGAAACAGTCATATTATATCTATTAAAAAAGATGTCCAGAACATCCGTACAATTTATAAGCCTAGACTTTACCAGGGGTCTGATTTTAATTCCAAAGCTGTGTGTAAATCTCTGTTAGAAATGTATAATATAATATATTATACTTTTAATATTCATAAAAAAAAGTCTCCCAAGACATGTTGGATGTTGCCACTGCCATTGTGTATCATGGTTTATTGTGTCATTATTCATTTTTTTTTCTGTCTATTATGTTTTGTCTGTAAGTCTCATACTTCAACTGTGCTCTTTGTGCTTTTACAGCTGTCCGAATCGCCCCCAGTTTGTTAGAAGTCCACATGTTGGAGCGTGTGGAAGCAACGGGCCGGAGTCCCACCAGGGAGCTGCTGTGGTCCTGGGCCCAACAGAACTCCAGGGTTCAAGACCTGCTGAAGGTTCTGCAGGACATGGGCCACCATAGGGCCCTGCAGTTCCTCAATGGTCATGTCCAAGGTCAGTGAGCTGCAGTAGAAGTGGGATGGTCCTGCTTCAGTAGTGTTTTAAGTGCAGTTAGAGAGAAACACTTAAGATATAGATGAAATCAGCAGTTTTACATTGTTGAACATTGAAGGAGCAGCAATATATAAGGTGAACTGCATCCTCCTCCTTTCTAAAATATGTTTTTCATTTCTAATATTGTTTTTACTTGTTGCATTTGGTCATAAATGTTGATATTCAATCTAAAATAAATCTCTACGATGCTTCTCCAACAACAAGCCCTGGATGAATCCCAATATAAATGCTATTTTGAAGGAGAAGAGGAGGGCCTTCATGTAGGGGAAAAGAGAGGAGCTGAGGACGGTTCAGAGGGAGCTGAGGAGGACAATAAGAGAGGGGAAGGACAGATACAGGAGGAGGATGGAAGAACAGCTGCAGGACAATAATACCCAGGTCCAAAGGGAGGGCACTCAAGACCATCTCAGGCCACCAGGGGCCAAACGTCCAGGCAGCTGGGAATAAGACATGGGAAGATGAACTCAACACCGTAGTCAAACCTCGGTTCTCGACCATAATTCATTCCAGAAGCTTGGTCGAGTACCGAATTGGTCGAGTACCGGATTCATTTTCCCCATTTGAAATAATAGAAATAGAATTTAATTCATTCTTGAGTGTGAAATTGCTTCCCATTTTCTAATCGTAACGTTATTTAAACATCACATTAAACAGAGATAATGTAACAATAGCAAATTGTATGTAAATAATAGTAACATATAATTAAATATAACCTATGTATTTTTTTAATTACCTTTCGGTGAACAGCTGATGGCATGGAGGAGGGGAAGGGAGGGAGGAGTCATTGATTCGAAGAGGAGTCTCCCTCCAGCACTACGGGGATAAATTCCTCTTATAGGGCACTTTCCCAAGGTTTCTTTGATATCCAGACTTCTTCAACAGGATTAGCTTTACATTTAAAATATCTGTTTAGAGACATGTTCTTTTCTAATCACCTTCACTGCTACCGGCACATCACTGACTTTTATAACATCCTTCTGCTTCAGACGGTGCTCATTGTGGACTCTTTCATGTTGTACTCCTTAGCGATGTCGGAGACACACTCACCGCCGTCATACTTTTGGATTAATTCCTTTTTGAATTCGATAGTGGTATGCACATTTGTACGTTTCACACCACTAGTACTGTTAGACATTTTTCCAGGCAAAATATAAATCAAACA
>JAPTHA010000005.1:7854880-7872376 GCA_029814585.1 Gymnapogon annona | reverse complement strand
GTGATTGTGATATATATATATATATATATATATATATATCTCTCTTTTGAAGGTACAAGTCTTGGTTGGCAAAAAAATGACAACTTTCTCATGGCACAAACCATCTCCCCCTACAGTTAATCAGTGGAAAGACGGGATTGTAGAGGTATATTCCATGGAAAAATAACTGCTGAATTGAATTTAAATATAAATGTATTCAAAAATAGTTGGAACCCATTAATAACATTTAAAATTAACATAGAGATTGGGATGAAGATTGGTAATGAACTGGGTATCAGACATACACATTTAACAGTTTGTATATGTTTATATATATATATATATGCTCTTTGTGAACAAATCTAAAGATCTACATTTTTGCCGAAATTTTCAAATTTGTTTTTTCTGTCTTTGCACTACAGTGAAGCTGGACTGGAAGCTTTTTCTCTGCTGTTAAAAAGATTGAGATATTGTAGACCATGAAGGTTCAAAAATATTTGAACCTTTGTTAAAAAAAAATCATTTAATTTGATTTGATGAATTTTTAGTTTGCAATAAAAAATAAATGTTCGACTGTTGGACATGTAAATGTACATATACAGATGTATGTGCTTTGTCGCTCCTTGAGGCTGTGAGGTTATCCTCAGTAATTGCACTTTTTGCTGCTTGACTGATCATACTTTACATACTTTTATATTTTACTCCATGTATTGATGATCAACCATTTTGCCTTTTCTTTTGTACCTTTATTGTGCTTTGACTTATTTTAATGTTTGCATTTGAATATATTAAATCAAATTATGACTACATTTCTGTGTCTTCACTGTCTTATTGAAAATAACATATCTTTTGTAAAAACTGGTCTACAAGGAAAATATCTCCAGAATAAAAGTCACAAATATCAGTCACAAATGTTGCCTGGCTGAAGTTTCCATGATGCAGTTTTTGATTGAAATTGTGAAAGTTAATGATAAAACGTTTTTTTACTTGAAAGGAATATGTGTCTCAGAGCAACAGAACGTACTTCACACCATTGTCTGGACATAATACGTGCACTTTACAGGTTCTTTATGCTATGAAAAGGTCCTTTAAACTGATTACTCATGAATCGTCAGTGTCTATCAAAGATTTTTGAAAAGTAATACACAGATCATTATACATATACTTTTATATAATTATAATTTCACTATTTATTATTGTGAATAATCAGGTGTGTTGATAGGAAGAGAGAAAAGAGGAAAACTAAGAGTCTAGGTCTGAGAGTAGGGACTCTGAACGTTGGAACTATGGCAGGAAAAGGTAGAGAGTTGGTGGACATGATGCAGAGGAGAAAGGTAGACATACTGTGTGTCCAGGAGACCAGGTGGAAAGGTAGCAAGGCTAGATGTTTAGGAGCAGGGTTCAAACTGTTCTATCATGGGGTAGACACAAAGACAAATGGAGTAGGAGTTATCTTGAAGGAGGAGCTTGTTAGGAATGTCCTGGAGGTTAAAAGAGTGTCACGATGTAATCTGAAGGAGGTCAGTGACTGCAAAGTCGTGGTAGGTGAGAGTGTAGCCAGACAGCATAGGAGGGTGGTGTGTAGAATGACTCTGGTGATGAGGAAGGGGAAGAGGGCAAAGGCAGAACAGAGGACAAAATGGTGGAAGCTAAAAAAGGAAGAGTGTTGCAGGACTTTTAGGAAGGAGTTGAGGCAGACACTGGGTGGTCAGGAGGTGCTTCCAGATGACTGGACAACTACAGCTAATGTGATAAGGGAGACAGGTAGGAGAGTACTCGGGGTGTCATCTGGAAGGAAAGTAGATAAGGAGACTTGGTGGAGGAATGAGGAGGTGCAGGGGTATATACAGAGAAAGAGGTTAGCTAAGAAGAAGTGGGATACTGAGAGCGAGTCTACTACTGCAGGTGTTGGTGTGTGTTCCTGATCTGTGGTCAGTACCACCAACAAATGGACCATGGAAGGGTATCCCATTATCAACACTGTTGAGTATCTGCGAGAGGTGTTTAATGAATAAATCTGCGCCATGGAGGTTCACCTCTTTACCCTAAGGATTTTAGAGTTCTGCTGCTAATGTGTTGGTCCAGATCCCACAGCAGATCTTCAGACATCTGGTGGAGTCTAGGCCTTGGGTTAGAGCTGGTTTTGAGGAAAATGGAAAACTACACCACATATGCCAGGTGCTGATAGTGACGTGGTCCCATAGAGGCTCCGTTGCTTGAGGTCTGGTTGTTATTAGATAGTTTTGGTTGGTACTAAACACTTTACATTGTGAATAAACAATCACACATGTAGAATAAATCATCCTTGTTTTGCTTGTCTTATTGACTGCAGGAACTCACGTCAATGAAAGAATCTACATGCCTGAGATAAGAAAATTAGCAAAATTATAATTATGGCAATTACACCCCAATGTCACCCGTCTGCACCATTGATATTGTACGTGCTATATGCAAATGAAGACTACATGATTTAGGATATATTTGACAGAAACTACACAAATATTATTATTATTATTAAGGTGTTAATTTTGTGCATTTAGTTTGAGTTGTGTGATAATCAAAGATCACAACCTAGAAAACTTTAATTGTCACGGGCTAATTTAATGTTCTGACAACTGTTACAATAAGTCTGTAAATGGAATCTGGACGCATGCTCATTCATTGTGTATCATCAACGTTATTCTGTGTGTCCGCTGATCCAGGTGTGATTGTTGCGCTCATCCTCCTGATGGTTTTCCCTCACAGCTCCACACTGTGCACGTGCAGAGGCGCTTTCTCTTGAATCAGGCTCACAAACTCATGTTTCTCCAGACAGCCTCGACACTCCTCCCCCCATGATGCCAGAATGTTCCTCAGTTCCATCACTCTCATCTTTCGGAGCACGTCGCTGCTTAAATCTCTGACCTGCGGATCTGTGGACAACATTAAACCACAGGCTTAGTATCAAATACACTAATACATGCTCAGTCTTCACGGTGTGAGGTGGATGACGTAGTACCGTATCGGAGTTGACAGATCTGTGTGTCTCTGCTGCTGAGACGCTGGCAGACCTTCTCCACAGGAACATGAGAGGACAGAGGCTGTGACACTGATGCTGTGACTCGTGTTGCTGCATCACTACTGGCCCCTAAGTAGTAACACTAGAAAAACACAAACACACACAGCTGAAGCAAAGTCTCCCCATGAAGACCCAGTGTGACTTTTATTTCAGTTCCCAAATTAATTTTCCCTCTATTTATTTTTATTATTATTTATTTATTTATTATTATCATCTATTTATTTATATATTATTTATTATTTATTTCTATTCTATTTATCCTTTTACCATCTGCTAATATTTATATCAATATCTAATATTGTCCCCCGTATTCTACATATTTAAGTATAAATCAAGTATTTTCTTATATTGAATTCACTGATCATGTGGATGTTCATTAAAGTTCAGGTTAAAGCTGAGGGTTAATTACGGTGGCCAACGAGAGCCAAAGGCCCTGCAACAGATGAACACATCTCAGTAAGATAAAACGTGATGCAAATGGACGAATATGCATAATTTCCAGTGCGGTGGCTGTGGCTGAGTTGGTAGAGTGGGTTGTCCAATGGCCGAAGGGTCTGTTCAAAACCTGGGTCTGACTGTCCACATGTCAAAGTGTCCTTGAGCAAGACACTGAACCCTAAGTTGCTCCCAGTGGAGTTTGGCTGCGCCTTGCATGGCAGCAGCCACCCACTGGTGTGTGAGTCTAGTGTGTGTGTGAATGGGTGAATGTGAGGCCAATGTAAAGCGCTTTAGGCACAAATGATGTGTAGATAAGTGCTATATAAGTGCAATCCATTTCCCATTTCTGTACTCGGACAAACTCAAACACATTTGTTGCAGAACATTTGTCGGCGACCATCGTTATCATATCAGAGACAGAGAAAACTGAAGAAAAATGGACTATTTCTGCTTAAATGAACATAAACCCAGTGTGTCCATTCACTGTCATTGACTCAACTCCGTGGGTTTTACTGGTGAATCAATGTTGCAGCTGATGACTGTGTAGTAGTTTTGGACTTTGTACATATATGATTTTATATTATAACAAGGACTGAACACACTCACACAGACAGACAGACATTCTTGTGATCGTTAGTCTTTTTTAGGAAATGAAAGTTTCTAAAGAGGACGGCCCATGAACAACCCCCTTCCTCTTGGTCACTATGAGTTATAAAAAGACTGACTGATAGGAAAGGGGGGGCTTTTGGCTTCAGACACTTCCTGGCTTCGCTTTGGGCTTTGCTTGCTGCAACACTGTAGGAGCGGAATAATATTAAGGAATAAACGGTTTTATAAATATGATATATCTTGATTATTTAGACGTAAAAGGTGTGCGGGAGACTACAACAACTGATATCTGGTGACCATGAAAAGACAAATAACCATTTTAAGACAATTATTGACACTTATTGATATGATTAATGGATCAGCATGTATTAAACAGTTTAGATTAATAGATGCTTTAGGTGGATGTTTGGGTCTTAAAGTGTTAATCGCACACTGAGGAAAAAAGATTCCCATATCAACTACAGATTGAAATGAGCAATTGTGCTAGATTAGATTAGATAGAACCTTATTAACTCCCTTGGGCACAGCTCTCAGGGAATTAAGGTTCCAACAAGCAATACATATAAGAACACTAACCTTCTGTTGTTTATTCATTAAAACACACCGTCCAATTCCAATAAATAAATTCAATTAAATTAAGTTTTAGGACATTTTCGTGAATACTAATGTTACACTCCAGGACCATATTCATATTATTTTCCTATTATGTTGAGTTTGAAACGTCTAATGCACACTCTTGCATCACTGCTGTATTCATACTATATCAAAGTAAATATGTGTTTCCTTATTGATCAGCGACTGAAATACAGTGGATCATTAAAATCTGCAGGTAGTTTGAAATATGTTTTATGGATAAACAACATATTGTCAAGGCAAAATATGCTGTTCATTCATTCATTCATTATCCAAGCCGCTGAATCCTTTGCAGGGTCGCGGGGGTCGCTGTTGATATATTAAAATATGAGGCAAAGAGGGATGGTCATGTAATTATCAGATTCTGACATGTCCTCCTGAATGACGCAGAATTTGAGCTTCACAGAGGATTAATATCATGTGACTGTAGTCCATGAACTCTTTGATGTTGTTACACAGAGTGTGATGTAATGTTTGAGGGTAATGGTTCCATTAGTGTGCTGTGTTGAACATGTGTGCATTCTCACCAGCCTCGCCTCCTTCCCCTGAGCGTCAGCACAGGCCTGGTTCAGCCCGTCCTCCACCAGAGCTGGAGTCAGATCTCTGTGGGCTGATGTCACACTGCCATACACTTTTTGGAGAAAACCTACACACACTGCACGAAAATAACGTTTGTCAGCAGAGCTCATCAGCATTACACAAAAAATTTCTACACAGTGTGCTTCCACACAGTAAATATCCCATCATGCTTTGCCCTATGCTGGAAATACACAGGTGTTAGTGATTTCCTATGACAAGTATAGAATATGTAACCCAAAATTGGGGTACATAATTAAACTGAAGAAAAGAAAACACTTTGGCATGGAGGAATGATCTATACTGTAATTGTTCTTTAAACCCACATGTCAACTAGAATGTTTCACTGTCACACGTTGTCCAGGTTTTACTGCCAGGTTAAAGTCTTAAACACTGTATACATAATGAAGCTAATAGGATTGTAATATTCACCTGAGACTCAGGAAAGTGATCAGTTTTTTCAGAAAAAAATATTGTATGTATTTATTTTTTATGGAATATATTTTGTAGTGGCCGGAATTTAATTAATAATCAAGTTATTTATTAATATTTTGTGTCCACTACAGGGGACAAAATTGTTTTGCAGGATGTCAGTAGTCATAATATTGCAGTGATAAAGTCATAATATTACAATTGTAGGAAAGATGTAGGAAAAGCCGCATATACAAGAAAGTATAAAAAATTCCCACTGAACCCAAACACAGCATCTGCTGTTGGTATTTCAGATTAGTTTTGTTCCGTAGTTAATATTTAAGAAAATCTATGCACTTTAATTTCATTATTGTTCACTTTTCCGTCATTTTTGCAATATTTCTCCCTTCGGTTTGATTCCAGTATTCAAAATCCATCGTTTATCGAATAAGAAAAATAATAGCCTACAAGCTCCAATGTGTCTGTCACAAACTTATTGAAAACCTCCTCGGTCATATCTGATTCTAGTTGTCAAGGCACATGACAGAAGCCGCCCCACCTCGTTTAAGGCACATTGTGCTGACACAAATGTCCACGGACAAACACAGGCGTGATTTAAACCGTTGTGTTCAACGTGTGTTACCACTGTGATCATGTTTTATCCACACCGTGCTGTCTAACCTTCACAATTGGCTGCAGCTGAAGGGGAAGCTCTTCTGAAAAACAGCAGAATGACGAGAGAAAACACCAACATGGTACTGCGCGGTGTTGATATTTATAGATGTGGGTGTGACTGCTGTCCAACTCCGTCGACACACACACAAATATCACCGCTGGCTGGGTCAAACACACGGGTCAGCTGATTTTAATGTACAGATCAACGCAGGAGATAAATAGGAAAAAGCACAGGGCATTAATAGTACTAAATTACGAATCTACTAATATTGTTTCTGTGCCGCAAATTCAGTGTCTGCACAACCAGCGCACATGAGAAAAACACTTCGAAACACTTTAAAAAATCGCGAAAAATAATTTTATGCACCCAACAACATGTACACGACTGTTACAAGCTGATACAGATTGTGTTACATTAATGATGATGGTATTTTTCGTGTTAATCAAATCAAATCAAATAAATAAAATATATACAAATTGTAAAGCGGTAAATGAAAGTGAGAATACATTTACTGCTACTGCTGCTGCTCCTGTCAGTGGAATGGCTAATAATAATAATAAGAAGAAGAAAAAGATTGACTCAACCTCAACAACATTTGTGGGAAGTACATTTCATACGCGCTCCTACTCTTTTTACTAATCTTAAACGTTGTACAATATTTTAGAAATTAAAAGGGAAGTCAATACGAATGAGGGAGGTATTGTTGTTGTTTTGATAGTAGCAGGTTTTATGCTTATATTATATTTGTTTTTATATTTTACTACACGAACATGCACATGTTTGGGGCGTTGATATGATATTCACTTTTGTTTTTAACTTACTTATTGAGAGTTGTCTGCTTTGGTTTTGAAAATGTTAATCCGGAAGTTACTGAAACGGAAACGGAACCGGTGGTGTAGGTGTTGCCTGTAGCTCTTCTGTTGCTAACTTCAGCATGGCAGCGATAGGAGTTCATTTCGGGTATACATGTGCCTGTGTGGCGATATTTAAGGTTAGTTGAAGACAGTTAAATCATCTTACTAAACTGTTGTGCTTCTTCGGTTTAATGTTAACGAGAGAATACTGGAGTCCGCTTAAAAAGAGCGTTTTAGCCTTTTTAGAGTCACCGAAACACGGTCGTTACATAGGCATCTCCTTAGTCACCACCACATTTATCACATTTTAATAACTGTATTGCTTTTAAACTTAACTCAGACAGAAATACCAGAGACATACTGAATTTCCCGCGTCGTTTTGTAACTGCAATGTGAAATGAACTGATTCGCTTTATGACAAGTATTTGTCAAAGCTTTAATATAAATTATAATAATACTAGTAATAACCAGTGTATATATATGTAGTTGCGTTGTCGCTGAATGTTGTGTTAAATCAACTTTGACCTTTTTTTTGTGTGTGTGTGTGTGTGTGTGTTCAGGATGGACGGGCTGATGTGGTGGCTAATGATGCAGGTGACAGAGTGACTCCAGCAGTGGTGGGTTACAGAGACACCGAGCAGGTAAAGCTTCGCCTTCAGATGTTTACTCTGGCAAGAATGGTTGCATTTTGTGATATTTCTTTTTCTTAATTAGCAATAGACAGAATAAACCAGGCGAATCTAAATACATTTGATTGGTACAACTACACTTCAACAGTGGGTCTCCCTTACTGACTGTAAGGGAGACTAACACCTAAGTATAAAAATGTTCCTCAGACAATTCCCTAGTTCTACATTGATAATAAATTGCCTGTTTTATTAAAGATCGGAATGTATTACTTTGATTTGCAAGTAGAGTTCAGCTATCAGGATTATACTAAAAGGGATGTATCTCTAGTGGTGTCAAAATTGGCATTATTACAGTAGTTATTACATCAGCTTTTAATTAAAAAAAACAATATGATGACCTCTAGGCTGTATGCCATATAATTGTTTGTATTTAATGAATTGAAGCTGCTTACGTTCAGTGGATTTAATGAGTAGTTGGCTCTCATCACTAGTCATTTACTGTTGTTGCATATGACACAGCCTTTGTCTGGGTTTCAGGAAAAGGAAGCTGAGTTCTCTGTTTTTTCACTCTGGAGAGAGACACAAATTCAGAGTAAACAAAAACTTATAATTTGACTGTTTTTCAGATTGTAGGGATTGCAGCAAAACAAGGTCGTGTCCGTAACGCAACCAACACAGTTGTAAAAGTGAAGCAAGTGCTGGGAAGAAGGTGACATACTATTTGATGATGCAAAATTACAGCAGAATAACAAACGCTCCCTTAAATATCACAAGTGTTTCCCCTTGTTTGTTTTCATGATCAGCTTCGATGACCCTGAGACGCAAACTCACAAAGTAGAAACCAAGTGTCAGGTGAGTCTGTTTGTCAGTATGGTTTATTAAATGTTTATTATTTTGTGTTTTTTTAAATATATGTATATGGTTTGAGGAAATAATTTTCCTGTAACTGTAACAATGCACAGTACTTGGTAGTATTCTGTTCTTCGTATTGATTTTCAACGGACTCGTTGAAGCGAAGGTGACTCATCATTTGGATCATTGTTGTGGTCAGGTGATCAACAGAGGAGATAAGCCTTATTATGAGATTAAAGTTGGAGATCACACAGAAAATATCGCTCCAGAAGATGTTGCCAAACTTATCTTCCATAAAATGAAAGGTAAGCACTACAGTAATACACACACTGCAACCCAGGCACATTCTGAAGAATAAAGGCTGCAGTTAGAATGAGAGAATTCACCCATTTGAGACATCAGTGAACAGAGAGTAGAGAGTATGGTCATGTGACCGGCTACCACAACCAACCAATCATACTACAACAAAGTGAGGTGAGATAAGATGTATTTATTGACACACTGTGGATAGTGTAAACAAACATATAGTATAGTATCTACCACTTATATTACTTACTCTATATATTGGCCATGTACTTGCAGTGTTACCTTGAGTATATAAATACATACATTCATAATTTTAGTAAAATTTCCCGGTAACGGAAATTGCAGATGAATCAATGGAATAGAAGTTCAAGGAAAATCAGCTGTGGTTTTATGAACAGAGATGTTTGTTCTTTTTTTTTTTCCTTCAGAAACTGCTCAGTCAGCGTTGGATTCTGATGTGACAGATGCAGTCATTACTGTGCCTTTTGAGTTTGCACATGCTCAGAAGAATGCCCTAAGGTAGGCCACACCACTACATGAGATGAGTAGAGTTTTGTGAAGCAATAACATACAGACCAACAGGTGATGCGTGTTTTTGTCAGGGAGGCGGCTGAGGCTGCAGGGTTCAATGTGCTGAGGCTGATCCATGAACCGGCTGCTGCTCTACTGGCCTACAACATCGGTCAGGACTGTCCTTCGGGAAAAAGGTGCACTCTGCCTGTGTACTCCGTCTGTCTGTGTACTCTGTTCGCCTGTGTACTCTGTTCGCCTGTGTACTCTGTTCGCCTGTGTACTCTGTCTGCCTGTGTGCTCTGTCTGCTTGTGTATTCCCTCTGCCTTTGTACTCCCTCAGCTCAGATGTTCCTGACTTTGGGTCGTCCTCTTGTTATCTATAGAGAAGGTTCCAGATGTTTTACTCTGTGTTGTTTGCGTTTGCTCCATTCTTGTTCCTGACAGTCACGTCCTGGTTTATAAGCTGGGTGGGACATCTCTCAGTGTGACAGCACTGCAGGTGAACGGAGGGATGTTTCGGGTTCTCAGTACTCAAACTGACCACAGCATCGGAGGAGAGAAATTCACTCAAGCCCTGGCCCAGCACCTTGCCACAGAATTCAAACGGTAAAAACCTTGCATGTAAAGGCCTCAGTTGTGCTTCAAGATACAGTCCTTCCACACATCTCAGTCACAGCCTTTCAGAAGTTCTACAGGAGTGAAGGGAAGACATTGTTTCATCCAAAATGTCAATCCCATTGTGGTATGATACATACATCTATTCTTTAGGAAAAACAAGGGGAGACTGGTGTTTAACAAAGAAGCTCTAACTTAATCCTACTGGTTGTTTTGTTGTGCAGCTCTTTCAGACATGATGTGAGCACCAACGCTCGGGCGATGCTGAAGCTCATGAACGGCGCAGACATGGCCAAACACTCACTGTCCTCGCTGGGATCTGCCAACTGCTTTGTCGACTCTCTGCATGATGGCATTGACTTTGACTGCAATGTTTCCAGGTAGGTTTAACGTCATGAATCAAAAAGCTCCCCAGGATACAGGCAAAACTTTGTGTACAGCGAAGACTAGGCCTAAGAACCAGTCAGTCATTTTTCAGTGATTTAATGTAATTTAGTTAAACTGTAAAACTATTTTCTACCACCAAGTAAACAGTGATATTTGATCATCAATAGATTAACTTCAAAGTTTTTGATGTTCCATGATCACATCACACGGTAGAGGGGTCCCTGTGGTAGATGCACCCTCTGCTGACTCAATTTATGTTCCTCAGTTGAGTGTGATTTATGTCTATCTGTGCATCTACAAATATGCAACAAAAGTAAAATAATGTCTGGGTGAATGAATTTAACATCCATCCATCCTTTGTTTCTTCAGAGCTCGATTTGAGCTGCTCTGCTCCGCTCTGTTTAACAAAAGCATCCAGCCAATCAGATCCTTGCTCCAGAAGGCAGGACTCACCACCAACGACATTAACAAGGTACATTGTATGAAGTCAGCATATTGTTTAAGTGGCACAGTAGGAAGGGTCAGCTGCTTGTAGGTCCAGTCATAGACAGCAGGCTAATGTTGTATTGTATACACAAGGCTAATTCTTTAAATTGTGAGGTTTGTGTTTGGAGAAGAGGCAATTATTATTAACATTAATAATTGAGGGAATTATTAAAGAATGAGAAAGTTAAGATCCCACTCTTTGTTCGGATTTGTGGCCAGTGTTCACTTTAATCCTTTATTCTTGATTGCTAATTTGGAGGAAAACGGCAGGTATTGTCCATGGCCCCATGTTCTCCACAAAATGTGATATCCAGTTGAATTTCTGCTTTATTTGCAGGTGCTTATAGACATACATGGACTGGTACAGACCTCAGTTAATCCTGGCTATTATAAAACACAACGCTATAGTGAATGTGGCTCTGCACTGTGTGACAGATGCTTCTTGAAGTCTCCCAGCCTTTGATTTCCTGTATGTGTTCCAGGTGATTCTTTGTGGCGGCTCTGCCAGGATCCCTCGTCTCCAGCAGATGATTCAGGAAATGTTTCCTGAAGTGGAGCTTCTTAGCTCTGCCCCTCCTGATGAGGTCATCGCTGTAGGAGCCGCTCTGGAAGCTGGCCTGTTGGTTGGCAGAGACAGACTTAATGGGGAAGAGTCAGAAACAGTGGATGTTTCTGCTGCAGAGATATTACTGAAGGTGTTCTGTTTGTAATGTTACACCTGGCGTTCAAGTCAGTTTAGTAGATGTCTCCTCCATTAACCCTTTAATTGTGTTTAGGAGGTGGATGATTGTGGATCCACAGTGTTCAATGTTCTCCTTCCATCTGGGACTCCCCTCCCTGCTCGCAGACATCACGTCCTTAGTGGAGGAGGAGATCTGTCCTCCCTTTGTCTGGAGATCTACCAGAAATGTGGCACAGAGGAGCCAGAAAAGCTAGCTAAGGTACGGATCACATCTTCAGACCAGACCCCCTGATCTCTGCCCTCTAAAACCTCCAAGCACTGTCTCTGTGTTCAAACTGGGTCTTATGGGTGTCCTTCAATCTTGTCTGTAATTTACAGATTATCTTGAGAGATCTGCAGCCCAGAGAGGAAAACCATGACATTGACACTGTTGTGACCATGAAAAGGTATGCAGTCTTTTGCCATCAGTTCATAGTGTGTCTGTGTAATGACAATACACGAAGTCTAGTAATGTGTCTGTGACAGTATGTATATATATGATTGTTTTTGTGTTGCAGGGATGGCTCTGTTCATGTGTCCTGCGTAGAACAGAATAGTGGAAGGTCAGAGACTGTCAGTATAGCGGCTGCATCATAAAGACGCTCATCTGCAGTTGAAACCACACACTGCTGTTTTCTTTTCATTTTTCTACTTGTCAATGAATAAACAAAATGGAACTGTGCATTTGTTAACTTGCCTGTTTTTGAAGAATATTTTGAAAATATCATAAAAAGATCATTCAATTAAAAAGCAGTTTGTCTCCTTTTTTTGAAGTAAAATTTATTTCTTCTAATCTCTTTGTGCTTTCAACTAAAATTCCTGCACCACCCGGAGGGAAATAAAAACATTTCTTTCACTTAAAGTATGTTTATGTTCAATAATGTAACAATAATGCTTTTAAATTATGAAATTAAATTTGTATTTATATGTGGGTGTCTAATAGTAATAACTGAATTTCCCATTCTTTTTAGCAGAAATTTTTGGTTAAAAGGGTTTAAAGCAGAGTTAGACTACGAAAACATGTCCTGTGCCATGATGAAGAAATTCTCTATGGCTGTAAACTTTGCACCAGTGGAAACATTACTATGAACATTTCACTTCTGCACCTTCAGCCTTAAAGAAGTAATTTTATCTTGGATTTAGAATTTTAGTTGCTAAAATTCAAACAAAACTAAATTTTTGTTGAATGTAATTTCAGACATTTTTTTACTTTCATCATAAAGAATTTGAGCAGCGCTGCCATAAAGAAGTCAGTGTATTGCTCAAAAATTATATTTTTATAATTATATGTGCAGATGAATAGACATATACTGTAGATGTACATGTGTGATGGAGGGGGTGTGAGGTTGCGTACTGTACTAGTTCGTATTGTCAACGTTTGGTCTTGTCTTGTCGTGTCTCTGTTTTGTCTTGTCTGGTGTCGTTTGGTTTTGTTTGGGTTTTGTCTTGGCTGACGCCTCTGGCCTTGTTAATGTGGGTGGGGGGCGTGGCCTGATGGTGAACAAATGTGATTGTTGTGTGATGTAATGTTGTCTAATGAAAAATAAAAAAATAAAATATATATATAAAAAGAAGACTAAGGTGTCATTGGGTTTATTGTACATAATGAATTGATAATGGCTGGAATGTACAGAATGTATGTATGTATTAAAACTTGTGTTGAAATAAAAACACTGTGCATTTTTGTTGAAGTGGTTTCTATTATTCATATATTTTTATACATTGTATTTTCTGTACATGAGTATATAATAACATATCACACACATACCATCCTGATTAAACTTGTTTCCAGTGGCACTTCAGTCCTGATATGACTCCTTTATCCATGTAACGTCTGTCTACCCCAACCCCTCCATTAATTGTACTATTTTCCAGTGGAATTTTCTGGGGATTAGCATCCGTGCTCTGGAACTATGCGACACTTGAGGATCTTCAAGTAGTTCTGGACTTTGTTGGAGTCTCGGCGAAAGCAGTAGAGCAGGTCATAGTTTTTCATTAGGGGCCATTCAGCGCTGTCAGATGTTAAGAGTGTCTCTGGAGACGCCAGGTTGTTGACAAAGTTACCAATCATGCCCAAACTCTGCATCTGAGGAGGACAGACACAAGGAAGTCAGCCGTGCGTAGTAAAAAGAAACCTAAATCTATAATTACATAAAAATCAATCTTCCAGTGGAAAACACATTCCAAAACAGATGCATCGTTCAGGGTTTGGCTTTTGGAGATGTCTCTAAAAGAAGGTCCAAGTGGGTTTCTGTTTATGAAATTAAATATTTTCTCAAACTGACAAGTAATGATGTGTTTAAGAAGTTATGCTTTAAAACAGTTACTCTCTATGTGTTTAATTACAACACAATACTATACAATACATTGCGTTTTATACAATGTGTTAGCATAATTTAGCAACACAAAGTGAGGATATAGAATGAGTTCAGAAAATGAGTGAGAGTGGTTGATTGCCTGGTATAGGAGAAATAACACACACATGTTTAAACATATATTTTCAACGTCAAACAGGAATCATGAATCTGCATTACTGTCCAGTACTCCTTCAAAACATCTAATATGTAACTTCAATTATTTGTCAGCGTGATCTGTCTCTGGTAATTCATTTCTAATTCGGTTTGTGAGCTTCAGTGCTGGGTGGTTCTCTGCTCCACCCTCTTGTCTAAATATGGACACTACTAAAATCCCTGATAGCAACTTCAGTTAAAAGTCAAAAAAGAGCTGCTACGTATATATATATATATATATATATATATATATGTATGTATGTATATATGCAACTATGAGCAACAGTGTCTTTTGGAGGAATCAAATAATGTTTAAGAGACCATGTGATAAGTGTAATTGAATTTTTCATTTTACCAACCACTGAATTTTACACCCACCACATCCTTTATCCCTTCAGTATTTCCCCCCTCCAGCTCCGTGAAAAGTTCACAGTTGTGTGTTATGAAAACTGTGCAGTCGTTACAGAAAAAGGAGAAATCTAAAAATATCACATACGCTGTTAAAACAGCTAAAATATCATTAAAATCAAATATGCCTTAAAATGTACCTATTCTCCAATGCTGTATTTTTTTTTTTTCAGATTAAATGTATTCTACCTTCTCTGCTACTTTCTCGACACCTTTTCGTAGGTCATGCACCATGTCGCTGATCTCCAAAGCTTTGCTGGAGCTGAAGTTATTGAAGTCGTGGTGGTGGGACATGCTCTGGTGGAAATGCCACAGAGGGTCCTTCCACGCCACCAGGAGCTTCAGGATGACCTCCGTCAGCTCTTCTCTCTGCAACAACAACAACAGCAACACCAGAATAGTGAAAATTAACATGAATTACTCAACATGAGGCAAGCATTTACAAGACAATGAAATGGATCCATTAACATTCATGTGCAAGTTTAATGTTATTGTTGTTGGCAATTTTCTATAGGCTCGAAAGGTGGATTTAGAACAGAGAATTTGGTCTAAACGCAGGAGAAAGACTGAGAACTTACACCTGAAAGATACTCTATAAGTAAAGAATTTCTCAGGTTTTCCTAAAACATTAATGAAGTTGAACATGAACATGGAGAATAATGTTGTCATGAAGTAGTGTGGGTTTGTGTTGGAGTGTGTGTGTCTGATAGGTCCACTCACTGCCATCCTCTGAGCGTTCTCTTTACCATTCGGGGTGAGGATGCTGGAGGTGTGACAGTTGCGACTGATCCGACCGATTTGATTTTTACTGGGCAGGAAGTACTGCTCCTGAAATGACAAACATGAATGGAAAACCCAAATGTCATAGGTCACGCATCGTCTAAATGTCAACGTAGTCCAGAGGTCAAATGATGAATGAAGTAGTAGAACAGGCTGTTGGTTCAAGAGACAGAACCAAAGCATATCCATCTGAAATGTGATTCATCAAACAAGAATCAGAATAATCAGACTGACATTAACCCTAGTCACTGTTACTGTTTGTTACAGTCATTATCAAATACTAAAAAAATCTCATTATATTTCATCGGTAGCAAAAAATAAATCTGTACTTTCATGACTTATCTCATCTGCCTTAGATCCTATTTAGCCCTAAATATTCTCTGAATATATAACCCTTTCTGAGTCATTTATCACCATTTATTATAATATTATCCTCTTATTTAGGTTATTATATCAAAACGGAGAAAACTACTACAAAAGAAAAAGTAACTTTTTCTGATGATGGTGATGATTATTATTGTGGTTATTATACTGCCGCAGTAGGATTACATTATTTTTGTTTTATTGTGATTATCATTCATGATTAAAATTTTAGAACATTTAAAACATATTTCTTGTGAATGTTGAAGATGTAACAACAAAGGTATGTTTCACATATGGAAACATGAAAACATTCAAAATAACAGCAACTTAATAAATCATTTATTTTCTGTCAGTTGGCAAATAAAACACAAACAAAACAGATACAAAGCAATGGTCACCGACACACACAGCATCGTTCATATTGGCGCATCATCCTCAGTCTGACGTCATGAAATGTCATTTTATAAAGGGTCACACGTGATGCATGGACTCACAAATTCGCTGTGGAGGTTGTTGGAAATGCCGTGCATCCTGGCTGAGTGTTGGATGACCCGGTCAAAGAGGTTGGCCAGTGAGAGGACATGACATCCGGCTTGAGCGTTGGTGCAGATTGGCGCTGCACCCACAAAGGTCAGTCTGAGGCAGAACAGACAGACAAACCACAGCCAAACCACCGACACTGAGCCACACCACCGGGACAACAGTCACAGCATGTCAGTGAGCGATTCATAGCTGAAGGCAATTAAAACTAACTGAATGAAATAAGATGACAGGATATTAAAAACAGACCGATACAAGCAAGGTGTATTTAAATTAAAAAACCTAACCCTAAAAGTAGGATTTCATTCGCTGCAACAAAAATAAAAACTGATCAATTGATTCAGAGGAAGACCAGTTTTTCTATATTTTCACATTTTTAAAGAAAACCAAAACTTCTGGTCATTTTTGCAAACAAAATAAATCACATTATGACATTTTTATGTGACATCTGAAAAAGTAATGCTAAAACTACCATTATTCCCCCAAAAAGTCTAAACATGCAACATGCTAAAACGCATCTAAAATCCAAATTAAACCAAATGAAAGGATAATTCAAACCAATAGGGATTCATGCAAAAAGCAAATGTTGGTCAAATCGTTACCTGATGGGATGTTTCCAGGCATCCTGCAGGGCTTGTCTGAGCTGAGCACAGGGGGCTGAAGCTTTTGTATTCGAGGTCCCTCAGCAGCTGAATGACAGGGTCCATCACTGACCCCACTTCCGTCCAACAAATTAATATTAAAGAGAATGAGAGGAAAGGAGGGAGGGGGGGACGAGGAGGCAGTAAGTGAGGCAGTAATAGGAGATGGAATATCCACAGTTAAGAGGACGTTTGTGCTTACAAGGCTATGGGGGGTTGGGTTAGGTTGGGGGTCAAGTGTGAGCTGAAGTACAGCGGTGTGGTGGAATGGGTGTTGGGCTCAGGGAGCTGTCCAGTGTGGTTAAATGGGAGGACATATTAGTATTGCAAAGGTACTTTATCTGGTCACATCTGTCATCTATCATTGTGAAACAGGGCTAAAAGCCCTCTGGTTCCTCAAACTGGTTTTAGCAAAACAGTGACAGGGGGACTCTATGCATCTATCTATCTATCTATCTATCTATCTATCTATCTATCTATCTATCTATCTATCTATCTATCTATCTATCTA
>JAPTHA010000005.1:7816742-7854780 GCA_029814585.1 Gymnapogon annona | reverse complement strand
TGTCCCTCTGACGTACTGGTTCCTAATCCTATCCATCCTGGTCACTCCCAAAGAGAACCTCAGCATCTTCATCTCTCTACCTCCAGCTCTGCCTCCTGTCTTTTCCTCAGTGACACTGTCTCTAGTCCATACAACATGGTTGGTCTCAAAACAGTTTTATACACCTTTCCTTTCATTTTAGCTGAAACTCTTCTATCACATATATCACACATCACATCGCATTGTAGGAACCATGGATCACAGAATGGTTCCTACAAACTTCACACTTTGACCACATTTATGATGTTGGCCTGCACTTTAGTACACCCATTGCCCATGGAATTGTTTTAGTCAGTGTGGTTGAATTTATACCAAATTGGGTTTCTACATTGGCAGTCACCCAGAATAGATGCAATTACATATTAGGAAATGTAGGTCAAAGTTCACATTTTTTATGAATTTTTAAAATATATTTCCCCATTTGCATATAATGGGTGAAATTTCAAATGTCTATAAAGACAATAATCTTGTTTCAGTTTATGTCAGACTTGGCACATATAAAGAAAAGAGGCAATTAATATACTGACTTCAGTACACACAAAGATATGACGACAGCTGCATTGATGCAAAAATTGCAAAAAAAACTACAATAGATGTGAGAGAAGGAGTTTGTTGTGCCTGGCATTAGTTGTTTGTACAATTTTGATTAATTCATTCATTTTTGGTGTCTGCTTAGGGCAGGGGTGTCAAGCTCATTTCAGTTCACGGGCCACATTCAAGTACATTTGAACTGAAGTGGGCCGAACCAGTAAAATAATGACGTAATATATGAATAATGTCAACTCCAAACTTTTCTCTATGTTTTAAAACGAATGGAGTCAAATTACTTGTTGAAAATGTTTACATCATGAAAACTGTCCAGTAAAGCGACGTGAATACACGTGAACAAACTGAATAGATAAGTGTAATTTTAAAAAAACCTGAATGTAATTATTACGCTTCAGTTTTATCATTTACACATGGACGCGATAACCTACAGATCACAGTGGATCTACAAATACACAAAACCTACAGCAACAGGCAGAATATCATTTCAGGTTGCTCATATTTGTTCAGGTTGGTCAGATTTTTTTGCATAATTATACTTTTACTATAAATACATGATAATATTAGGGGGTCATAGGTTATTGTGGTATGTATTTTACCGGTCTGACCAGTTTGAAATTGAATTGGAACCCGAAATGTTATTATTGTTAATATTCTTCATTGTAATTGCACAGATTCATCCCAAGGGCCAGACTGGACCTTTGGGCGGGCCATATTTGGCCCCCGGGTCACATGTTTGACACCTGTGGTTTAGGGACATATAATAGAATAACTGAAGGAAAGAAAATATCCTGCAAGCAAACTGAGGGTTATATCAAACTGATGGATATTTTAGAAATGAGAAACTACTCACTGTCACGTAATAAGACATAATATTTTACATATACCCTATTCGGTTTAGCCAGTCCCTTTTAAAGAAAAATACAAATCACGTATGAGTTTGCGTACGTGTAACCCGGAAGTAACGGCGCTGGGGGGGTGGGGGTAATGTTAAGATGAGATTGTTTTACTGCTCACTGTGCACCGACTAACACCGGTTTCCAGATTTTTTTGTTTTTTCTTCTTTGGGGTTTTTCTCTTCCGGGGTCGAAACGGCGAATCCAATTCGCTTATTTGATTTGGCAGGAGTTTTTACGGCGGATGCCCTTCCTGACGCAACCCACTGAACGCCTTACCAACTGAGCTGCAGATTGCAATTAGCCATGTATCCTAATAAATAATATTATCAAATAATTTTAAATATTTTATCAAAGATCACGCGTGGAAGTGATCTTTGATGGCATATAAAAGAGTATAGGGACGTACAGTACATGCCTCAGTGTGTGTCGTCCGTCACAGAGCCGTTCTGGGATCGCACCCCGATGTCCGGGTATTTAAAACAAGCGCCCCATTTCCCTTTCAGACCGTGACGTCTGTTGACAACACTGGAGAAAAAAGATGGCGGCGAGCACAACCGCAGGACAAACTATGACCAAAGATACTTTATCACCCTCTGACCTCTCAAAACAGGACAGCGATGTTTTTCCAGGCGAACTGCAGGACTATGTTGTGGACTTTCTGGAGACGGAGGTCATCATCGACTTGAAGTCCCTCAAACATGTAGGATATCTGATGGACAAACTGAGGAAGGAAAACGTCGAGCTGGCGGGACAGGTGATTCAGCAGCGCTGGTGTTGAACAGAAAGATGCATACAAGATAATACTGACAGGCATACAC
Organism: Gymnapogon annona; assembly: GCA_029814585.1. Taxonomy (NCBI): domain Eukaryota; kingdom Metazoa; phylum Chordata; class Actinopteri; order Kurtiformes; family Apogonidae; genus Gymnapogon; species Gymnapogon annona. Next base: position 7,852,478 of record JAPTHA010000005.1, on the reverse strand, counting down.
AAGAGAATACTCCGACTACTCGTATGAAGGCGCTGTTCTTTAATTCAGATCAAGATGGTATTTCGGTTCAGCATTCCTATTGTCTGCAGCATTTGTATATTAACTCATCCACAGACCATATTGTCTTAACTTTTTACTCCACTGCAACTGTCTGACATTAAGCAACATATGAACGGATAGGAAATATGACAGAATACAGCACCACATTACTAATCTATCTAGAATTATACAATGCATGGAAAATTGGCTCCATGAACAACATCAGAAAGCTCCTGACTATGTGGCAAAATGGGACATGACATCATAATAACACAACACTTTTAAAAGACCATTAACACCCAATGGACGTTGACTGAAAATGCTGTATTTCTACATAATTTACTACAACACTTCTAATCCAGGTAAATGCTCACTTGTATATATTATTACTACTGCAATAAGAGCTGATTCTAAACATGTAAATTAGTGTGAATAGGTTGTATTTTTTGTAACAGATTTTCCGCACTGTTTAGTTTCTTCTTTTTTGCTGCTGCAACTGTGCAAATTTCCCCACTGTGGGATTAATAAAGGTTGTCTTCTTCTTCTTCTTACTAGTAGTACAATTATTTAGAAAGGCATTTCTCTGCACCGTCAAAATGTACCAAATAATGATTTTTACGTTGTCGAAAATGTCTTTTATTTAGGTAGATACACATCAACAGACAAAGCTCTTTTAGAATCTTTTGAATCTGACTTTGTTTGTGACCTGTGTCTTTCAGGTACTAAGTGTATCCGATTCACTTCCTCCTAAAGTGTTTGCAGCTCTGTCTGCAGCTGAGGAGGCCAGAAGTGCTCTGAAAGACCTGATGCAAAGGGAGCAAGTAATCTCAGATGAACTGCAACAGGTACATACTTCTGCCAAAAACAGGAGATCCCTTATAAGGTCACCTGACCTTAGTGAACCATCTCTACTAATCTTTGGCCTATAATGGCCAACTTTACAACATAGATTAATATGGTTATGGCCTTGTACAAAAAATGGTTTTGGTGTTTAGAGGTTATATGACACGCACGCACACACACACACACACACACACACACAATTAAACAAAAATGTATATGCTGTAATGGTCTTGTTAAAAGATTCTTATATGAAGGAATTGAAACATAAGCATCTTCACTTGTAATAGTATATGTTTTGCTCTGGTCCTGTAGCATCTACAGAAAGCCCAGCCGTATATGGACAGTTTTGGACAAGCACTTAACCAAGTGGACACCATTGAGAAACACATGAAATACTTGAGGTGTATTCAGTATATAGAAGAACTCAGGTATCGTGTCATGAACAAATGCAAGAGTAACAGTGTTAATTTTCTTTTCTACGTGTGCTCTTTGATGAATGAGCGTATTGATGTTCAAAGTGTTGTGTTTCTGCAGCTCTGCAGTCCAGCAGTGTCTGATGACCAACAGCGTATGGGAGGCCATTAAGGCCATAGAATGCATGGCTGCACTGGTAACTGGACTGAACGAGTCAAGATGTTCACACCTTCAAAGCTTCCTTCGGGATACACTTCACTTCTGGCATAAGATCATCAAAGACAGATTGGCCAGGTACACCCACACCGAGTCATCACACACTGTTGAGCCTTCACAAACAAAAATCACAGCCACTTTCATCTGCCGTTGTAGCTGAGAACCACAGAAACTAGACCTGAAGTTTATTTATCTACAGTTTATTAAACATTTTAAAATACTGTCATTCACTGAAGTGCCATGTATGTTCTATGCTTATAGTGCTGTGTCAAGTGTTCCTTGTGGAGACGGGAGAAATTGAGATGTTTAAGTATTTTAGCATAACTTTATCACATCATTAAGTATCTGTGTGCTGTTTGGTGATGCTGTAATAGCTGCTCTCTTAATTGTATGCATCTGTGGTCACACATTTACAGATTCTTTGTAGATCACGTGGAGAATTGGACACTCCATTTGACACTTTGTAGAAGTTTGGCCTTAAGCTAACTTGTTCTGCTTAGAAAATCTGGCCCTTCTAAAATGTATTTAGGCCATGGTTACTCATGGAGGTTTCTGTTTCTGTGGCAGTGTAAAGACGAGCATCACCCCAGACAGTTTGGTATTTTCCTGAACTTGATGTCCTCTCTGTCTGTCTGTGTGGTATTTGGGTGACCTTACAGTGAACACGGTGCACAGGAAGGAGGGGACATGCATACAGGAGGGAGCTTCATTCAGACAAATCTCTGAAAAGTCATCTGGTCATGGTCTTTATAGTAGAGGAACAAGTTCCCAAAAGGTTTTGGGATTAACAACAGACAATTGCTATGTTTGATGTCTATAACAACTATTGTACTGCAAATGTAGTGTTGCTGGACAATTTTTGGATGAAATTTTTTTTGTGTCCCCTCCCCCCAAAAAATTAAGAATAAAATTGTGATGTACTTTGACCCTGCAAGAAAAGAACATCAAGTATGCATGGGAATAACAATCAGAAAGCCACCATGTGTGGCATTCAGTGTCCCTAGTAGGTAGTGAATGCCTCAAATAAGAACCTTAGCAATATCTCTGACAGTTGTGAAGATACACAAACGTACAGAGAACACATGATTAAAATAAATACAAGCCCAATTCCAAACATGTTCGGATGTGTTTAGAAAATAAATAAAAACAACACAGTGATCCACAAATGTATTCTGGAAGTATATAAAAGGTTTAGAGCAACACGATGATGTCTGTTTCACGGGAAGGCTTGACTGCTCAGTGCAACTATTAGAAGAGCCTGTGTGCTCAACTAACATACCTGCAGTCCAAACCTCTTACGAAATGAACACTGTTGATGCTTCATGAAACCTAAAGAACAACAGAAAAGCCCCAGGACTGTTGAGCAGATCTAAACAAGAATGTGGGAACGTTCCTCCCCCCGAACACCAGCAACTTCTGCATTCAGTGAATCCTCTGATGTGGTTTACCCCTAAACAGAACCTCCAACTCAACACTAATGGGGTTAATGTAGATACAGAAGGACAGGAAATATATCTTAATGTACTTTCCCACATTGGCTGTTTAGGATGACTCCGCACTTAGTACAGTTATTTTCTTTTATAGTGATTTTGAGAAAGTGCTGACTCAGCTTCACTGGCCAATCCTCTCGCCTCCTGCCCCGTCGCTGACACCCACTGCCAATTCTCAGGAGATCCACAGCCAGCTGGAGGTGCTGGTGTCACAGCTGCTGGCCCTGCAGACGTCGTATCCTTTGATTTGGGCCAGTTTTTGCATTTGGTAGAAGACCAGTCATATACTACATTCGACTGGTGATCTGCTGGGTACAGAAGTAAAGAGTCAACATTTGGAAACAGACACTTCTTCTATGTGAAGATCAGTCTTTTGCTTGAGAATTTAATCTACCTCGACACACTCATATCAGTGCAAAAGCCCTTTATGTTGCATCCTGCACTCATTTAGGATGGATTCAGACCAGGTAAATAATCAGTATAGAGCATTTCTAAATATTCCAGTGAAGTTTAATCAAACCAAACGAACCAAGTGATGGTGAAGTCTCAGGTTTCAGGCTGAGACTTTCAACACTTCATTTCAGTCTGCTAAGAAAGTCTTACTAAAGTATCACTAGACCTGTGCTGAAGGTGTTCACAGGTTTCAAACAAAGTGGGTTTCCAGCCTTTTCTTCCATTAACTTCTTTAAATTCAAGCGACGACATAATCTCTCAGAGTTCATCGGCCTCCGGCCCAGATGCTCCCTCTGCTTCTTCTCAGGCTCAGGCTCCGCCCCTCTGTCTTCCCATCCAGATCATGCTGCTGCCTCTGAGCAGGAGGTTCAGATATCACTTTTATGGGAATCGACAAACCAACACCCTCAGCAAGGTTTCAGATACACTCAAGCACTGATTACACACATGAACAACACACAAACAATACACCTACAGTCTTCTTAGTGGATTGTGTTGCTCCATTTCTCTGATATTTAAATTATATGTTTGTTTGTTTGTGAAGCACATCCCATTGCACATCATTTCTGTGACTTTTTGAAACTGACAGTCCAACAGGCGTCATTGAGGCCAATCTAGGTAGACAAAAAGTGACGGTGTGCATGTAATATTAAGGAAAAATTCTGATCATTATTTAGATTGAAGTTGTAAATCTATTAGAAAAGACTCATTGTCTTAAAGTGGTAGCTTTATAAAAAAAATAGAAATTTATGAGGAAAACTTGCCACCATTCTTTTGACTAAGTGGTCAATTATTGAGAAAAAAACTCACAAATTTACAAGAAAAAAACTACAATAGTACATTGGATCATATATATATTTGCAGGAAAAATCAGTAGTAGGAGATTGAATTTGTATATTTCTGAGGTAAAATACTCCCTTGTGGTTTCATTTGTTGCTCAGAAGAAAGACTATATACTTTGTATGTATTCTTATATATACTTTGTAATATACCTTCTGATGTACGATACAAGAACTGGTCTTTCTTTTACTCCTGTTCTTTTTTCTGTTTCCAGCCAGAGTGGTACCTCACACAGGTTCTGATGTGGATGACCTATAGCTCAACATTTCTTGAGGAAAAGATTCAACCCATCCTGGATCGTACAGGAGCCTCCATTAAGGCCAGGGTATGTCGTTATGGACACCATTGACTAATTTAGTCTGGTTCAGTGTCCAATCTGGTTTTGCTGTGTCATGTATTCAGACTAAGATACAATGTTTGGAAGACCATGCATGTGCTCACATACACATGCTTGGTCAGTTGATGGATATGTGCTTGTGTGTGTTTAGGTGGAGCTGTGCAGAGGTCTCTTGTCTCTGGTTCAGGACAAGGTGGCCATTGATGCGTCTCGGCTGCTCTATGATGATGGACTCTTCTGTCACCTGGTGGAGGAGGTGCTGCAGTTTGAGAAGGAGCTGCGGACCCAGCAGTCATACCCTACCGCACTGCCTGGGCTCCTGCACCTTCTGCTCGACGATGCAGTTCTCCAGAAGTGGCTCACTATGGAAAAGAAGAGTAAGTCAGTGGTATGAGTATGTCTGGCTGAAGATAGTGTGACTGTAGTTTTACTCCTGTGTGTGTACGATTAATAGCTGGTGTCATTTTAATGATTCCATCAGGATGGAATGAGGTACATTAAGAGTCGTACTGTGTAAAATGGCTGTTTTCAGTGTCTTTTAGTGCCATCTAGTGTTGAGTGGATACAGTGGTTTGGCTCCGGGATTTGATGAAACACACAGTACATCATTTCTGTTGTTCAATCCAATAATAATATCTTAGTAGTAGATGTGAATGCAAGTAGTTACCTATTTCAAAAATAAAATAATCATCCAAGCCATTTTTTCAGATTTTACAAGAAAAACAGAAAATGTATTAGATATTGAGTTTAATGATCAAGGCCAAAAAGTTATAATGGCAACAATTTTACGGTGATGGTTAGGCGACGATATTGTAGATATTAAATACAATGGATTGCACTTATATTGCACTTTTCTACAAATTTATGGTACTCAAAGCGCTTTACATTGGCCTCACATTCACCCATTCACACACGCATTCACACACCAGTGGGCCGCTGCTGCCATGCAAGGTGCTGCCAGGCTCCACTGGGAGCAATTTAGGGTTCAGTTCCTAGAAGAATTGGTTATTTGTAGATTTAAATATTCACAAGTACTTGGCCAGCAAAAAGTGCAGATTCTTCATTTTTGTTTCAAATTGTGTCTTTCTGTTCAAATAAGCATAAATAATTACAAAGTCTGAGATTGAAGAGGTGAACTTCTGACTCTTCCACTACAACTTTCTAAGTCCGGACATATATGAGATAACACAAGGTAATATATCACATACTCATTAATAAAGTATGTGACTCAGTGGGAGATCCTCAGTGATTTTACAGCTTCACCAAAAACTCAACATCATCATATTCCATGAATGTCTACACAAACTGTGATCACACCTATTGATCAAAAGTACTAAAACAACATAGTACAATCTGAAATCACATGTCTAGTCATATTCAACTATATATTGCTGTGTGTCTCCAGTGGCAGTGGAGAAAGTGGATGCCATGTTGTCAGCGGAGGGAGCGTGGACATCTCAGTACAAAGACATCAGTGACATGGATGAACTAAAGGCTCCGGACTGTGCCGAGACTTTCATGACTCTGCTTCAAGTCATCACTGGTGAGGCTGATCCACACGCTGATCTCGGTTTGTGTCCTTTACAAAGCCATAACTCTGTTGTTCTTCCGTTCATTCGTTCTTTTCCTTCAGATCGTTACCGGGGCTTGCCATGTCCTTCAGCTCAACTGAAGTTTCTGGAGCTGCAGAGAGAACTTGTGGATGACTTCCGCATTCGACTCACGCAGGTACAGATCTGACAAACTTGATTCATGAAGCCTGTTAGACGAGAAACAGGCTCAGAGGCTGACCAACATGTCAGTGGCATGGGTGAGGGCATGAAGATTCATTTGCTAGGAATCTTCAACTTCACTGTTGGATTCTGTAAAATACTAGCAAATGCAGATTTTAATACATTACTTAAGCATTATTGGTGCAAAATGAATACAAATCCGAGTGCTAGAAGGAGCTTCAGCTGGATTTTCTTGTTTTTGTTCTACCAGGTGATGAAGGAGGAGTCTCGTTGTCCGATGGGTGTCCGTTACTGTGCCATCCTAAATGCCGTCAATTACATTTCAACGATCCTCGGAGATTGGGAAGACAATGTGGTATGCAGAGTTTAGTGAACTCAAGTTCACATACAAGCTTTGTTGTGACATCAGCACGTTATCTGTTGCATGTGTGTCACACGTCCACTCCACCTAGATTCATGTTTTTTGATGGAATAAGTATCTTCACTACTCCTTTTATTATGTGTGTAGTTTTTCCTGCAGCTGCAGCAGACAGCAGTGTCCCTTGGTGAGGAGGCAGTTCTGGGAAAGCTCGGGGTGATGGAGATCGGGCGACTGGCGTCCCTCGAGAGTTCTCTGTTCGAAGGTCTGTTAGCTTTGTTGGATCGACTAAAGGCAGATATGATGGGACGACTGTTGGACGGGTTAATGAGAGAAATCTCTGAAAAAGCAAAGCCGTACTGTCAAGACAGGTAACATAAACCTATTGACGATGAATGAATGGTTTAAGGCTTGTGTCCTGTGACTCACAGACTTATCTATGGAGAATTATGAATAGTATTGTGCTATAATGTCCTTTTGTTATTCATTTAAATTATTTGAAGTCTTTTGCTTTGCATGTTTTGAATTAGCTCTAATTTTGGGTTATGTTGTGTGAGAACAGAGAAGAGCATTATTGAATATCCTTGGGGTCACATTTCCACTGGACCCTGAAGTCGGTCTACTTGTGAATCTAACTAAACTCCAACTGCAAAAGTGTGCTAAGAAACTGACAGAAATTCTGTTGAGAATCACTTAGAAATGTATTGATAAAACTAGAAGTTAGATGCCCCCCTTCCAACCACATTAAGAAGTCATCAGTTATGTGTCCCTGGAGAAAATAACCTACTGGATGTAAGTTACAAGATAAGGCAAACATTTATAAACTACATGGAAAATATACCAGCGCACCACATTGGGTAAGCTCTTTATACCCAAGCAGGACTTATAGGACTTTGGAGGTGTTTGGTCAACACATGTCTCTCTGTGACTCATGTGGTTCACTTATTATACGTGTTGTCTTTTTTTCTTCTTCTTTTTGTTGCTATTCCTGTTCTGTGTTTTTTGTGCTTTTCCTGTGTGTTTTTTCTTTCGTGTTTTGTGTCTTGTCTCCTGTCCCTGATTCTGCCGCTCTGGGTTGGGAATGTAATCTTGTAATCTATAAATGTAACGGTAATATTGCCTAATGAAAAATCAAAATAAAACAATAAAAAGGAGCAAAGGACACATGGTTCTAACTGGAAATGGATGAAAGCCTGAAATAGTAGTTTTAGCGTTCTTAAGACAATCATTACATATAGTTTTTGTAGTTGTAAAACATGCAACTGGACCGCATGACTACATGAAGTGTCAATATTGAGTTTGGAATTGAACAGAGATCAAAAACACTTACTAATGCAGTTATCTTAACAACGCTGGATGAAAAGGAATGAAGATGGTTGAAAATCAGTGAGATCTGGTGCCATCTAGTTATTGATTTTTGCAATGGACATGGTGGTTGTTTAATAATTATGTCTATTAATAATTTTTTTTGTTTTGTTTCTATTATGCCAAAGTGGTAAAATACTGATGCAAAATATAATACTGCCCATAACAGACCCCTGGAATGCCATACACTCGTTTCAAATTTCCACACAGAATGACCTCCGTGAAGGATAAGAGTAAAACAGCCTAAATTGTAACCATGTGCTGAAAAGTTGCTATTATTTCTTTATAATTTTTCTGATTGTGTCTCGAAACATTTTCTTTTTAGGTGGTTGTCCTTACCTTCCCAGCAGGACCAGTCCATCATGTCTCTGTCGAGTTCGGCCTGTCCCATGATGCTTTGTGTGAGGGACAGATTGTTGAACCTTCATCAGGTCCTCAGTGTTTCTCTGTTCCAACTGGCCTGGCAGGGCCTGGCAGAACGGCTCGACAACTTTCTCTACCAGGATGTAAGAAATGAAAACACACCAAAAACCACCGATCTGTTCGAAACCCCCGTCTAAACATGTTAAGTGTCAGCAGTCTGAAACAGTTTTATGAAAACTTGTGATTGTGTCCTGCTCACGAGTTTGACTCGTTTCTGCCACTTTTGTTCATTACATGCATTTCTTTTTAGACTATCCTTTTAATTCCTATGTCAATACAACAGACAGAAGTCCGTGTATCATTGCTTCTACTCTATATGGAAGAACATAGTGCCCATAGTGGGATTAGGAAAAAATTACTTTTATAGGGAGTTTACCTAAAAAGAACACTTGTTTGATAATTGTAACTTAATTTGTAAATAGTAGCTATGCTGAGCAGAAACTGTATGGGGTTGTTCTGATCATGTTTACTCATCAAAAGTGTGTTTTTTGAAGTTTTCTATCAATGCCTTCATCATAAAATATCTGATGTATATGCGTTTGTACCTGTTCTGTGTTTGTCAGGTCATCCTGTCGAACCACTTCAGTGACGGAGGAGCAGCTCAGCTTCATTTTGACATGACCAGAAACCTGTTTCCTTTATTTGGCCACTACTGTAAAAGACCAGAGAATTTCTTTAAACAGTAAGTGTTCTGCATTTCTGTCTTTAAATCGTGTGTTCGTTGTTGGAAAGGATTTTAGTGATTGGCTATAAACAGACAGAGGTCCATGTAAATATTTTTATCCTACAGATATCCACTCCCGCAATGTGGAATCAGATTAAATAGCCTCAAACCTGTCTTTGAAAACATTTCCATGTTCATTTTTTTTGAAGAACGTTTAACCCCAGCCTCCTTGGGTCATAAACATTACACTGCTACACTGAAACTCTAATTCTGTATTTTATTAATTTAATGATAAATCGCCATCTGCACTAACCTGGCTGACATATGCAGGAGCCGCCAAGGTTGTAAACACATGTAGGGGTTTTGCGTCCCCTTTAGCTTGGAGATGCACCATCATCTGATTCCAGGGCATGGTCTGTTCCTGGTATCGGGCAACTAGCACAGGGGTTGACTTGAATGAGCAGAACTCAGAGTATTTGGATGAACGCGTTTCAAAAGGACAAGCTGCGTAATAACTGTCACCACCTGCTGTTTCCCCACAGTGTTAAAGAAGCAAGCATCATTTTATCCCTCAGTGTGGGCTCTGCTATTCTTCTGAGGGATCTTCTGAAGGAGTCGGAGGAAGAGATGGGGGATTGGAAAAGTGGGGATCCTTCGCCAGAGTCTGCATTAAATGAATTGGGGGTTTACTGTTTAGCATCATGTGACGTTTTGATTCTGCTCAACCTCAGAGCCTCCTGGCCTGGACAGTAGTAATTCCACCTGGTAATATTATGTAATTGATTCAGTCATACATAGTTTGATTTTTCTTAGCAGGACATTTTTATCTCCTGTAAACAAGACATTATGTGAAGTACAGTCACGTTTCAGAGGGACAATTTTCCGTTCTACATGGTCAGCAGTATTGTCTTTGTCATGGCTTTGTTTTTTAAGCCACTTGACTAACATTTTCCATTTAGAAATGTACAGTATGTAGATTTCTATGTATCTCTGTGTTCTGGTGCAATACACAATAAACCCAATTGACCTTCACACCTTGGCTCTCGTTTTTTTTCTCAGCAGGTCTTCCTTTATTCATAAAAGCTTGGAGTGAATTCAAAAGTTAGCATATCAAGACAGTGATAGTTTTTTCTCCCAGCAAAATTTTTCATTAATTGGAAAAAGACAAATGTCTGTAAACCACTGTCATTTATCAACATACGTGGTTTTATTGGTAAATTAATGTGACAGTTTGCACTTTCATTACAGAGCCTCTGAACATCTGATGCTGCTTTCCTATCAGTAGATGCATTTAGAAGGTTAACATTTTTATAAATATGTCATTCCCACAGACAACTTGAGTTGGTACAAAAAACACGACGCCATAGAAGGAAATTCTGAAAACAACATTAAGCAATCATGCTCCAGTTTTCATGAAGCCTGAAAGGGTAGGGCATGGGCCTTAAGTGCGTTTAGTCAAAAATAGACCGAGCCTGGAAGATATAAACCCTCGATGAATTATCTACACATTTCCACAATTTCAGCGTGGAAAAGTGTTGATTTACTTTCTTGCTTCAGTTTGTCAGATATAACAGATACAATGATCCTGTGGCTCCCTGTGGCTCTTAAACACATTTTTACTTGACATATTTGGTCAGGTTAGTGATCATTTGGCCTGTGACAGAGGCCACAGATAAGAGGGATAACCTCCCAGACATTAACTGACGATTGTTAATGGGGCAACATTTTTACCAACGTCAGCATTACAGGGACTGAAGTATGGACGTAGGTTCTCTGTGAACTGACATCCAGTGAAGGAGTAAATGAGGTCAGCGGTGTCTGCATCATAAAAGGAAACCACGCCCCTTTCATGATCCACAAACACGCCCACTTTATCAGGCTGTGATTTCAGATGGAGAAGAACCCCAGGGCCCACGAGAGCTCTGTACTCATTTCCGTTCCTCAGCCAGACAGTCCAGAAGCCATTTTTGGGGGATAATCGGATTTTACCATCTCGCCTGATTGACTCTGTAGCGACGCCTAAATCCCACTGTGTCTTCCCTTTAACCTCAACTTCAAAATAGGCTCTCGATGTGAAACTGGGCTTTCCTAAAACACCATTACAATAGGTGAATCTCTGAGGAGTGTCTGGGACATCCAGTTTAACGTGACTACTTCTCACTTGTTTCCTGTCGTCAGACACAACGAGGAAGGGACTTGCAGTGTCAGGATCCAGAGTCACGTCCATTGTAAACTGTTGAACCCTCTTCAGCTCGGCCTCAGTGAGCTTCTTCACCTCTGTGCTGACCGTCTCCCCCAGCTGAGCCACCGCTGTCCTCATGGTCCCCTCATATGAGGTGCAGACGTGGACGTTTGTCCAGTCCTTCAGACGTGGGACAGTGTTGAGGTGTGGGAGGCTTTGCAGAAGCTGGAGGGGGTCTTCAGTCTGTGAGAGCTGATCTACGTTGGCTCTTGTCTTCATCAGATCAGATATTTCCTCTTCCAGTTCTGTGATGAAACCTTCTGCTATTCTCTCCGTCTTTTTCTTCTTCTCTTCTATGGTGTCCATGAGCTGACTCAGGCCTCTCTCCACAGACTGTATCAGAGCTGTGAAGAGCTCAACACTGGATTTTATCTCTCTGTTTGCATCTTCTTTACTGAGTCGCACAGATTGTTGGATCTTCTCAATCTTGGCTCGTCTGTCCTGGATCTTCTGCTGAAGTCCAGTCCGTGTTTTCTCCAGCTCTGCCTTCTTTTCTTCGTATTCTTCTTCCAGACGAGTGAAGACATGGGACTTGTGATGAGATTCTGTGCAGAACTGACACACACACATCTGGTCGGTCTTACAGAACAGCTCCAGAGGCCTGTTGTGTCTTTTACACATTCTGTCCTCCGGGTTCTCCACTGGATCTATCAGCTGATGTCTTGACAGGCTGATTTTTTGATGAACCTCCAGGTGAGTCTCACAGTAGGAACTCAGACACACGAGGCAGGACTTGAGGGCCTTCAGTTTGGTCTCTGTGCAGATGTCACAAAGAACTTCTCCTCCTTTAATCATTGGTTTATCAGAGCAGCTGCTAGGGTTGGTTTTCTTTTCTCTTGACTGTCTGAACTGAGTTGCAATCTCTGATATGAAAGTGTTAACTTTCAGGTTAGGTCTTGTGTTGAAGGCTTCATTGCACAATGGACATTGGTTCTGAATGTTAAGGCCCCAGTGCTGTGTGATGCAGTCCTTGCAGAAGTTGTGTCCACATGGTGTGGTGACCGGATTGGTGAACACATCCAGACAGATGGAGCACAGAAACTGATCGTCGTAGATCACAGTCCAGGCTGAAGACATAGCTACAATACAACATCAGAAGAGATGCTTAATGAGATGATGCCACAACTTGGTTTTACATGTTTGTCATGCAGCAGTAGTAAAAGCAGACAGATACTTCCATAGGTTTCCTGTTAGACCATAGACATGGTTTGGCTCACAGTGACCTTCAACATTGACAACTACAGTTAAATCAGAACGTTTGTGTTCAATCTGACGAATATAGATCCCTGTGACCTAGATTTGACCACTTTTTGGACAGAAAACATCCTTATCTAACCCTGGTATGTTGTCATGAAACACTGACCATTACTCACACTGTTACATTCCAAAATATATGGGACGTAACTGCAGAACCAGATTAGAATTATGCTTTATGAGCCACAGTTCTCTGGTTAGGACTTTTCTGTTCCCTTAAAATCAGCCGTTGTAGGGATGGGGTTCACCAGTCTACCATGATGCTTGTCATCATTTTACAGAAGCGCAAAGCAAATCTTATTTGTTTTTATTTTTTAAATGTCAAGAGGCATCCAGTAGATGTTTTTACCATCACCTATTACATTTATTCATATAGAATTAATCTCCTCTGAATGCTGGAGATCAGAGTGAATGACTGGCCTGCTCCTTCACCACTAAACACAATTGATAGATGCAGTTATTACACAGGTCAATTTTTGAACCGCCTATTGTTCATACGCTGTCCCTCAGTTTGTAATGCTCAGTCTCCTCAGCCCTCTGGGAGTTTGGAAATGGGAGTTCTCTCATTCAAAAGTTCCTTTCAGTTTCTGTTCGCAGCCTCTTTAGCAGGGAGTGAATCTTTTGTGGCTCAACAGTAGTACACTATCTGGAGAAAAAGATAGTGGGATACATCACAGCTACTGTTTGAGGACTTCCTGCTGATTTGGAATATCATCATAAAAAGCTTCATGTCAGTTAATTATCACTGTTAATTTCAAAGGCTGACTTTGTACCTGAGCGAGTTCTAGAATCCAGATGGTTATTTTTGGATAAATAAATTTTCTTCAGCATATGATGAATATATTTCAGAAATATCCATTTAGGGTGTTTAAAAAACAATTAAAATGACAGGAAAAACACACATTGTATGCAAAGTTGACATTGTTAACAAAATTAACCCTAAAGGTGAAATACAAATATTCACTGTCATGATTATAATCTGAAATTATGACACCAGTCATTGTTGTTTTGTGGTCAGCCGTTAGAAACGAAACATCTGGATTTATAGTTTTCTTGTAGCATAACTGAAAAAGTTAGATTTGAACAGCAAATTTTTGTCTTCCCTTTTCAGTTCAGTAAAGTTCATAAACTGTACTCACCTGTGTATCTCTGCTGTATAGGTGTGTCTTTCACCTACAGACTCAGAAGACAAAGGCTGGATTTTGTTGTGGTGGTAAAGCTCTCTGTCTGCCTCCACTCAAGCTCCTTCTGCTCTGTTGAATGAGAAAACATTTTTATGATATCATCATCCAAAAGGGTTACAGATTTTAGTTTTAATTAAACTGAACTTACCTTCACCTTTACTGTTTGGATTCTAATGGTTGAGAAAATCCTTCATGGTCTGACATTGATCGCCTCATGATAGTAAAGATCCTTCTTCTCATCCTGTGAGTTGTTTTGAGTTTCATTTCTTTGGAAAGACTCAGAAAACTCTGTCTCTTCAATGTGGCTCCACCTACTCTGACCCGTAATGATTAACTCTTTATGATGTCCCTCGCTCTTTTTCTCCCTGCAGAAGTGTTGAGGCAGACTTTAGAGTTGGTGTTTTTGCATTCAGATTTATTTCTCATTCTTTTTTCAGCATGTATGATGATTTCTTTCGGCTTTACCCTTCCAGGGAAACCACAGCAAGTCTAATTCACATATTTGATTTGGCAGGAGTTTTTACATCGGATGCCCTTCCTGACACACCCCACTGGACACTCACCCAGGAATCGAACCCAGGTCCCCTATGCACCAGTCCAGTGCCTTACCAACTGAAGTCTTTCTTTCAGCAGATATACAAGAAGAAAAGACAGGGAATATGTGCACAGCCTTAAAAACACACAAGAATTGATCTAAATGTGTTCCACTTTGGTTTATAGAAGCTGTTTTTTCAATGAAACTTGTTTTTAAAGCTGCAGTCAGACTACTAAAGTGTACTTGACTTTCATGTGCAATGTTTACACTGTTTATAGTACTGTTTACCTTTATGTGCAATGTTTACAGTGTTTTCAGTACTGTTTACATTGATGAACAGTTATTGCACTGTCACCTTTGCACTGTCATGGCTTCGGTCACTTTAGTAATTTTGCATTTTTGTACTTTCCAGATTTATACTGTGTTGTCATTTGCCAATCAATGACCTTTTATTGCCAGATTCACAATGTGTGTCTGTGTAATGACAATAAAGGAAGTCTAAGTCTAAGTAAAGCATGTATTCTACATTCCCACATATACATATGAGTGTAGACACTACACACACACACACACACACACACACACCACACACACACACACATATATATGCAGTACTTGAAGGCCTGTAAAGGTTTACCTGTGCAGATGTCCAGGATTTTCCTTTTAAGTTTCACTTTCATTTCTTGATAATGACATTGCAGAGTGGCTCCACCTTAAACAGCAACTCAAAAGAACAGTTACCATAAAATGTCTCTGCCTCTATGGATCCTACTTGAGGCAGAGACAGCTGTGGCAGCTGTGGACGTTTTTCTCACCCATGTATTGTACCTCTATGGTGCAAGTACAGAAAACAACGTTATCTTCACACTGTCTGTAGCGACCTGATATATGATATTTTGAGTTCCATTAATGTCTGCTTTGTTGTTTTCAACTTTACTTCAATCTTCAATAGCACAGAACAAAGTAGCATAATGCGTTGTTAAAACTTTGTATAAAAAAAAACAACATCTGAGGCATTTAAATAAAATGTATAAGTTAAACTACAAACTAGTGAAGAAAATAGATACAAGAATCTACCTGAAATAGGTGGAGCCACGGTCCAAGAATAAACATAGAGATAGTGCTGAAAATGTACGGTACTTATCCTATCATGTTAAATATTTTTTTGTCAATGATCTAAAATACTCTTTGTTTCTGTTAAGGAAATAAAGTTGTGCTATCAGTCACTGGACAGTGGACAGTATGTATGTATATAAGTCGAGCATCAAAAATAATAGATTCTAGCCTCCTCTCACCCTCTTCTTCATCTTCAAAAAATGTGTTTTGTTTCAAAAACAAATTTTTTGAAGATTAGATTTTTTAAAATTAAAAACTAAAAACTTTGTTTCTTTTGTCTTCATTTTCTTTCTTGTCTCTGTTTTCGTTTTCTTTTCTTTTTCCCTTCTTTTCTGTTTTTATTTTGTATTTTTTTTCTAGAGTACTGGGATTTCAACCTAGGACTATAGACAATAAAACCTACCCAAAATGTTCTGTTACAAGGCAGATCCTGGAAAAACAAATCTTGTGTCTGTCACTGAGGTGTCATGAGCTCTCTCTCTGCCGTCGATGTCGATGATGCTGTCTGGTAACCACCAAGAATCCATCTGCTCCCTTCTACAGGCCAACCCCTTATTCTGGGCTACCTGTGGCAGAAATTGTCAACAGAAGTATCAGCTCTAATGTTCAGGGGGAGAGGGTTCCAATGTCTAGAGCCACTAACTGCATAAATCCTGTTCAAATCAAATTTAGAATATGAAACGAACTGAGACCAGTTGAGTTTGACTCATTTTCACCCACTGCCATTTTTGAAACACTTTCACAAAGGGTTATGGGTAGTTTAAGAGCACCATGGATGTGAAGGATCCACAGGCTAAAGTCTAACCACCTTATCTTTTAGTTTCTAAATTTGGTCACTTTACTCTTTATGAACATTCAGGTAACATTGAAGAGACATTGGGAGAGTTTAAAATGTATTTTGGACATAATCTGATCACAGGTTTTGACAACACACACCAGTGGTTTCCTAGTAACAAGGAAGACTCCTTCAGCCCCAATGAAACATTGCATTTCCTGTTATCAGGTGCAGAAATTTCCCTTTGATTACAATAATTAAGTACTCTGTTTCTTCAAATGCAATGAGAAGGTATCATCTCAGAGTTCTGCAGCATGTTTTGCTATCATTTATGATTTAATCAACCTTCTGAGTAATTACCTGGAAAACCCTGTTTCACCAAAGAGGAAAAGGATATGGGGACTGTTGCAAACAGAAAAAAAAACATCAAAAAATTTCATTTCATATTAAAATGATCATTGCTGAAAATGTAAATATTAAAAATAAAATGTACTACCAACAAATATCCACCAGGTGTTACTACAACACCACCTCAACGTCTCATTATTCTGTAAAACACAAGGAGTCCTGTTGGAAAACTGATCATATTAATAATCCAGATTATTCTGAAGAACTCACAGGTGGGTTCCAGGTTTATACGAGTCACTTGTGTCAGAATTAACTGAAAGGATGAATGGGAATCTGAGGACTCAGTGTAATGGATCCTGTGAGGAACCCAATCTCTGTCTTCAAGTGAGTAAGGTCAGAGATCAGACTCAGGATTCACTCATCCATCACCTGTAAACAATCAATTTCCCTTTAATAAAGTATTCTGGTTCTGATCACTGTCTATTGGGCTCACAGATACATGTGGCTCAATCAGTTCCTCTGCTGCGTACAAATCAACTCTTCACTGTCATTAATGGGACTTCTGGAGCCTCTGTGGGAGAACAGGTTGTTATTAGGTTGTAAAAGTTGCAAAAGGTTTGTGGTTGAGGTTTGTGGAATGAAAATGTGTTAGTTCTGAGTAAATGGACACAGAGATCCATGAGTTGTTAGTCATTTTTGGGATTTACTCATCTTTCTCCAAAAAGAAAAAGGATTTACTCATCTTTCTCCAAAAAGAAAAAAGAACCAATCAGATGCTTCCATACTGTCTGTAGGTGACACCAGAAAGATGCAGGAGGAAGGACAGAGGTCAGACGAAAGCCCTGACCAAAACTTCAACCATCGTCATCATTCCAGCTCATTTAGGTGAAGTTAAAAATAACCCAGGTGCTGATGACATTTTCAATATGTTCTCCAAGTGTTTTCGTGCTCCCGTGCACCTCAGGAAGCCCACCTCGCCTCACTGCAAAGCCCAGTTGGAGAAGCTTCCTTCCCAAACACATCATATTCCTGGCTTTGCCTCACAGTGTTGGGTGTCTGCCACAGCCTTCCAGCAAATGTTCTTGTTTGAGTGTCTTTGAAACCTTAACCACAACGCATGATGGGTGTGACGGCAGCGTGCCCGCACAATACTGAAACACAGCTGTTTACTTGGTTGAATTTTACTAGAAAATTCAACCAGGAAAAAAAAAGAAAACTCAAGTACAGAACGTACTATTCAAATTCAATCAATCAATTCTACCTCGGTCCTTGAAGGCAACAGTGCTTAGCATATCAATGAAATGCAAATATGGGTTGATTGGAGGATTTCTGGGCTGCATGACAAAAAAACATATCAAGACAACACAAATGGATGAACGCTATAGGAAATGGGCTTATTGGAAATGACTGTTTCTGCAGGTTTTTTAGATTTATTCAGATTTCTGACAGCCCCCTCACATCAGGACATTTGAAGCTCTTTTAATGTCACAGCTGCAGTTCCACCCCTGGAATAAAGTCACGGGGGTTCTGGAGATGAGGCTCTGTCCTGTCAGCTCCATTGTCCGGTGTGTCACAAAAGTCAGGCCTTTTCTCAACTCCATGATCTAGAAAAATCCAACCCCAATCTGAAATATCATAGCCTTGGGTTACACAGTCACATGACTGTTATCATAAAAAGTAGATCCACTAAACTGGAACCAGAAAATCATTCTAAAATAAAATCTGTGAATGAGACTGAAGCTGAAACAGCAGAAACAGGTTTTGTGTGTGTTCTGTCTGTAGACAAATGGCAGGAGGACTGTGTTCCTCTACTGATAGTATTAAATATTAAAGCCATTTTAATATCCACTGCAGGTGATAATACTACCTACATAAATACCACAGTAGTTTTGATCCCCAGAGTTAGTGTTTAATGCAACAGGTGGAGGTCATGATTTTACCAAGTAAATAGGATATGAAATTATCCTATTAACTGGTGTATGTTCAATGCTGAAATGGTTGTAATATCTGAGCTGCTGAAAGTCCCAAGATATTTATTTATTAATTCATACAAAGACATGTCTTGTTTTTTATATAGTTGTTCTTAGTTTTGCTGCTGTAACGTGGCAAATTTTCCCCAAGTGTGGGACTAAAACAGAATTAGTCTTTAGTTACAACCTGAATACACAGATGAATAAATAAAAACACTTTTAATAAAACATAGACTTTATTTTCTTAGTGCATGTGTTTGCACTTGTCACTTCATTTTCACACTGAAGTCATTCCACAACAAACTTCAACATCAGTGCCAAGAAAACCACAACGAGCAACCAAACAAAAACCATCAGAGGTTATGGTACACATGAAGCCAAAACTTTGCAGAACTCCTTACACAGGAGCACACACGCTAGCTTATTATACTTGCAGGTTTCCACAATATGTCTTACAATGTACTGTAGTCGCTGCTAGACATGAAAGTGAAATAAAAACATGGTATAATTCATGTAAGAGCAGCTGTGGTGAATAATAATGTAACATGACATTTTTACAGATTTAATATCTTATATTCACTGATATGCTCCAAGTGATTCAAACTGTTCTTGTTATTATTTTCATGTGTAGATGATGATGATGTAATTTCAAAGGTATGTTTAATAAGCAGGCGATCATATCATCAGAGATGCTTTCTGGGAATTAAAACCTTTTCTCATCAGCGTGACGCCAAAACGACAGAGTGCATATGGAAAATCTGAAAAACCTCACATACTGTATCCGGTGTGAGTTATTTGCCTTTCTGTGTTCCAATTTTCATCAAATAGATGCTCCAGGCCCTGGTTTTGGATGAATGTGGATCATTTGGAGACCCTGTTGGCGCCACAGACCCACAAACTCCTAATCAAAACCTGAGTAGTTTGCAGAAGAGTTTAGTGTGATCGAGTCAAGAGCTTTATCACAAATGTAAATCATTACCTTGGTTTAGTCTGTTTAAACGTCATTTTTTTTTCCCTAAGTATATGTTACCATCACTCAACCTGACGACTTTTAAAGACCTGATTGATGTGAATATAGAACTGCGATAAGTGATAAAACTTTTACCTCTGGATATTTCCATTGGTTTTCAGTTTTTAAGGCCCTGTCACTGAACATTATTTCTTGAAGTAACTATTTTATTGGTTTCAAGAGTTTGTACTAGTGTAGCGCTTACTGGTTCCACGTGGTATTATTTTTCAGTTTTGTTTCAGTGTGTGCAATAGTCTTTGTCCCATTACACTTTTATTACTAATACTGAGGTTAATGTAGCTTTATAAATGTATTAATAATATTAGAATTAAATCCTGTGAGAACGCAAGTGGAAAATGTATGGGCTGATTTTCACCTTTTAAGACTTTTTCATGACCCGAGACAACTCTGCTGAGACAATTAAAAGAGGCAAATTGGGAAAAGTAAAAAGAGGGTCATGACACACATCTGTCCACCTCTGGTATTTGTCCTCAGGGCTGAATTACCACCCTATAATGGTGTCCACTCACTGCTGGAAAAAAAGTGGGAAAAAAGGTCAATAAGCAGAAATGTCAACTCACATTATTCTGTTGCACATACAGTTCTCAAGATCCAAGAAAGACATCCATGCTCATTCCCTTCATGTCGAAAACACACACTTCCACTGCACTAACATGGATATATGAACAATTCTTACAGGCAGAGTTGAGGATTGAAAAGTAATCTGTGAATTAAGTGTCATAAAAGAAATAACTTCACATGAACCTTAACAAATCAATCATACACAAATGTCTGAAGCAACTGTGTACGTTGAAGTAAAGCTGATTCAGGCAGCACATGGTGCTCCTAGTGGTTTCCATCCGGCTGATCCCAGAGCAGGCATCCACACCTGGCGTTCCCAGTCTCTTTGGACTGGAACCACACTGAGAGGGATGGAGTCATAGTCCACCACTGCTCATAGAGTACTACTTGGGGACCACATCTGTTGTCTCCTGCAGTCTGGTGGCTGGTGTTTGGGCTCCCGAGGGCTGGATGAGGCTCTGCACCCCCGATCTAAGCCCAGGACAATACAGCTGCTGGGCGACTGTGATGGTCTACACTCCCCCTGTAAGTCTCCTCTCCAGACGGTCCAACTTGGCCAGGTTTTCCTTCAGAAGTTTGGAGCCGGGGCTGAGCAGAAGGGCTCTCTGGTAGTACATCCTCGCCGCTGCATAGTCTCCCTGCACACAGAATACAATACAAATGAATACAAGCTCCATGAAGACTCAGAACAGCTATAACTTCAAAAAAGACAGCAGTGATGGTGTGGATAATGCAGCCAAAAGAAGAAAGTCAGGATATTGTAATTTAACAATGACCTGCATTCCAGAATGAAAAGCTACTGCAGTATCCAACATACTGTATGATGCACATCTGTGGAGTGAGTGTCCCAGTACCTTGATGTGCTGAATCCCACCCATGTTCATCCAGGCCTGGGACTGGTCTGGTTTGAGTTCAACAGCCAGTTTGTAGCTCTAATGAAAGAGGACATTAAACATACTGATCCACATTTATGTCAAATCACAAACACAAATCAACAGTAATGAGTAGACACAGGAGTGGGCAGTTAGATTTTGAGTGAATAGAAGAAATTTTACTCCAACCTCAGCTGACATTTCACGATACATAATATGAGATGAAGTATAATTTAAGATATTTGTGTCAATGTAACTTTAACTTTGACCCTATTGTTCATACACTGTGTTCTTCATTCATCATTTTCTTACGTTTTGGATTTTGTTTTAACAGTTTTGACTCCTTTTTTTAAACATGAGAAGATTGTTATAAGTATTTGTATTTATGAATGTAAACAACACACACAATGAGTTTTATTACAAAAAAGTTAATTCTGCCGACTAATATCTGGAATTTGAATTGAAAACAATAATCTGTGATGATCTTGTTGTGACTGCTTTAGGAAGCTGATTGGGGTTGGTATAACAAAAGGAAAATGTAGCCAGATGTTGTAGGACATCCAGGTGTTTTTGACTACATTTAACACACACTGTATTGGGACAAACTATATGTGTTTCAAGCATACTGAACAAAAAAAACAACAACTGTGGATTCACCTAAAGAAAACATTTACAAGGAGAATAAAAGAATCGAGCTTTGAGGAACACCCTAAATGAAATAGGAAAGATGGCATGTAATCATTAACAGGATCATACAACTTCCTATTTGACCCAGTTTATAGTTCACTGAATGTGAACGTTGGGATCCTCTGAGCTTAGTCTTTTAAAAACAGTTACTTGGTTTTCATGAATTCACAGTGAATAAAAATGAACAACAACTTCACATTTTCTGGCCCTCAGCTCATTTTCAATGAGTTGTGCCCTACTTTAGATGAGTTAATAATCTCTGAGGATGCAGCATCTTGTCTTAACTTAAAACAAGTCCAACATATAACCAAATAACGGCAGTATAGAGAGGAGTCTGCAGTGTTTAACACATAACATGCACTGTGTTTGCTTGGGTCTGTTATCTGTAGGGTTGGGAACAGGCAGACTTTCTGCTCTGACACACTTGAGACAGTTTCCTAAAATAAAGCAACACTTCAAACATTTGGTCTGATCTCCATATGTTTGTTTTCCTCATCCAGGCCGTGATAACGGTAGCTAAATAACTTACACTACCCTATTATCTCCACCGGTCAATAAAGACATTTCCCTTCACCAACAGTGTTGTCTTTAAAGCTGTGATGACCTCAGATGACCTCCTCAGCACTTCCTGTCTCATTTCCTCTGCCTCAATGTTTCCCATGGAGTCACCCTCCTCTAATTCGCCTACTTTTTCTCTCTTCTTGTGCTTTTTTCCCCTCCTCTCAGGATGTCAATTAAGGCTTTCTGTGCTGCAGAGGAGCCTTCCAAATGACTTTGTTCCATATTCAGGCTGAACTATAGGTCTTTAGAAAGGTTAAGCAGAGTGCCACTAAGTTTCCAAGCTTCCCAGAGAATGCAGGCCATCACTAACCCTGTAGTAGGAGACGTAGGTACTATTACTATCCTGGTTTTATTCATGCTTTCAATTTGGGCATGAAAAAAAAACCAGTGGAAATGCTGAAAATAAAACAAAGTTTTTTTCTGC
Source organism: Gymnapogon annona (assembly GCA_029814585.1). Taxonomy (NCBI): domain Eukaryota; kingdom Metazoa; phylum Chordata; class Actinopteri; order Kurtiformes; family Apogonidae; genus Gymnapogon; species Gymnapogon annona. Next base: position 7,829,744 of record JAPTHA010000005.1, on the reverse strand, counting down.
TGTGCTGTTTTAAAGTTTGGAAGAAGTGAAAAAAGTTAGTGTACAGATAAGAAGTAAATGTAAATAAGTGCATTGGAAACAGAAGCAGTGCATAATGGCATCTGTGTCAGTAAATTCACAGGGAGACTGCAATGTTCACTAAATTAATACAAGAACTCAGCAGATGAGGCTTGGATAAAGGGAAGCTGTCTCCCTGTGCGGGGTTTCTAAGACGTGGTTTTCTCATATCTCTGACATGAGAAAATCCATCTTCGTCTAATTAAAACTGGATCATATACAAACTGTCAAAACTTCTCACAGGCCATTGCTATTTCTGTTTTTCCACTGTTGTCAGTTTAGCTCTCTGAAGGTATTACACCTTCAACCTCTTTCACTGTCATCACCATCATCAGTGTAAAGGTTCGGGGTGAGTCTTCTCAACACCTGTAAAACCCTTAATTTGTCTGAGGGGTAAATAATGTTCTATCTAATCAAATCTAAATCATGCAATATGTTTCCATTATGATGATCTGTTGGGATATAAAGGTTTAAGTCCGTTCTTTTTATTCACAGTATTTCAATATACTATATGATGCTCATTAGGAGAGTCAGTGCAAAAACTGTACTGCGTCTGCACAGATCATCATTATCATTATTTCTGTCAGGTTTGTATTTGTGAGGATTTAAACATGCATGAAAAATCACCGTTTTGCACAAACTAAAGTGAAGTAGCAAAAACACTGTTTCATTGGTTTTGGAAATGTGAGGCCACAAATGGTGCAGTATTAGTATTGCTCAAATTTGATATGTACATGTTTCAAGATGAGAAAAACAAAATCTCTCGAAGCCTTGCTGTAGAACCTAACACAAAGTCAGACATTTTGGTTTAGACAGACTTACGTTCCTTATCTAAATTACTCTAATTTGAATAGAATTGTATTACAGTATTATTCAGCAAATTAATTGATGAAAAATTGGAATTTCTTCAGAATTTCCTTTTCAAGAAAATCTGTACATGATGTTTTTTTTTTACACTTTCGAGAACTCATAAGGAATGCTTCCATGGAAAAACTGAAAGGGTTACACCACTAATGGCCACTAATGCATATTTTCATTCCATTTGCACAGAAGATGTAGTTGGGTATTCAGGGTTAAATTTAGCCCCTTTTCTTTAATTAAACATTACATTGTTGTAAACCAAAAAAACCTGTCATATTACCTATGACATAGTAGAAACAGTTAGAGTAATTGTTATATGATCCAATTCAGAGACAAAAGCTGAAGCCACTTCAAATCCTTGATGTGATGAACAAACTGTGAATATGTAACAGATAATAGAAGGATATTTGTTCTACTGACACTTTAGTGTCAAATTCTAGATTTTATGCTACATGCACATACTGAAAAATCAGAGAAATCCAGGGAGTTTGGTAGGAATGTTTTTTAATATTTTCCAGTTTGCAGAAATTGCAAACTGGAAAAAAATTGCCATTTTTCTATGATGCCATTTTTTATGTGCAAGTTATCTTCACGCAATTTGAGGGTGAATGAAAAGCGACTAGACAGATGCTTTCGCTGACACGAGAAATGCAAAGTCACATTGACATTATTAGCTGAAATATACCATTAAGATAAAATAAGTGTATTTTTTTAAAGTGAGAATCTTTCCTATGAACCACCTTCTCTTTTGAGATAAAATGACCATGTTTAACTAGGGTACCTCAAAGGCTCGGTCCAGCTGGTTCATTTCTCTGAGCTGGTTTCCTTTTGAGAAGTACAGCTCTGCTCTCACCGTCAGGTCTCTGGGGTTCTGCTGCAGGGCTCGGTCCAGAGCGTCCAGAGCCTGAACCAGACAGACAGATGAGAATCAATACACACACCAACACCTAATACACTCCCTTGGAGTTGGATGGTAGGCTGCTTTTAGTGTGCGTTGGCCCTGGTGAGATTGTAGCCATTGCTCTTTTAAAGCCAAAATAATCTTTACAACCACTACGTATGAACAGTGAGAGCCTCTGTGTCGAGAGTGAGTTAACTGTGAGAAGTGGTAATTAATGAGCAGAACAGAGGTTGGTGATTCAGAGGAGAAGGAGGACAGACATGAAGAGCGTGATGATTTATTTGTGTCTTTTTGTGAAAGCTGCGTCAGCTTTATACAGAGGCACGCCGACAGAGAGAAGGAGATGGATGCAGCGTCCATAAATATTCAGAGTGTGAACTTCAGCAGTAGGAAGAGCTGTGAACTCCTGCTGAATCTACTAAATGACTAGGCATATAAACAAAGTCTAGGACATGTCTGTCAAACTCATTGAAGTTCAGGATCCACACTTAGCCCAAGTCCATCTCAATTGGGCCAGAGCAGTTAAATAATGATATCATAACCTACAAATAATAACATTTCCAAGTTTTACTCTTTGTTTCAGTTAAAAAAAATCAGTTATGAAAATATTTCCATTGTAGAAAAAAGATGTGTATAACCTTAAAAAATTAAAAAAATTGATTTCATTATCAAAATGACTGCAATTTTAACAATATTCTACGTCGACTTATTATTATTTATGCATATAAATTACACATTAAGTTACACAAACATTTAATAATAGGCACAATATTGGTAAAATTTTGGAGTTTGGAACTAAAATAAAAAACAAGTTATGCAATATTACAATTTGTAGACATTAATATTTTCATAGTTTAATGTTATTTTTTCAGATAGTGGCTGCATAGCTCAGCTGGTCAGGCAGCGGGCTGGTGCATAGGGGACCTGGGTTTGATTCCCGGGATGAGCGTCCAAGACCCAATCAAGACCCTTCACACTGCTGCCTCCAACTGTAGCTTCAATGTCTCACTGTGCTGGTCCCAAGCCCGGATACATGCAAAGGTTGTGTCAGGAAGGGCATCCGACGTAAAAAAACTCCTGCCAAATCAAATATGCGAATTGGATTTGCTGTGGTAACTCCAGAAGGGAAAAAGCCGAAATAACTCAATGTAATTTTTTCAGAAAATTTTTCAAGAAGAAACTATTTAGGTGTCATTATTTCTAACTTATTACATTATTGTTGTACTTGAGATCACATTGTTCTCTATGTGGAACCTAAACTACAATGGTTTGGACAATTAATGTCACATCAAGTCAATGATTCTTTGGTCCATGGGCTGCATGTTTGTACAGTATGATCGGGTCTTGGAGTGTTTATTCCATAGATCTTAACTGTTAATTATTGGATGGCGGCGTTGCCATAGATCAGTATAGTGACAGAGTTGCATATGTTGAAACTTATACTGTGCTCATTAATAATACAAAGGCATTAGGTTTGTCCCACTGGTTTTGCAGATTAAGTCACTTTCTGCAAAATAATGTAAGTATCTTATCCTGTATGGAAGGTCAAACTACACTATTGCACATTGTCCTAGATAACCTGATTGGGTGAAGTAAAAATATAAAAATGAGACCAGACATATTGCGACAGCCATTAACATACATAGTTGGATTTCTTTGTGTCTCCATGTTGGAAACATTGTGAGTACAAAGAAATCCAACATATCACTGAATTAAAGCATGTTGGTCTTGGCCAAACCATCCAAATACAGAATTCATAAATGTATTTACTGTGAAACTGGGTCACAGAGACACTAATGGTGCTAATCGAACAGAGTAGGAGGATAATGCCAGCAGCTCAACAGCAAATGGCCGCTGGTCTGATGTAAACATGAGGTAATTCGTTTCCACGGAAACTGCTGAAGCAGAAAAATCTCTTGCTGGAAGTTTACATTTTTTCACTGTGATGGTCTCAACAGGCTGAGTGTTATTTCACCTCCAACCACAGACAGAACACACACCTTCACAGTTCTAAACACACCTCTGTGTAGTTGCCACGCTTGCTGTATATTGCAGATAGGAGTCGATAACATTCAATACAGCTGTCTTCTCTGGAAATGATGCCCAGCGTCATCTTCTCTGCCTCTTTGGTTCGACCGGCCATTGCTAAAACCTGAGCCTGGAACATAGCACACATTATGTCTGAATGTTTGAGGTTAGTCTATTCTTACCTGTGGATAATTTGATCTATATATCGTTATCCTGTTTCATTACTATAATGTCAACATCCCAGGTAAAACAATGGAAAACTCCCATCACATTTTGTCCTCAGATGAAAATATACAACATCTTATGTCTGTTTAAGAGTGGCTTATCGGAATTTTACAAGGATGGATTCAGCTGTGACAGAACCTCTAGACACGGTTAAATGTCAGACATTCATGTATACAGAGTCCATATACACGCTGTTAAGTGTGTGAGGGGTTTGTTGAATGTATTAACCCTTCAGAATATCTTGTCTGTTTTGCCATGTGTATACAGTCTTACCAGAGCGAGCCAGATATCAGTGCTGTCCGGTTGCAGAGCAGCAGCCTCTCTGTACACCTGCAGAGCCTCCTCATAGCGGCCAGTGTTGTAGTACAGCGCCCCGAGAGGCGTCAGGATGTCCACCTTCCTTGTTACCTGCAGCGCCCTACAGCCAAAGGGTCAACGGTCATGGGGACAGCTGTCAGCGGTGGCGGTTGAAGAGAATGTGAGACTATATTACACGCCGTTACAATATGCAGTTACTGCTCCTTAGATAAAACCCACAGTGATTCATGTGAAATCACAGTGAACCAATGACATAAAGTGAGATGAAAACTAAAGCACAAAAGTCTTCACATCATCAAATCTGAAATGTCTTGGTTACTATCGTGGCTTATTTTACAAAGGCTGAAGGTTGAAAACACTATTTCCTTTTTAATTATCAGCTATTAAATGTGTTGAATGTTATATATTTCAATTAGATGAATTGCACACATACACAGTATATTCATTGATTTATGTACAATCTTCCACTGAAAGCATCTCAGTGTATAGTAATGTTCACTCATTTTGACCCAAGAAACTACAGCTCGACAACATTTTTTACTGACGTTTTTTTTTTTTAAATCAGTGACTCCAAGTTGGTAATGTTTCATTACTTTTATGGAGGCGCAAATGTTATTTCAAAGTTTAACGGACAGATAAAACACAAAGTATGTCACGCTATACGACGGTCCAAACAGGACTAAGAGATGTGAAATACAGTTAGGGATGACAGCAAACATTCTGAAGTCCATTCTAATATGTTTTTGAGAGCATCACTTCTAAGCTACAGTAGAATTGTATGTCAGAAAAGATCATGTGTTTTGTCCAAGTGTGGATTCAGATCAGTGTGTAAACATGTTTATTTCTGCTGTAAACCTGGGGGTTTTAACTCAACCATGTCTTTGGGAGTTGACTAGTTTTTGGAAGCAGAGTCCATTACAGGTTTTGGTGCTCCTGTGGTGGCTTCATTTTCAGGTTGTTGAGACTAACAGACTCGATCTGTTATCATCCTTGTTCATGTCCCTTTATAGAAACAATGCTATGCTTTACAGCAGTTCTGTGTGCTGGAAAATGCACTGACGGATACAGAATAAATGTCAACATTCGTATTAAAACTGAACTATGCACTGTTTCTCTTGGAAAAAACTGCAGTTTGTATAAGCCCACTGTAGTGAACGGAATAAATGAAAAACAGATCTCTAATTTTATCTTTTCTCCTGCTGCTGAGGGAGGTTAAAGGTCAAAGGCTGCTACATAAATTTCCCCCCCCCTCGAGGCTCCTCCTTTCTAAATTAGTTTCTTCTCTCACCTCTTGTACCACGACTCTGCTTCCTTGTTCTCATTGGAGGAACGGAGCAGGCGGCCCAGGTTAACCATGGCAACGTAGTGCGCTGGTTTGAGTCGAACAGCCTGTTGGTAGTGAGCGGCCGCCAGTTCGCCCTCTCCTGGAAGATATGGAGAGGAAGGAGGAGGATAGAAAAATGAAGAAATGAGCAAAGAAGGTAGGAATTTAAGGAAAGACGAAATTAAAAAGTAAGTAGACAAAGTAAGACAAAAAGTAAATAGATGAGAGGACGCACATTAATGATAGCTGGAGGAAAAAAAAATATTCTGACTAAAAAAAGGTAACTAGAGGTAAGTATGGGTGGTCATTTGTGTTCATCTACAGTGCAGGACTTACTGCACGCTGGGATTTATAAATGTCATACACTGTGTTCTAAACCTTTCGAGATTCTATATTAATAGCTGCTTCTGAGAAGATAAATATGTGGCACGATGGTGGATTTAACTCCGGTTGGAAAAAAGTAGCTGAGGTAGAGGAGTAATCCCAAAGGGAAGTTAGGATTTCTGATATTAAATTAACATTTTTGATGTAGGTCTATGATGTTATCTTTAATGTGTGAGCATTTTGTCTTAATTCTCTGATTTTAATGTCATTTTCATTGGCTTTATGTTTCTATGCCTTCCTAAAGCAATTTGAAAGGCCTCGTTTTCAAATACATTTGCCTTACGGGACGGCTGTGGCTCAGTTGATAGGGAGAGTCGTCCAATGGCCGAAGGGTCGACGGTTGGAATCCTGGCTCCAACTGTGTACATGTTGAAGTGTCCTTGAGCAAGACACTGAACCGTTGCTCCCAGTGAAGCCCGGCAGCAGCCGCCCACTGGTGTGTGAATGTGTGTGTGAATGGGTGAATGTGAGGCCAATGTAAAGCACTTTGGGCACAATACATGTGTGGAAAAAAGCGCTATATAAGTGCAATCCATTTACCATTTTAACTTGAAATATCAAAACGTATGAAAAGAAAACTCATAGTTTTTAGTGTCTAAACCAGTGTTACAGAAAAATCACTTTTATTAATTTATTTAAATCAACCTATGACTCATGTTTTTTTTCTATATGGTGTGTGTTTTGCGAGATCTGTTTTCTGCCTCATGTTAGAAGAGAGCTGTCACTTTTCCTGAACAGAGTCCGAAGTTTTTCCCTCAAACACACACGTGTATAAAGCTGAATTAAGCTGACATAAGACAACCACTGTCAATGTCATAGTCTACAAATATATAACATAATGGATCACAAGTAACCTTAATGAAGTGCGAGAGTAGAGGAACAAATCAGATAAAGGTGACGAGTGAGCTGCTAAAAGTGACTCTCAAACTGAAGCAGCTCTCACAGTCCAGTATGAGGTCCTTGGTTTTGTCTGGAACGTGTGTCAGACATGCGAGGTTTCTAACAGCTTGTGTGGAATACTCCCGTAAGCATTGGCAAGGTCCAGCCATACGACCAACCCCGTCTCCACAGAGGTATCGATATGAATGTTCCTAAGCAGGAACTCAGTCATGCACTGGGTAAAAATACTAAAGAATATTTTGCCCTCTACGCTGAGGAGTGAGGTGACCCTGTATTGCTTGATGTTACTTGAATTCATAATCACTTCAAGATTCTGGGGAATCTCTTGTAGACAACATAAGACACTCCACTGGTGCCTGAGCTCATTCTCGCAGCTTTGACCACCTCCTCAAATTCTTTCAACGCTGGCTCCTCAGTGTTAAATGACAAAGGGGCGGAGTTATCAAAGTCCTGCACAGCCCGAGATCTTTCTCTCCTGAATTGTTACTGTAGGTGGCACCTAGGTGCTTGACCTCTTCTTCGGTACAGGCAAGATGGCCACTTCTCTTCTGCTAGAGGATCTTCTTGGTGAAGCCAAAGGGGTTAGAGATGAAGGCTGCACACTTTCTGGCTCCCTCTCTGCCCCTCCCATCAACAGAGTGTGGTGAATTTCTTCCTCAGGATTTTATTGAGCTCCACCAGCTCGACTTTGCACATGAACAGTTTTTCTTTAAGCCTGGGTTATTACTTGTTTGTCTGTCCTGTTGGGGTGATCATCCCCGTGGGTATAATGAAGTAGAGTTTTCTGCAGCCTGTTTGTGGTTGCCCCCTCACAGGAGTTGCACTTCCAGGGACAGAGAGGGTTCCTAACCCTCTCTGTCCCTGTTGTTGTATTCCAGGTCTCAGCTGTCTCTCCAGCAGTCACCATACTATTCATGGTCATCATCTCGCCTATTCCTGGAGGTCAGTGGCGTTGCTGGATAAAATAGTTCTAATAAACACCATTGTGCAACTTGGACACATCATCAGTGATGTATGTGTAAAGTATGTGAAAGTCATTTTAATTCAGGAGCCACATTCAGCATTTACATTTACAAATACACCAAACATTTAATAACAGGTAGAACACTATTTAAAATTACACTTTTATTTATGGTCTGAACAAATTCTACATCTTAAGGACTACTAAGAAACCACTGTGAAGGGCTGCTTTTGAATTATAATGGTAATAGATTATGAGTTTCTCGGTTGTAATACTGTAAACCTGATGTAAGCGGTTGGATTTTATTACTTTTGAAATGTATGTTATAAACCTGGTAATGAAGTTAAGATGTCACAAACATTTTAAACCCATTACAAAAATGGCACCACATAGGCTCTAAAGACTCCAAGCAGATGTGGTCACATTCCTGAAAGACTGCTAAAATAAACCAGTCCTAATAAATATATGGCCAGTTAAGATTCCACTGATGCAACAAGCTGCGGTCACTCACTATGCAGCCGAGAATCATATTCAGAAAACAAACAAGCACAATTAGATGTGAACTTGGTAGCTCACTGCCAAAATATTATCATCAAGAGCTTTCGATCATAAAAAGAACAGCCTAAAACAGTTTCCTCTACTTCATTGTCACATGACAAAGCGCTATGACAAACACCAAGAAGGCTCATTGATCCCTGTTTTGGATTACATCTCTGCAGACAGTTACTGCAAATTGATTTTCATAATGCCCTGAAATGATGTGCTAGAAGGGAGAAGAAAATATTAAAATGATATGAAGTCTATGCAAGATAGCCAGAAAAGACAGGCTATACTGGATGGTGAAAGAGCCTAAATAAGTCATTGATATAAAGACAGTGGATGAATCATCATATTAATGTGAATCTGTCAATGCAGCAGAAGATGCCAGTAGTTAATGCCAGACAGGGTTTTTGCTCAAAGGAGCATAAAGTGTAACCTATGTACTTGTAGAATTATTGTAAAGTGTAATACCCTTGATGGCCATTCGATCCTGCCATCAAAATGGCCTAGTTCCCATACACTTCCACTGATATTATCTCCAAAAACACTACATCACTAAACTTTTTTTATTCTGGTCTCATATGTTTTACAAAGACCCTTTAATACCTGGTGGCATGGTGGCTCTTTTCTAAATTAATAATATAACAATATATACTGCCATGTAAATATACTGTATATTGCAGAATTTACACAAATAATATCTTCAGTATAGTAATTTTATAGTTGACTGACTCGAGAAGGGAATAATTACTGGTGAACACTCTGAGTCATCCTCTTTGCATTTGCTATGAACATGCTGGTGAAGGCTGCAGAGGTGCAGTGTAGGGGGCCCCTCATCAAATCCGGGTTTTGGCAGCGACCCATCTGAACCTTCATGAATGACTTGACGGTGATGTCTACGTCTGTCCCAGGCTGTAGGTGGATCCTGAACTTACTCGAAGATCTGATCTCGTGCGTGCATATGAGCTTTAAGCCGGTCAAGTTTAGGTCTCTTGTGCTAAAGAAAGGGAAGGTGGCTAGCAAGTTCTGTTCCCCACTCTGCATTACCAATGTTGACTGAGCCCGTGCTGGGACTGAAGTCAGGAAGGGACAGAAATGGAGAGCTGCTGAGGTTGTGGACATTGCAGAGTTAAGGCTGTGGCAAAGGGTACTGGTGGGCACCGTGACACAAGGGGAGAGCAGGGCTAGGGAGTGGCAGAAAACCTTGTTATAAGGCACTGGGGAAAGAGAGGAGTTTGGTGATCCGTGAGGAGGTATGAGCAGGAGTAGAGGAGAAGCGGGTGAGCCAGATGGTGGAAATGCAGCAACAGGGAGCCTGGATGAGATAGGAGATTGATCCAGGCAGCCTACGACATGCTGCCGAGCCCATCAACCCTCTTCACTTGGGGCAAGGTGGATACACCAGCGTGCTTCCTCTGCTCGAGGAGAGGAACCTTACAGCCCCTCCTCAGCTGCTGTCTGAAAGCCCTGGGTATCACAGGGACAAGCCAACGAAAGGCCACCAAGTCGGCCACCGATGCAGCAGAAGTGACAACAAGGTGGCTGTGGATCAAGAGGAGTGAGGCGTGGTTTGTAGGTAGAGCTACCTGGACACAGGCTGGGGCCTGATGAAGCAGTGAATACATTCTATATACTGAAAAAACTCAGACTTTAGTGTTAAAACAGAAAAAGATGATGTTGTGTTTGTACAAAAAGGCTTCAAGAGAATCTTTAACATAACACATAGGGTTCATAGCCAATAAGAACATTTAGAATTATTAAACAGGGTGAATTTTAACAAAAATAAATAAATGTCTGGTTCCTAATCCAGTTCAAAGAAATAAACATCTGGCCCATGTGGTCCCTAAGACTAAGAACAGCTAATCAGACAGGAAATGAACACTGTTCTTGTAAAGGCCCCAGGAGTTTCAGTGGTTTGTAATCAAATGCAACTTACAAAACAGTTGTGTATGGTAATTGCAAGGCAGACGTAGTGTTAGATTGTAGCACTTGACACAGTACATTTTAAACAATTTACTTATAAAAATCCATCATCCTTAAAGGACATCAGAGATAAAAAACTACTATTTGACCTGGATATAATCATGTTTATTTCAGGTGTAAATGTGGACATTTAAACATTAGCGTCTACGTGGATTGACTCACACCCATGTGGTGGTTTTAGGAACTGCAGGCTTTGGCACCACAGTGACGGCTTCTCAAGTTCACCCAAGAGGTTTGCATGCATTTATTAGTGGCAGTCAGTGTTTACCCATTAGCCCTGAGGCCACAGTTAAACTCACCTGTATCTACTAGAAACACTCCGTAGTTGTTATGCAGGTCAGAGCTGTCAGGACAGTTCTCTATGCCTTTGAGATACACTTCATTGGCTTCAGCAAAGCGTTTCTGCGGGAGATCGCAGATGAAACAACAGGATCAGAAACAGGAAAGAACTAGGCCAAGGCTGCTTAGGGAAGGATTAAAAGTCAACCACTAATTTATTCAGGAATTACAAAGTAGTGATGAGCTAAAATTATGTATGTGAGAGGGTGTTGCTTGACTTGTTGGATGTCTCACCTTTTCAGCATACAGTGATGCCAGACTGGAATAAGCATCAGCAAAATGAGGACCAAAGCGAATGGAGTCCTTCAGCAGAGCCTCCGCCTCTTTCTCCTTCTCCTGGGACCTGAAATAAATCATCATCATCATCAGTAACAGCACTATTATTGTACTAATCCAGTCATTGCTATTACCATGATTTTTGCTATCATCAGGACAAATGGCTATGTTCTCATACTTATTGCCGCCATCATTTTCATTCCTAGTGGCTACACTGCCAGTGTTGTCATCACAATACAGGATCATTGTAACGGAATACTAATTAATTTCAGCCTCATCTTAAAGGTATAATATATTAGATTATGATAAAAAAAATAGTTTTGATTTTTGGCATTTTCACAACTTTGCAGCTTTGGATTAATTTTCTGGCCAATACAAGGTGATTATGTTCATAAAAAAAGTCAAGTTCTAATCGTTTGTCGTTCCTTAGGCTTAGCCTTCACTTTGCTTGATGTCCATAGAGGGCTCCTACAGGTTTTAAGATGACTTAGAACAGAATGCAATCCTTATTTCACAGCCAAACTGGCAAAAAAATGTGACTCCTAGAATTTAGGAAAAGAAATTATCTACTTATTTTAGTTTTATTTATTTATTTATTTATTTCTCACTGGCAGTTGTTCAGTTCGCGATAAATATAAATGGTTCCTGATTTCAGTATAAATCATCAGTTAGAACAGGTTGAACTAAGTCGACTAACGTTATTTTCTTTGCAGCTTTGACATTTATCAGGTACATTTATTTTACCTTTGTTTAACCAGGTACTTTAATTGAGAGCTGATTCTCATTTCCAATAATGACATAACCACATTTAAACACAACCCAGCAAACGGGTTTATGGCAACTTGACCGAAGACCTACCATTTGTACGTTAAATACTTTTTATGGTGTTAAAAGCAGATTTGTAAATTCAAGACTTTTAAGACACAGCGGGAACTTTGTCATGTTTTTAAGTTAATTAAGTATAAGTTAATTCCTCAATTTTGCATATATTGCTCTCATATTGCAGATAATCAATACACAACATTAATGCAATACTGGAAAATGTGTATTCTTTTGTTCACATAAAAAAGCTAATTTAAATCAAGGTGAGATGTTTTTCCTGTAGGGGCAGAGAAAAAACTTTTATGTCTAGTGTTATCATTAGCCATCATCCATATAAGCAGCAGCACAAACACACTCCAAACATCACCATCATCATTTTCATCATCACCAGCTACATCATTACTACCCGTGCCAGGGGAGGTTATATTTGTGTTACATTTTTTTTGGTAGTTTTTCATTTCATTGTCATATTTTATTCATACGCACAAAGCAAACAGCACAACAGCAGACTCGCCATACCCACAGAGCTGCCGTGGAGTGGATCTGTGGTTTATTCTGTTTGTTTTCACAGCTCTAGTGATAGCACACACATACTAATGGAGCTCAACCTTAATAATGGACTTCATTTCAGCTTCTGTTATTGATGTGTTTCTGTTAGCGCTTAGGGCAGTCTTCACAATTTAACCATAAAAACAAACAAACAAACAAAAAGGCCTCCAACACAACTATATACAGACCCCGTCATATTCCAGTGAGAGTGGCAGGAGTTGGGCATAATTGACTATTTTCATTTAACGGACCCGGTGAGTCATTATGTTTCCAGCCCTATCATCTCTGACTGATGTTGCAAGAACTTCAGCCGTTCATTTTCATCCAAGCAAATGCATCTCAATTCAGCTTGTCTCGGCGGTGACACAATGTGACTCCGAGGCGCTGCATCATCATATGGTCTGCAGGGTCTGTAAGATTCAATGTAGTCGACGGGGTCTGTAATGTCCAAAGTGGTACAGGGTCTGTAAGGTCCACCTCTGCATGAACAGTGAGTGTACCTGCTTTGTTAGGTACATGAAGTAATGGTACTAA
>JAPTHA010000005.1:7794054-7813093 GCA_029814585.1 Gymnapogon annona | reverse complement strand
ACCACACACACACACACACACACACACACACACACATAAATAGGTAGGCGTCCATGAACAAATGTAGTAATGCTCAATGTGGTTATTGACTGTCAGCAGCCAATGGAGAGTTAATCGAATAGAACTCATTATCTAAAAGCAAGAACTGGTTAATTTTCTTCCATATGGCAGGAGCAATCATTTCCACAGAATCATAATTTTCATAGAGGAAATATTTGCAGTCCACTTTATGTTTAATATTTAGTTTACTGAACATATTAATCACATGCAGATCACATCCATAACATTGCCATTGACAGGCTTCCAGTAGCCTATTTTATTCTACTTGCGTACTCAATTATTGATGATTTCTTCTTCTTCTTTTTCCACCACTGTGGGTGATCTATACAATCTACATTATTCACCATTCATTCATATCACCATTCATTGCTTGTAACACTCAAGTACGGTTGAGTGCAGAGAAAACTGTTATTATTGCTGCCATTATTATTTGATACAAAAAAGAATCTGTTTGCAGGGTAAATTAACATAAAGTGCTGCACACAAAGACCCTTTGGCTAGAATGGAGCTATTTTCAATAGGTTTAAGCACCAAGGTAAGATGCACCCACAGTATCAAATTCTTGCATCTCAATATATTCTTCAAATAATGCACTTTTGTAGCTGCAGTTGACCTTGAAAAAACAGGTCATGATCACCACTTTTCAATAGGCTTCAATGCATTCTTCCGATAATTATTTTGTTGAATGGACGGACAAACAACCAAATGATTACAATACTCTCCCTCCAATGGGTAAAAAAAATAAGTGAACCAGTTCTTCTGCTGTGATAATTAGGAGGGAGGCTGCTGCATTATGCCTCCAACTGTGAAGGTCACTCACAATCACGTAGCATAAGGTGAACACAGTGTGATGAGGGACTATAAATGTTATCGCTAGAGCACATCTATTTTGTAAAAGCTTTTGCAATGACAGCGTGTGTGTGAGGGACTCTTACTTGAGGAGGTTTCCCAGGTTAAAGAGAGCTCGGTTATGCTGTGGATTGGTGTCCAGGGCTTTCCTGTAGTAGCGCTCCGCCTCCTCTGGGTTTCGTGTCAAAGTGCCGAGGTTGTTCATGGCGCTGGCATGACGGGGATATAACCTGAGAGGGGAAAGTCAGCAATAAAATGATGCAAGTACCCCTCCACAAACCGCTTAAGTATCAGTTTACATCCGAGTCTGTCCAGACTCATGTTATAATTGTAGCGAAGATATGGAAGGAATTTAATAAAAGGCACCCATTGTATTTATTTTTTGCAGATACGACACATGATATGGTAGGTCTCGCATAAAAATGTATTGGAAACCATTGGATTATTTGATGTAGAAAACAGGTTTGTGCTTAGAGATTCATGGCACAGTTGAGTAGAGTGTTGAATATCACAACATTTTACATAGATCGTACATGTACGAGAGTACAATTGGATATACACTAAAAGGCTCATCTAATACAGTACAATTCCGTGCATCTTTTTTTCCAAAATTGTCAGACAAATGTTGAGTCCTTCTTCGAAAATCTAAATTCTTAAGTCAAAAATTTTCCTCATTCATCAACTCTTCAATGTACTCTGTCTATCTTCCCATCACAAATCTGACACCCGTCAATACGGTTCCGTCCCTATCCTTAATGACCCTTTTAACCTGCTGCACATCCTTCCCATCTCTGTCTATCTGCTTTGCCAACCTGTATAAATCTTTCTCTCCCTCCTTACTGTCCAACCTGGCATACAAGTCATCGTAAGCCACTTGTTTGGCCTTTGCCACCTCTACTTTGACCTTACGCTGCATCTCCCTGTACTCTTGTCTACTCTCTGCAGTCCTCTCAGTGTCCCACTTCTTCTTAGCTAACCTCTTTCTCTGTATACATTATACTCCTGCACCTCTTCATTCCACCACCAAGTCTCCTTATGTACTTTTGCCGTGGTTTTAGAAAGACTGGGAACAAACAAAAAAAAACCCTGAAGTAAATTAAAAATATTACCAACTTTCTGTGCAGATGGCTAGAAAGGGATATCTTAGCAACCTCATAAATAAAGATGCAAACAGGCCCAGAATGCTGTCCAAGACAATCAACTCTCTTTTGTCCCCAGATTTAAGCTGTTCTTAAAATTCACTAATTTTAATAAATGATCTTGCCCCATTTTGTTTTAAGCATGCAACAGGCCAAGATTAGATTCTTGAAACCCAATGAATTACCTGCCTATTTGAAAGCTTACTGTCCTGTCTAAAGTTGTGGAAAAGGTGGTGGATCTCTTAGACTACAATCTATTTGAATACTTTTAATATTTTTGTTAAATTTCAGTTGGGGTTTAGAGGTCTACACAGCGCAGTCTGCCTTGGTGAAGGTTCTCAATGACATTTTGTTGTGTACTGCTGTGTACTGGAGATCAGGTGTTGTCCTAGTCCTGTTTGTGCTGCTTCTGACACTACTGATCATAGCATTCTTCTAACCCCACTGAAACACTGTGTTGGTTTATGCAGCAAAGTGAGGAACCTTGGCTTTTTAATATACAGTTTAAAAATTTTTTTAAAATATTTTTAAGTATTGTAAGAATTTTGATTAAGAATGTCACTAGTCAAGCCAGCAGTGTGGTGAAGGGCCGCTTTGGTCAAATCTGTACCTCAGCCAAACTAAAGCCATTTTCATCAGCTAGGGATCTGGAAACCCTCATTCATGCTATGCGCTAGTCTAGTATAAATAGTCTACAAATAGTTAAAAATGTAACAACAAGGTTTTTAACCAACACCAAAAAGAGAGAATGTATCTCACCAGTCCTGGTTCATCTTCACTGGCTACCAATTAAATACAGAATTGATTAAAAAAAAAACGTACTTTCTATTTTCAAAGTGCTCCGTGGCACCCAATATTTATCAGAACTTTTAACCCGTGACAGTCACCGAAGGGTACTCTGGTCATCCAACCACCAACTCCTCAACGTCTCTCTCACATGCCTCATAAATAAAGGTGATGGGGCCTTTTCTGTGTATGGACCAAAGTTTTGGAACAGTCTACCACCACAGTAAATCCTGCACAAACATCACCAGTTTTAAATCATATTTGAAGATCCATTTTTTCATCCCGTGCTTTATGTTCAGTATGACTCAATGATCTTATTTTCTTTTACCTTTTTTTAGTCTATTTTATCTGAATTACATTGGATGTCTTTTTTTATTTTGCTCTTTATTACATGTTCTCTTGTTTGATCTCTATTTTATTTTTTACTTATGTGTTTAACAATAATTTCTATCCCTGATTTGTCATTTTAATCTTCTTGTGTTGATTTAATTTTTTTTAAACTTATTTTATTTCTATTTAATTATTTTTTTTGTTGTTTTTAAATATCCTCATCTGTATCTGTAAAGAACTTTGGGTCAGCGTCTGTTTTTATATCTGTGCTATATAAATAAATTCACTTGGGAGTTAGCAGTTTATAGCACAGTATATTTGTGCATTTAATTCCATGTTAGTCACATTCACTCTATACCAAGTGTAATTGTAAATATTTGTTGTTTCTAATATTTATTTGGAATGCGTAACATAGTGGGGCGTTCACATTGTTTAAACTCTCTTTAATATTTATATATATATATATATATATATATATATATATAAATTGTTAGCGCCGGTCCTTCCTGACAGAATGCTGAAAAAGTGATGGGGGTGGGGGGATGGCTTTGCAGTCACTGACCTTCTTCAGATTATACCGTCTACACATGATGTAGTCTACCTGTGTGCTCCTACCTCCACTCTTACAGTTCCTGCCTATGTTCCTGCGTCTTCTGTAAAAAAGGATTCACTACAGCCATTTCCATCCTTTTTGCAAAGTCAAACACCATCTGTCCTTCTGCATTCATCTCCTGGATACCAAACCTCCCTCTGTTTCCTGCACCAACATGTCCATTCAAGTCTGCACCAATCACAGCTCACTCACTTCTAGGGATGTTCTGTATCACTTCATCAAGGTCCAACCAGACTTTCTCCTCCTCCAACTCACATCCTATCTGTGGAGCACACCCACTAACCCCATTGAACATCACCCCTTCAGTTTCAAGCTTCAGACTCATCACTACTCTATCTGACACTCTTTTAACCTCCAGGACATTCCTAACAAGTTCCTCCTTCAAGATAACTCCTACTCCATTTCTCTTTCTATCTACACCATGATAGAGCAGCTTGAACCCTGCTCCTAAACATCTAGCCTTGCTACCTTTCCACCTGGTCTCCTGGACACACAGTAAGTCTACCTTTCTCCTCTTCATCATGTCCACCAACTCTCTACCTTTTCCTGTCATAGTTCCAACATTCAGAGTCCCTACTCTCAGCACTAGACTCTTAGTTTTCCTCTTTTCTCTCTTCCTATCAACACACCTTCCTCCTCTCTTTTTTCGACCAACAGTAGTCCAATTTCCACTGGCACCTTGTAGGTCAACAACACTGATGGCGGTCCTTGGTAACCTGGGCCTCGACTGATCTGGTATGGGTGTGGTTCGCTTATTTGGTTTTGGCAAACGTTTTTACCTGGGATGCCCTTTCTGAAACAACCCTCTGTAATTATCAAGACACTGGCTTGTGCCCCCTTGTGGCTACATTGTAAAATTTGCTCCTTTTAATGACTAAAAAAATATACTTGCAGAATATAAACAAGGGTCAATCACATTTAATGCATTTAACTTCAGTAATTTTAGACTCTTATCACAACACTCTGAAAAACTCAGGCAATAAATGTAATAAAACTTATTTCTACAGTCAAAAGAGAAAACATGCATTTAATTCAAACTACCCAAGTAGCAGTATTGACAATTAATACAGGTTTAAACTGTTAATCCGAGTCTAAAACAGGAACATAACTGCCATTTTGTGATGCTATTCAAGGTTTGTTTCTGTTTCACTTATTTTCAGCCACATTGAACAGACAAATCCGATCATTCATTCAAAACCATTAAGATGGGACCATAACACACGTCTACTCACTATTACTTTTTAAATAAAAACTGTATTGGTCAAATCCAATTACTTAGGGATTCATGAGCATAATAATTTACTTTAGATGACTGAAAAGCAGCAGATGTGTGAATATATAGGATGTCTTATCTTTGTGTTACAGTCATTTGTAAGAGGTAGTCGATACGTTTCAGGCTGAACAGCGTAGTGCTGTCAACGATCATCTTAGGAGCCATTAATGGCTGCACACTTCCACAGGGAAACATAGCATAACATGATCTTGATTAGACTAAGTGGCTTGTCATAGTGATAAGGATAATCTTCAGACTAAATGGTGCAGATAAATCAGCAGTGAGTGTGTGGAAGCGGCTGTTTCAGCGCTGACATTTACTACCGCTCTCCATCACTGCAACAAAACACCTCAGTGTAATTGAAATACATTTTTATGGTTAGTGCCCATAATAGTGACACGAGCCTGACAAGACACCCGGGGGCAGGAAGGGAGCGGGCGCTGTAGCAATGTTCTTTACTGTTTCTATGGAAACCTCATTGAGCGGGTTATTGGTTTGGCTGTAGAAATCGCAAAGAGACAAGAAAGAGAACTGATCAGCAGAGTAATGGTATTGAGAGGCTTCTCCCCACAATGTGAGCTGCTTAAACTATGAGTAACCAAGAAAATAAACAGTCTAACACTTGGTGGCCCTTCCCTAGGACTGCAGGTCTGTTAAGATGCTGTGCAGAGAAATACCCCTGTAGGAATACGAGGTTCTACATTTCTGTGTAATTTGAACATTTGAGGATGGGCACCAATCAACATTCGTGTGGTGAAAGTGGTTGAGCACAACATCTCCTGCTTCAAATCCCCCTGAACCTATTAATGATTACGTGCTCAATCCTCGTCAGATATAGTCAAAAACCTACATGTTAATGTCTCGTGATCACAGTTGTATACCCCATCTGCCCTTCAATGACAGTCTGTGTGTGAAAGTCCGATATTTTCCCAAATATTAGTATGTTGGTTTTTTTGGAACCGGGATATTAAACTGACAAAAAACACTTCTGTCAAACCTCTCATTAGCTGTGTTTCAGATTGAATATTACCCAATGTGATTACTTACGGTTACATAATAGGACTACGTGTTACAATCCCTGATAAAATCAGCACTACAGCTGAAATGTCTTCTCGTAGAGTTGGGGATATCTTTTGTTGTGGTTGGAACTGGCGATGACCACTATGAGCCACCGACACAACACATTGTCAGTTGTGCAGCCCAGAGTTATTAGGTGTTTCGACCTTTTACCACAATACACCCTTGTCTGTGGCTGGCCCACCGCAGACTGATCCGACCTAGGTCTGTGTTGCATAGTTGCTCCATGTGGTCCTTTTGCCACCCATACTGTCTCCTTCTGCCTCAGCAACAGCTACTGAGTACACCCTTCAGCTACAGTAGGAAGTTATTTTATTCTCTTTTGTTGGGGGGCCTGTCCTCTGATCCCTACCTCCTTCAGCAGGCTGGAGGTGGAACTGGCTACAAAAACTCTGCAGCTCACCTGCACTGGCCGCACCCCCACAATCCAGTCTGTTGCCTCTGTTTCAGCTGCTAAGTTGGGATAGTACAGCTTTTTTTTTTTTTTTTTTTTTTTTTGAAGATCTGTTCATCGATGGGTGTTTTTGTTGCACATCAGTGTGGAGCTAGCTGCTATTCCTAGCGAGCTTAAGTTAGTCTTCCTCACTAGCTTCAATGTATGTGTTGTGTATTTTTTTTTTTTAATCAAAGAGAGAGCCAGAGACAAGAGATGCAGCTTTCTGGATATTTTACATTTCTTTTGCTGTTAAAATATTTAATTGATTTGAAGTTGTTTTTATGAGTACTATTATTATTATTATTAATTGTTATTGTTTTGAGTGCTATTCAGATTACTTAGAATATGTTAAAAGCAAAAAATCTAACAGTAAAAGAAATGTAATTTTGAGTGGGTGTAGATGTTGCACTGACATGTTTGACAATACCAGTTGCTAATACAATAAATGTGGTAAGCATCACTTTGTAAAACATGTGTTGATGAAGCAGAAAAAAACCCATGCAGAGAGGCCTTTTTTGCAGGAAATATGGCATTTCAATCTAAGTAGTGAAGCTGCCGGTCACTTCCGGACCAGACTCCATTAAGAAAAAGTAATTTAACCAGACAATTGCTAACCCTTAAACCAACAGCACATCAAGACAAACAGGCTGAGGTCCAGAGTGGAACCTCCCAGCCAGGTAGTGGCGTGGAAACAAAGACAGAAGATTAAAATTACAGCTGCACATCTGCTTCTCCTGGAGGAACATGCTTGAAAAAAAGAGCTTTGAAAGACTAAAAAAAGAGTGACTTTGGGAATAACAAAAGTTTAAAATATGAGGGGATGGAATTGATCCCAAGTCTCTAAGTGCCTTTGTGGAGAAAAAGCAAAAAGCAGAGGATAGTTGATTAAAGTAAGAGTGAGTGGTCTGCTGGGTTTTGGGTTATTATGGGCTGGAATGTGGGTTGGAGGAGGATGAAAGCAACCGAGGCTCTAGCTGTGTCTAGGTTTGGCGTGACAGCAGCCTGGATTAGCAGCGAGTTGTAGCGCTGAATCTACCACATACTGGCAACACAGTAAACTGTGAAAGCAGAGAGAAGGGGATGGGAGAGGAAAACAGGAATGCAACCAGGCTGTCTGAAGTCAGGTGTAGAGGAGTGTATGGATAGGAGGAAAGGTAATGAAGTGGAGGATAATGTAACAAGCATCCATGGACATCCAGGGACAAAAGTAGGTAAAAAGCATGTGAGGTTTGCACTGTTAGCTTGAACAGAGACTCTGGAAAGCACAGACTTTGTAATAATTGTACTTAATTTTTTGTTAACTGAACCAACAGTTGAAATGCAAACGGTTATTAGAGTCCAGGCATCAGTAATGTACCTTAGATTGTCAAGGCAAGCATCTACGTACTAGTTCATGACGACTAGTTCTAACATAAGGCCTTTGACTTCTTGTGGCTGATAGTTGGTACTATGACAATTTAAGACAGTGTGAACTCAACATAGAGAGAAAATGAAGTTTGTGAAAACTAGGCAAAATGTCAAATTTGGATGTGTTTATTCATGGCAAAAAGAGGTTTGTAGCCGCACTATTCTGGTAAAACTCCTTAATCCTATAGCGTCATAAAGGTGTGAAGCTCTTTGTGTTTTAATTTATCGACAATTATATCAAAAAAATCTATGGATGTTGTGTATTCAAAAATATCACCTATTATATATAATTTATGCATATGACATTAGGATGATAATAGTTGTCCAACAAATGTTCTAGTCTCAGGTATGTGGATTATTTTATTGATGTTACTATTGATCAGTTCCTCCAATCAACAATACAAAACACAACAAAACTTATACAAAAAATTGCTAGCATGTCATGGAACTAATGTTACAGAAACAGGCTTGTAAAACTGACCCTTCAATGCCAGTGATCATGGATAACCAGGTGACATATGTACATTCAGAAACAGCATCCAGCAGAACCTCATCACCACAACAGTGGGATATGGAGGAAAATGGTCTTTTGTAAGTGAAGTGGAGAAATTATAAAGAATTCCACAAATATAAAATAAAGAAATTTCTAAGCATTAACTTGGTTGTTTTCTCTTATTCAGTACTCACAAAACTTCACCTGATTTTTTTTTTTTATTATTTGTTACATTTGCTTCTTTTATTTGACACCACTGTGAACTGATTAGCTTCCCATTATAGATTGTGCACTTCTCATCAGGAAAGGCATAGTGTTTTCTTTTGCTATTTTACAGACCATGTATTTTTCCTCCATTGCTGCTTTACTCTGTGAATGTTTAATGGGCTCATTCCTGGCAAGAATTAAATTGCTATAATCCCCTTATCAAGATATTTGTATTCATTATACGCTTGTATTCGATTAGATTAGACACAGTTTATTGAGATTAGATTATCTTTAATGCCATTGCATATGTCACACGTAGAATACAATGCATCTATTAATTGACATAACTGTCCAGGGGAGAGTGAACAAGGATAAAAAAAAAGGAATGCAGAAGGTGGAGTCGGCCTGAGGATGGAGCCTCTTCATCTCTGTGTTTCTTCTCCATTGACAGGAACAACAAATGGATGCAGACTTTCATTAATGCAGTCTGTGTGCGTGTGATAGATGAACTGAGCACAAGATCTGAACTGCAACAAGGCCATTACATGCATGAGAGCAAGCACCCCAAGGCAGATGTGTGTGTGTGTGTGTGTGTGTGTGTGTAAATGTACTTACACATATTTGAGTCTATGTGAGCACATTCATCTGCACAACCCATCTCACAAACAATCCACTGCACGACGATGTCCACTATGTCCATGTGCCACTAAAGCTGTCACATTCCCGATGGGGACGTTCACTAAAAATAAACCACATACACAGCAGTGGATGCTCCACTG
This sequence comes from Gymnapogon annona, assembly GCA_029814585.1. Lineage (NCBI taxonomy): Eukaryota > Metazoa > Chordata > Actinopteri > Kurtiformes > Apogonidae > Gymnapogon > Gymnapogon annona. The sequence goes on along the minus strand of JAPTHA010000005.1, from coordinate 7,803,644 downwards.
GATAAAAGCCAGTGATGGGTGTATGCTGTCTTAGTGGAATTAAAAGGCTGTGGTGGCCTTGAGTTCTTTGCTGTCCATTTAGCCTTTCTTTAACCACCCTCTACGATTTCCTCCAACTTTTCCCAACGTGTACAGTGCATTGTCTCATAATATCAGGGTACAGATAAGGTGACTATTGACATTTAGTGCATGAAATAAGGCAATGTGATATAAACCTTATCCTAAATGTCTCTTTTCTTCTATCAGTTTGTATAACAGCAGCTCTGTAACTTTTTTCCTACTTGTAAGTTTTTCTGCCCGACTCTTGTGGTCGTGTTAATTGGACTCTGTACAACATGGACACGTGTCATTTTTGAAGCTTTTGTGAAGTAGTAGCTGGTTTGCTACGTTCACGAACCCCGGACCTTAATCCAACGTGGGATCATGAGCCAGTGTGTGTCTAAAGCTGAGATGAGCAACAGCGGTGTACACCGGAGAGGACCTGAGTGTCTACGGCAGGGGTCTCAAACTCGCGGGGCCCACGGGACGACACTTTGCGGCTCCCACCTTAATATGAAAGTTTAATGTTAGTACGGCCCGCGAGTTTGATATTTACGGCACTTTACAGTGTTGTGTGCGGAGCTAAACAAACCTTCCAATCACTGTGGGGTCTATGGTTCTCGGGGGCGGGACATCGGATGGGATTGATGCAAGCAGAGAAACATTTCTCAGTGAAAGCGTTGCCAAGGAGTGTTTTCTTCTGTACCTGTCTGGCTGCCTCGTTTCTATTGGCCAGGCGTGTGCCCAATAGCGCTGCGTGCTGCGTTCAGGACACTTAAAAACAAGTTTTTCTAAATTTATGCCCAGTGGAACGTTATATGCATATAAACGTGTATATATATTTATAAACACAGGTTAGTGACACTTAGATGGTCAATATGAGGTCTCTTTCTCTCTGACAAAATAAATCAGTGATGTGTCCACGTTGGTTCTCCATGCGTTGAGACGTTTTACGACCCCCGCTAAACACTTGATTGAAACTCCACTGCGGTGTTCGTGGCTCAGGCGGTAGAGCAGGTTGCCTGGTAACAAAGGGTTGGCAGTTCGATTCCCGCTTCCTCATTACTGTGATTTAATTTTCATCTTATTTTGTGTTAAAAAAATAAAGAGATCTGAGAAGATTGGAACTTTTTTAACAAAGCTTTTTTTGTGGAAAACCTGATGCGGCCCAGCCTCACCCACACTCTGCCTCCAGTGGCCCCATGGGAAATTGAGTTTGAGACCCCTGGTCTACGGCATCAGGCAGTGGGTTTGCAGTGCTGGCGTCGTGTGTACCGGGATGTGGATGAGTGAGACGGTACAACTGGGGTTTCCATCAGTTTGGGTGTGTAACGGCTGAACTAGTTAACCGTTCTACCAACCGTCTCTATCATCGTGATGGAGACCTAACGGCTATGGAATCTATCGTGGGTGTGGTAGCTATACTAGCTGTGCGACTACTGGCGCAATGACTTCACTGGACTCTTTTGGGTTTTTTTGGTTGGTTTTCCACTGGGGAGAGTGGACCGAAGAAGTGTGGGGAATTGAAAAGCGTGTGAGTGAGTGATTTGCTGTGATCTGTGTCTGCAGTTATAAATGGTCACGTTTAAACAGTTAGCGGTTAGCAGCTGAAATGCTATGCTAGCGGTGGCTACGTGGACTTTTCACTGCTGTTTCTCTACTCCGGAGGATGCATTAATGGCCCCTCGTTGTCGTTATCATCTCTGGGACTTCAATCGTGTATACTATGTGGTCCATGTTGTGCAAGAATTCAATTTGTTGTGCATCTGTTTCTGCTCTGTTAATTTTTTTCTACTCTTTGTATTATGCTGCTGTGTGTGAAATTTTCCCTCGCAAGACTAATAAAGGTATATTAAATTTTTCCACAGCAGACATTATGACATTTTGATATTTTAGGGCAGGAAACACACAACAGTGTATTTCTTTGGTGAAAGTGTCTGCATTCTGATGTGTATAAATGTCAGTTCAGTGGAATGGCCTCCAGTGTCAAGTGAATGACGCAGAACCACCCTTAAAAAAAATGTCTGTTAAATAGGCGGAAGCTACAAAAGGTACAGAATCTTTAAAGGGGTTCTATGTAGTCATAATATTCCAAACAGCAGGAGGAGGTCACATACAGAGCACGACTAGTGTCCACAAACTGTATCAGCACAAATAAAGCATAAAGCTCATCCTTTCATGGTATCATCAGCTTTCATTCTTTAAATAACATATAATATTCACATGTTGCCAGCCAAATAATAACAATAGAATTACATATCAATAACGTCAACTCCAAACTTTCCTTGTATGATGAAAATGTTTATATCTACAAACTGTCTTTTAAAAGGTGAATCACATTAACAACCTCAAAATAAGTGGAATTTATACATGTGCATTACAATTTATAGATCACAGTGGATCTACAAATACACAAAACATTTAATAAAATTACATTTACTTCTCTTCAGACGTTTCAGGTTGTTAAAATTAGTTTGGGTTATTTATATTTTTTATGAAATGAGACTTTGTTTTATTGTAAATACAGGAAAATTGCATGAAAATGTTTACATTTTCTCTGAGAAAAATTTTAAATTGTATTTACAGATTATTGTGACAATCAGCTAGATTAGAACCTTTGGCGGGCCACATTTGGACCCCGGGCTACATGATTGACGCCTCTGCTCTAAACCATGTATCGACGAATGGAAACTTTAGCAAAGATAACAACATCCCCATAATAATTTTATACTTTCATTAGCCTCAGACTCAAACTCATCAGTGTTTCTACCTTGTTTCTCAGTCATTCTCCTCCAATCTGGTCACCTTCTGATGGTCAAAGGTCCCATGGTGGTAGTTTTCCTCACCATGTGAGACCAACATATGAATCACTACCTTACTGCCTTAAATCAAACAGCGGTTCCTCCTTGGAGATTCTAACCTTGATATATTTGATGTGTCAGAATAGTGGGTTCAATATTCATTCATTCATTCATCTTCTGAACCCGCTTTATCCTTTGCAGGGTTGCGGGGGTCACTGGGGGCCTATCCCAGCTACTCAAGGGCGAAGGCTGGGGGGGGACCCTGGACAAGTTGCCAGTGGGTTTAACATGATTCAATAAATAGAATCTACAAGATGGAGAAGAATGTGATTTCCAACCTAATTGTCATGGTTTGAAATGGGGGAGAAGCTCAGATGATTGAGATTGAAGGGGAACTTAGAACATTTATTAACAAAAACTCTCACACAAACTAAACCCAATGAAGATTCACCGAACCAAAGCACGGACACTCAAGTAAACACAAAGAACCAGACAAACCAGCTACAAGACCTCAGACCAAACATTAATAAACCCAAACACAAACCAGAATCTTGACACAACGGGAAAACAGAGTCCAGATCTCAGTCCATGATAGATATTGTCCAGGTTATTGTAGAGGTGAGGATGATTATGAGGCCACGCTGCTCGCTAGGCTATCTGCTTCCTAAGAAGCAGAGCAATCAGCCACAGCTGAGCAGCACGGCCAGGGTGTGGTTCAGCCACAGCCTGCGCTGACCATAACACTAATGATTTTGCAGAATTTTCCAACATGATATTCAAATGACTTCAGGTTAAAGGACATGTTTGGTGATTCTATGGAGTTGGATACGCGTTAAAGACACTATTTAAGGATTATATGCACGAGTGATGAAGAAGTGGATACCATTACATAAGAGCTTTGATGTGATTTGGATGAAATATTGCTGATGGTGGGTTTTATCCAATGGGTGTGAGTTCAGCATCTGGAGGTTTAGAGAGTTGGACAAGATCTGTGTAAGGGATTACTCATAAGTTATGTACGATGGTCATGGTTTATATGTTTTATTGTAGTCTCCTTGATGTATGGGTCTGTTGTGGGGTAACACTCTTTGGGTCTCACCCTCTTCTCTCCCTTTCTCATGGGAATCAGAGGCTTTTCTCATAACAGTCCACATTGTTATGAGAGCCTATCCTGAGACTCTGGAAGAATGGTGAGAGAGCAGGGAAGGGAGGGGTTGAAGGGTCTTCTACTTAACCTCTGTGTTAGAAGGAAAGAGTTAGTCTTTACCTGCTCAATACTATTGAACTGTGTAAACGCTCGTCTTTATTACTGTACAGCAATAAACGCCTGGATCCTTTTGAAAGGAGTCTCACTCGTGTTTCCATCCACAAAAATTCCACATCTGTATGTGGATCAGGAAGTGGATCCTTCACTACTGAAACAATCGACTATTTCTGAGTATGTCTATGACAGTGGGACAGGACGGGACAGAATGGAGACACACCATTAGTCAATGTCTATATTCAGCAGCATATTAATCCACATTTAACGCTTTTGTGAGTATTCCCTGCAGTACCACAGATCCACTGTGTGTGTTACTGAGGACCTTTCGCACGCCATCTATTATAAGAACTGATGATACACATTTGTTTAAAGATGATCATTTTGAATCCCTACGTTTGCCAATTTCCCTCTTACAATCATATCTTTTTGGACCAGAGGTTGTTGCTGGTGATGGATGGTGCCTCAAACATACCCAAAGTAGCCCCATCACAGATGAATGAAAACACGGACTGACCATACTGATAAAGAGATGATGTGTTCCATGCCAGTAATTGCATTAGTATGATAAATGTTATCAGAGTTCTATATGTTAAGAGTAAAGTCAACTTATAGTCATAGTGTATGAGAAGAGAAAAGAGCTGCACTGACAGACATAATACAATACTAAATTAATGCTAATGTTAACCAACAGGTACTGTAGCCCCTGATTAAATACCATTAAAACTTGCTTATGACTGAAGATTTTATCAGACAAATTAGGGTCACTTCCTAAGTAAAACTACATAATTTTACTGAAAAATATGTTTCATTCAATAAACAGAAGAGCTGAACGTCCATCTCAACAGGCAGCAGACAGAGGTGAAAAAAAACAAACCCTTCTAATTAAAGCTTTAGTAACACTTTAAGAATATTTCTATTTTATATTATTCAAGATATTATTATTATTCGATTTGTCTTCTTATCACTGAAAGAGGACAATTTCCAGTTATATTTTGCACATAAAGTTTACTAATGAAAAACTCTTATTTTGAATATATAAAAAGCAGTTCATTTACAAAGTTTTGAAAATAACAAATGGACAGCTTTGGCACAAGAGCAAAATTTTCCAAATTTTTTTCAATCAAAAACAGTGATGTGAGAGTTGGATGTACTTGGCGAAAAAAAAAAAGAGATCTTAGGAGGTCATCACAGGACTTTACATGTGATGAGGATGAACTCTTACATTCAGGCTCATAAAGACTCAGACTCAGACTGAGTTAACATGACGTGTTTCTTTCCACACATTTTTCTCCTATAGTTGTTCTGTTTGAAGAATTAAACAATTTTTCCCCCACTGATTTATCTTTGCACCATGCTGTGCTCAGAATACTTTATTGGAAATAGCTCTGGCCTGTTCTAAGGTCAGTTTAAAGGTTCCAGTGGCTTCATATCTGTCTGTTCTTATGAATGCAATATCTCAGGAATGCCTGGAGGGAATTTGAGTAAATTTGTTTAAAAAATGTCCACTTTAGTCATAGAGACTGGTTGCACAACACCAGAGAACTGCATGAGCAGATAGTAGGTATATCTGGTTTAAAGATATTTTCAGATCCAACTTGACATCCAGAAGCCACGTCTCATCAAACCATACATTATGCATTAAACACCTCATCATGGGGTCTTTAATGTTCTTCTACTATGGGTGATGTTCACTACTTAGCTGAGTTTTTTTTATGTCTCGCTGAATCTTTAACAAATGTGATAATATGCTACAGCTGACAGGTTATTGGACATTAAGGAACCGCAAAATAATAATAAAAAAGAAATAATGGAAAATAATTACAGATTGATGAGAAAGCATGAGTGCTCTATGGTTGTGTGGTGCAGTAGATACTATTAAAGTGAAATAAAAGCCTATTGTTTTTTCCGTTTGCACTGTAAGACTCATTCAGCAACTGTTCAGCTGAGTGAAGCCTATTCACTAGAACGCAGGTGGCTGTTTGACATCGTGTAACGCTTGTTTCATTTGTTTGACAATTTGACACAACATTCATATTATGTAGTTGACAGCAAAACAACTTCCAACCTTGTTTTTTTAGTGCACTGGGCCATTTCTGGCACCTGATGCAGTCAAAACCATTTATAGTCTTTGCCTCAATGCTGTGTAGTGATTACAAAGCAGCGAGATACATAGCATGAAAAAAAAATGAATGCTGCTCTTGGTAAAAAAACAAACAAACATAAAAATACAAAGTAATGATCCATGTACCATCAAAAAGGCTGAAAGACTGTTCAAATGCCAAAAACGTACATTGCAGAAAACAGCAGTAAAGAAAGGTCTGAGGGTATTGGAAAATATTGAATAGGAAAATAAATATGCACAGGATCCTTTGGGTTCTAGGAAGTGGTGATGCATTATCCTCCTCACCAATGATGTCATGGTGATATCGAGCTCATTTACACAACAATAAAGATGGCATAATTGGGAGTGATCAGATCATTGTAAAGATCAGATCTGATGTGTTTACCAAACCCTGGTTCACAGGTTTTGGCTTGTTATTGGGGATTACTTTCAGAGCATGTGACGACTGACTCCAACTTCCTGTTATTGTCTCCCACTCAAGTTGGGCTGCATCATTTCTGTTTTCTATGATGCGCTGATGTAAAAGAACAAAATCAATCAGATGAACAGATTTATGTGCAGGAGTATTTCTCTTCTTACTGTCATCTGATAAACCACATCAGGTTATACTATTTATATGATCACTTGGATAATCTGAACTATATAATAATCTAACAATAGATATCCGATCACGATTAGATTAGTGTTCATGTCAAGTGTTCAAGTGTCTCATTGATTATGGCATTTGGGAACCTTTGGGACAGTAAAAACAGTTGTATCCAAATGTCACATAGATGAGTTTGTGCACCATGTCACTGACACTCTTGGATCAAGAGCTTGAAAGAGCTGTCAGTTCAAAAGCTCAGTTTAACAAATGAGTAGACCTGCATATAGGAACTGTCAGTTATGTGAATAATTTACTAATAAATAAAGTTGAGAATGGACATAGAGTTTATGGATATTCTTGCCATTGTGCCTTTACTGATGTTGAAGTACTGTCCTCTATGAGATCTTCAAAGAACAGTCTTAGAGACTGATCTCAACAATTGCTGTCACTATCTTTGCAGACTTTTAGGATTCTATAAGACCGAGTCTGAAACCTGGTTTTTCAAGTGGATTCATCATTATGAACTGAGACATGCTGGATGTATTGACATGGAATAAACTCTAGATCAGGTATCAGAGCATTTCTAAAGTCCAACCTGCCTGCATCTACTGTACGTACATGTTTTTATCGTTGATTTTACAAGAAAAAAAAAGGAATAGTGCCACTGACAAAATAGAGACCAAACACAAGAACATTAAGAGTCATGACTTTACAGCCAGCAGTGTAACCTGTCTGGCTATAATTTCACACCAGGCTGAGACTAGAAAGCAGCTGTAGAACTGAAAAACAAAAAACTTTTTTTTAACAAATATATGCAGAGAAAATAGTTTTTTGCAAATTTATTTTTTAAGATGAGTTTTATGCAAATATTGTTCCAGCAGCAAAGGCACAGACTATTTGTATAAGAGCACTTTTTTAAGTACAACAATGTGACAGTGTAATTCTGCAATATTACTATTATTTTATTATTATAATATATTACAAAGTCAATTCACTTTTATATAATTGTGGCCAAGTTTAACCCTTTACAGACAAGAGTAACATTGACGCCACATTACTAGATAACCTTTGAACCATTCATGATAGTAATGAGTTTAAAATCATCATTAATGTGAATCCAACGGTGCCTGCGCAACAATCAGAGCTAATTACTGGTGTGGTCATCTGATACAGAGCCTTTTTTGAAATTGGATGGAAAGCAAAGGTTTTCCAACAAATAAAATATGACGCAGTGCATGGAAAATATTAAATAGAATGGCAAACAGTGGTGCTCAATACATTTGCTCTGTTCAAATATTGTTGTGCAGTGTTCAACCTAATGCCATCATCCCATATTTTACAAATGTGTAGATATATTATGCATGTTTGATGTTCATTGTAATGGGTGCATATTACTGAGCCTTCAGAGCCAAACTGGGTCTGAGTCCACCATGCTGAAGGTGGAAATACATCCTTCAGGTGCTTTTGGTGCAAATGCATGCTGAAAATGAAAAGTTTGACAAAGGCACATATTTTGAAGCAGTTTTCTTTTGGAGGCATTCATGTTCACGTGTTCCACCAAAACAACTTGTCTTCAAACCCTAATTTGCAAAAGCAGATTTTTTTCTGTCGCTTAATTAAAAAAAAAAGCCTATTTTTCATCCTCTGTGTTTCATCTACTGTTCTATCATAGATAAAATAATGATGTGATGATATTTTATATCCTAAAGATCAAGGGTCACCATCATTTCAATGTCATAATAACCAGTAGAAACCTTTTTCAATCCATTATTCTAAGTACTGCCGGGATGAGGATCAGCACCTCCAAATAGGAGGCCATGGTTCTCGACCGGAGAAAGGTGATTCGCCCTCTCCGAGTCCGTGGGGAGTCCTTGCCCCAGGTGGAGGAGTTTAAGTATCTCAGGGTCTTGTTCACGAGCGGGGGGAAAATGGAGCGTGAGATCGACAGGCGGATAAGCTGAAAGGCGAGGCTCTCAATTTACCGGTCAATCTGCGTTCCTACTCTCACCTATGGTCATGAGGTTTGGATCATGACCAAAAGGACAAGATCCTGGATACAAGTAGCTGAAATGAGTTTCCTCCACAGGGTGGCTGGGTGCACCCCTGAGGCTTGGGAACATCTCGGGGTCCCTCCGGAAGAACTGGAGGAAGTGTCTGGGGAGAGGGAGGTCTGGGCATCCCTCCTTAGACTGCTGCCGCTGCGACCCGGCCCCAGATAAGAGGCAGAAGATGGATGGATGGATGGATGGACATTCTAAGTAGTATTCACCACACAGACAGATGTAAACTAATACTGTATATGACTGGACCTACAACTATGAGATGCTACTTTTAGTTTTATTTTTGTCGAATATGTTTGCAGTTAGGAGAGTTCTAAGGCATTCATTGAATTACTTAATATGAGTCAGAGAGCTTTAGTGCAGACCTGAGGGCGGTGGTGTAGTGGTGAATGGCCTCCTGGTGCCGACCGCTGTCTTTCAAGAAGTTAGCGTAGTTGTAGTGGACTTTGGCATTATGAGGCAGCGTCAGGATACCAGAACTGAAATGAGAAGGTGGAGGAATGGAGGAAGAGGAAGAAGAGGTAAAGGTCAGTCTTAAGTCTACAGCACAATATGTAAGGTAAACACACATGTATCTAAGGAAGCAGAGGGGAAAACCTTCAGGAAAGGAAAGGATGACGTTTCATAAGCACCCGCCTAATGAACCCACACACACACACACACACACACACACACACACACACACACACACACACACACACACACACACACACACACA
>JAPTHA010000005.1:7755355-7769651 GCA_029814585.1 Gymnapogon annona | reverse complement strand
CACTCACAGTCAATATAAATAATAAATAATCAAAATAAATAAGATGGACAAAGTAACAATGTAAACAGTACTATAAATAGTGAAAATACTGCACATCAGTGTAAACAGTACTATAAACAGTGAGACTACTATATATCAGTAACTTTGTTGCTTGTCAAGCTATGACTTGACATGGTCAGATGGTGGCATAATTCTTACCTTGCACGAAATCCATAACACGTACATAAGAAAAATTGACAGCAAGATTATCATAATTAATCCAAGAAGATCAACAAACATGTCGGCAGATACCGTACGATGACAGGAAAAAACTGCAGTAAAATATTAATGATAAGCTCTGCCTGGTTTCAACTAATTAACTTGTGATAATCATTTACAGTATCTGCACAATGTCTGTGTTTGATAAAAGATCACCCTAAATGTAAACGATGACCACTACCGAGCATAGAATATTAAGATATAATATTCACTGCTGTGGTTTGTCTTATTAGTTTCCTTTCAGTAGTGTCTTATCCTGTTGAATAAGTTACACCCATTTTTAATGAGAATGTAAAGATACAAAAAGAGCTGTGACGTCACCTTATTGTTGCCATTCAGTGAAATGCTCTACTGTCAGTCACACAACGCATATGTTTATGGATTCTATTGTGTCAGAGAATAATGAATGTGGTGGATTTGCAATGTTCACAATTTAGCATCTTTTGCTATTGTTTTGATTGGTCGATCCCTCACACCCTGTGTGGACAGCGATACATGGGCCTACACCGTAGTTAGATTTTGTACCAGGAGCAGTCAGTTTTTCTATATCTTGCAGCTCTTCCAACAACTGCAAGACTGTGACATAAATGTTGGAATATTTGGAGGAGGTATAAGTTAACCAGGAAGAAGGTCTGCAGTTGAGTGTGTACCTTGCGTAACTGTGTAGTATAGCTACTTTTATTCTCACACAAAGCTCTTCCTCCTCCTCAGGTCTAGGCTGGTGTCAGTGTTTACACTTAAACTAAGCAGTTGAAGAGAAACTCATCACACAAAGAGAAACAAGTATTAACAAGGACAGGAAAACATGTAGAACAGTGATTTATGAGAACACAGTTGTCTCCCAGTTTGAATTCAGTGAGTAACATGGTGTCGCCATCTTGGGTCTAGTTCTAGAGGCTGGGTCTTTGTGCCTGAGGATGAAATAAAGCTATATACTATGTTCGATTAATGCCAATTGACAAGAGTAGGTACAAACTGTTGCAAAAAGAGAGTTGTGTGAAGTGTGAACATTTGCATACACGTATGCAAAAAATGTCACTGAACCATTTGATAGTTCCATAGTATAGATATAGCAGATAGTTGTCTTTCATCATTGCTGCAGTCACATGGTTAGACGCCACAGAACCGCCTGCATCTAGACAATTTACAGCTGTAGAAAATGTAGTTTGTCTGGTCAAAGGAATTTAGGAGATAAATAGATCATTGAAGGCTGTAACCTCCAATTGCTGATGAGAATGTGTAAATGATCCTGCTGCTTTTCTTGGCTCTACTGAAACTGATCCAGAGTCTGCATTTAGTTTCTTGATTTGGACTGAGAGGAGAAAGCTGAAGAAGGAAGGTGCACATTTCCCCTTATTTCACCCCTGTAGCCTTAAAGTACAGCTTCAATTCAAAACTAATCACGCTGATTGTATTTGACTATTTATTTTGGATAATCTTAAGACATAAAGCTGCTATGTGACTGCATGACCTGAATGTGAAAAACAGGAATACTCAACAAAACACAAAGCTGGAAGTGTTCAGGAACAAATCATCACTGGAAAAAAAAAAAAAAAAATCACACCTTATTCCGTTATTTTTCCTGCGGTGGTGACCAAGGGATGTCTACCTCTGCAGAGGCGAGTTAAATTCTCATGTACAAAATGTTCTGCACAAACATAGCGATTGTACTTGTACATTCAGGGGCACGCAGCTCTCTCCTGCTCTGCTGAAGCTGTGATGGATGAAAAGAAAATTATTTTGAATATTTTGATTTTTGCTGGGTGCAAGAGTCAACAGCATAGCAGTCGTGACTTCTGGAGAAAAACTTACCAGGAACAGTTTCATGTGTAGAATAAATCGTGTGGTAGTGAAAGGAAGCAAACCTCACCTGGCAGCACTTAGTGTGACTAAATGATATTTTCTGCCAAGAAACATTCTGTGTGAGGAATGCTTTCACCCAAACAATGCAGTGCACTTTAATAAAACTCCCTGAGCTGAATACAATCTCAAATGTACAAAGGAGATAAGTAGAAAAGCATTGGGGGAGAAAGAAATAAGAATGTGATGTGCTAAGGGAAGACATAAGGTTTTCAATAAAAATTACAGTTGAGAGGGAAAAAAACCCATGTCTTTTACTGTCTTTGTAAAACACACAAACACATACCACATAAATGTGGTGACATGTCATTTTCAGAGCCGGATCTATTTCCATGGTAATGCAGAGAAAACATGGTACCTGCTGGAGTTTTCTGTGTTATTCGAGAAATGTATATTTTATGAACCAACTCTTACACTTCAGATCCAAACACTGGAGCTGGCGATTTATTATAAGCATCATGAAGTACACAATCAGAAGAGCAGAAAACACACACACGCTCTATGTCACGTCTACCTTTCCTTCAGTCTGTATGATTTAAATAGACTATACAGTTAAGGTTTGACTGGACTGACCTTCCAAGTACATTTCCTTTCAACAAAGCACTGATTAAGAGTCCCATTGGGATCTGAAGCCATTGTGATGAACAGGTCTTAAATACACATTGTGCTCATTAGGGGGACATTCCAATAGATCCATTATGGCGAAAAAAGAAAGGAACAGCTGGTATTAGGCTAATGAATCACAGCCATCTTTGAAAACTGTCACAGTTAAGGATTATACCTAAAAGACATCTGAAGCAAATTATCTACCCTGAATAAAAAAAAAAAAAGAAATCAATTAAAATCTGATAACAGCCAAGGAATGTGGATGACACGAATAATGACTGCCAACACATGCACGTCAATCCATCTTATCCTATTTACCTTAGACCCCGTATAGGCTTAATGTATATATTACTGATAGAAAATTACTCTATAAAATACCCTGGCATCATAGGACTGAAACTTGATGGTTCTTTAAATTAACTGGGTCCAGTACGTGCTGGATTTGACATTATAGACCACTGTGGAGTTGACGTCATAGTCCACACCACCACAGTTTTGTACAAGATCCAGGGGCAGAAAAACATTGTTTCTCAACAGAGACTGCAGAGAATAGAGAAAAAAGTGGAGAATAAATGTCTTGTGCACAGGTTGTCTGAAATACTAAATAAGTTGAAGACGCTCTCTGAGGCAAAGCATAGACTATAGTTGGACACCATTAAAGGGACGGACTGGACTGATGACACTGACTGGACCAGGAGTGATTAACATTACTGGATATTAAACAGCACTGATCCAGACATGGCAATTATATTATCTCTCAACTATACATCATGACCATACTTCAACACCTGTTTGTTATTGTTTCCGCGCTCATCACAACTAACATTATTATTCAGCAAGAGTTTTTTTTTATACCGGATGCCCTTCCTGACACAACCCTTGTAAATATCCAGGTTTGGGGACCAGCACAATGAGACACACGCCCCCTTGTGGCTACAGGAAGCAGCAGCATGAAGGGTCTTGGCCAAGGACCCACACTGGAAGCTCATCCCAGGAATCGAATCCGGGTCCCCTATGCACCAGCCCCGTGTCTTAACAACTGAGCTATTCAGCCGCAACCAAGCTGGAGATGTACTTCTTTTATTGAACTCAAAATTAATACATAAATTACCTAATTATTATATTAATATATTAATACAATAATTGCTTTAATTGTTCTATGTGATTAAAAATGATTTTTTTCAGCGTTAAGCAAGTATGTTGGGAAAACTTGATTACGTCCAGTTCTGAACAACTGCAATGAAAAGTTGGTGTCAACACCACTAAAATAAGTTAAAGGAAAAATTCATGTTTGAGCTGATTTGACTCAAATAATTTGTTGTAACACAGTATCTGTGAATTTAATTAATCTATCATTTGCAACGAAGTTATATTGACCCAAATAAATTTGAACCAATATAAACACTTCATCTAAAACCAACAGAAATGCTTAACATGAATGAAACTATATATCTGTAGTATTCCACACCCCTTGGTATAAATAAAATGGAAGAATCTACACCTAGATTTAACTAAGCCGTAGTTCAGATCCTTCCACTGGATCGTAACTGTAGGGATTAATATGTTTTGGCCGCAGCACATTCTTTAACTAATATAGTGAGTTTGGAGACAGCATCACAACTGGACTGTGTTTCAATGTGTGCATTAAATGTGTGCATTAAATAAAGCTAAATATGACAGTGTAAGAGTGTTTTGGCCCACTTCTGGACTGCCCAATAGGTGAATACAGGGAAGCTGATGAAAGTGTCTTTGCCAGCCTCAGTGTGGTCCTATGTATGTGTGTGATACCACTGACGACCAGCTCCTGGACTGTATTTTTTGTCTGTCAATGTCTGATGTCGCACTGTAACACACATTTGGCTGGTGAGGCGTCCAGAGCTGAGATGGTGTAATAATTTCCCGGAAACAGTACGCAATTTAAATACTACTGGCTTCATACTGTGCTTTTGGATATGCTAAATAATCCTGCATGCCGTTTTCAACTGTAATGAGCATGTTGACTCAATGATGATGTGACATCAGCTGACAATTCTATGACATTTCGTTACCAGATTCATTGTGTGTGTCTGTGTAATGACAATAAAGGAAGTCTAAGTCTCTCAGTCTAAGTCTATGTTAGCGTGGAATGACGGACAACTCCATGATAGTTATATTTACATGTGAATCCTCATTATCCATGCTCCTTTTAATGCACAGTTCAGGACACAACCACGAGCAGCACATACAAACAACGGTAGCAAAAGCAAGTGATGGACTGGTGTTTGAAGACTCATTCTTTGAGCAACAGTGTCTGTGTAACTTGCGATTTTAATGCATCTAGACTAGGACACCATAAAAAATAGAAGTTAAAGATCTAATAAAAATGTAAAGCATTTACATAATACACATACCTAGTGGCTAATAAGATCACAAAATATGAAAGGAATGGCTCAACGGTGTCAAATTTCTTTTCTTTCTCTAAAAATATCATATGTGCCTGTCATTTATTACCCTTGTGGTATATTGTCAATTACCATGGTTGGTACATTATCTAAAAGTCCTTGTTGCTTTTGTCTGTAACCATCGTGGATAGTCTGCCACCATTGTTGGTGTAGTTCTATATAGTACCTTACCTACTAGAATAATACAAGGTCAGTTTAAGTTGTTTTGTTTCTTTCTTGGCAGAAGCTGTAAAAGTTGTTTGATTTTTTTTCCAACTATGAATTGAAGATGGGGGTGGGAGTATATAAGTTTATTACTTCTTCCCACTTCCTTTCAGGCAAAATATCATATTGAATTTATGTTTTCCTTAAAAAAAAAAAAATGCCGGAACTTGATATGAAACGTTGTATGGAAAGTGTAATGTGTAAAATATGTTGTTGTTGTATATTTATTTATTTTTTGCCTTTGCCTGAAATAAAAAGTTATCAATCAAAACTGTTGCGGGATTCTATCCTTATTTACAATGTTCTGACAGTGTCCACAGATATACTCATGTGCTTAGTTTATAACCACACTCTGACTGTGACGGCAAGGAGATAAGAGGGACTAAAAATGGGCATTGAAATACAACAGACGTCCCAGACTTCTGCAGCGTAACAGCTGATAGTTGTTCTTTCATTTTTTCTTGATATAGTTCCATATTAGCCCAAAGATCAGATCCTGACACATTGGTTTCATTTGACTATCTCAAAACCCAGTTATTTGTTTACAAAAGCAATAAAACCCCACAAGTCTAGTGCACATATAAACACACTTACAATGGTCTGTCTCACACACAGTCCAACTATATTTTACAGCCACTTTTAATTGATATAGTGATCTGCACCATCTGTGCCACAGCTTGCATCTTACTCACACTTAATGTGGTTAACCAGGCATTCAGAACAAACAGATCAGTGGGTTTCTGCAAAACAGGAAATGCATCAGTGGGAGGACGCTTCAGGTAACGTGGAATCGACAAGGTCTGATCAAATGACGCAGATTGGGACAGTTACAGATGCTATGTTTCTCTCGAGAGCCAAATAGAACATCATGTTAGCAGCAGGAATATGCTGATCACATTCCATCTGTGATCTTCTTATCTTCAACAGAAAATATTCCTCCAGCATTTAATCACCAGACAACAAGTAGCTTAAGTGAGATCGGAATCATTAGCTGTTTTGCCAGACACATTTTATGGACGTTTCGTCTTAAAAATACTTGACAGGAGCCGTAAAGTCAGTTTCATGACAAAAAAAAAGGCTTTACGCTCATTTGAGTAGATTTAGTCTTTTATGAAGGCGGTGTAATAAAGGGGGATGAAACAAGTTCCGTACAACAGGTATCTTGCGCGACTAAATCCGTTGTTTCTAGTGTTGTCCCAGATATTTCCATTAAGTCCTAAAAGTTTTCCAGTAGTTTAACAAGTAATGAAGTGCGGTTTCATCCACGGAAACACTTTAGAGTCGAGTTTATAACCTCCAAACATGATGAAAACACACCTCATTGTCATTTTCTTTTGTAAGGTTTCCCAAAGTTTACTACAAAACAGCCCAACTATTACACAGAGTGATGTACTGATGTGTGATGTGTTGTGAACTGAAAATCGGTTTCAAAGTCATTCCAGTGTTTGTGAAAAAAGGAACTTTTTAATAGAATTTTATTCCTTTAAATGCTATCTGATGCCTTATTTTGTACATGCATAGAAATGGTACCAAGTAACTGGTGGCAGTGGATGGTGTCACTCTGGGTCAGTTCATAAATTGAACTTGATATGATCAGATCACTTTCATTCAATTTATTACTAACGTCCTCTGAATGCAGTGATGAAAGAATACAAATACGCTGTTTTAAAAAAAAAAAGCTGACACTGAATATGACTTTATGAGCCTATTTTTAAAAGGGAAATATTTCCTGCTCTTGGACTGTGAAACTTTTATGACCTCAGAAGTATTTACAATAAATATACTTAGTACTTCAACTGTTTTAAATGACTTTGTATTAACTTTTTTGTCAAATATGCTTAAAACTTTGCATTACAGTAAAACCAATCTCCTAAAGGGTTGTAACTAGCTCTAGTTACAGGGGTGTTAGATTGGAGCTGCTACTCCTCTGAGCCTCGTCATCATCTAAATGTAATTCTAGGACATGGAGCTTATTCATAAACTACAGTAAAACAGGTTGACGCAGTGAAATGACACTAACATTAACAGTATCAATAGAACCTGGAAGAGGTTAATGCTATGAGAGAGAACGCCTGCAAAGGCACCGCCCCCTTCACTGAACAGCCAATCAAAGACATCGGTGCAGTTTAATTGGATGCTGTGATTAAATGTTTCTACATGTAGCTCTGTATCTGTGTTTAAATGACCCTAGTGTCATCTTTACTGGTCAAACAACCAGACCATAGAGGCTTCTGAACCAAATTACAAAAATGACAGGATGATGCATTTGACGTGATGATATTGCAGAATCAATGAGCGGAATCGTTAAATAGAGTAACAACTCCAAAGAACCTTGCTACTGAGTTCTCGATTCCCATTGGTACCTCCCACGCAAACAACAGGAAGCCATAGAATTCACACCCAATGTGTTACTTTATCATCTATTCATCACGGTCTTCTCCTTACCTGCAGTGAGAAGATACAGTGGAGGCAGAGAGCGACCATCACTAAGGCCAGCAGGACAGTGGCCACGTTGCGCATGTCGGACAACGACTCCACCAGGGGGATGCTGCCCACCTGCCAGTCGTAACACAGCACGACGGGGGTCAGGAGCAGCCAGGCATTGAAGGACAGCAGATAGGAGTAGGTCAGAACTCTGAGGAGAGGACACAGCGAAAAAGGAGATTAATAGAATGGATGTGAGACGTGAAGGGAAGTCAACAAAGAACAAAGCAAACACAGCCTGATAAAAGCCGGACACTGTTTTTAACATTGGGTTCTTTATTACTGGCTGTTCCCGGATGGATAGCTCAGTTGGTAAGGCACCGGGGCTGGTGCATAGGGGACCCGGGTTCGATTCCTGGGGTAAGTGTCCAGTGGGTTGTGTCAGGAAGGGCATCTGATGTAAAAACTCCTGCCAAATCAAACGTGAATTGGATTTGCTGTGACGACCCCGAAAGGGAAAAAAGCCGAAAGAACTCATCGTTACTGGCTGTGGAAGTCGTGTCCATCACTCCATTCCAAACCATTTTTTGTGCCACAGAGTGGTTTAATGTTAAACAATATTTTCACGGGCTGGTCTTTAAATTGTGGCGGAAAAATACAGCATCTTCGCAACATCACAACAACATAACATGAGTAAAGGCCTCTTTTTTATCTGTGCAAAGAGACTTTAGGAAGACATCTGTTTTTGTTGATTTTGCTAGCTTGGGGGTTTCAATTTAATGTATTATGTGTTACCGGTTACAACAGCCATTCTAAGAAGGTAGTGGATGTGACTGAGGCATCATCTTGGCATGTGTCAAGACTGAGTCACGCTGCAGAGAGAACCTCTTAATTTTCCAAAATAAAACATCAGTCAGGATCCAATAATAAATAAAACAGAAATAATTTGGCTCGGTACCAATTGAACCACGGACCAGTACCATTGCCCATGTCTTGATTTGTAGAAATGTTTCTGCTCCCTTTCATTTCACTGGGTCAAACATATAAAATTCCTTTCTTTATTTTTTTAAAACCTGACCAGTCAGAGCTTGAGTTCAAAATCAGCATCCACCTAAGTTCAGTCCCAATGACCAAAGTAACCGCCCAGAATCGGAACAGCAGAGGAAAAACACTGCACTGTTACTCATAGCAATTTTCCAGACAAGATTATAGTTGTTTTCAGTCTTCGTGGCCAACACATCAAGACAGTGTCCCCTTTAGAAATTTGCTCCATCTCTCTGTAGCACTTAATGATGAGCTATAATTTGTATTGTCCATATCTTACAGAGGATCGTCTAAGAGTCTCAACTTATTATTTGTGCTCTACTGGTGTCTATTATTTGCTCCGGGGGGATATTCTCTGTAATAGTCCAGAAACATCACAGAAAAGTGGAAAGATAATAGGAGAAAAATGTGTCTCCCCTTTATGTTAATGATGTTTCGTTTAAGTAGTTTACACACCTTCCTGAGCCAATTATTTTCCAACTTAAGGGAAAATGTAAGTGCGTTCAATTGTGCAGCTACAATGTGTTTACTGTGTGTATCTTTTAACATGAATCTACTGTTAGGTTATTACACAAATTTCACATATGGCTTACGTAGAGATGTCAAGTTGGACATGCAAACTTAAACCAGCATGAAAAACACAGATATAGATGTAAAGAAACGTTGACCTCATTTTCTTCGTTGAGTGTCACTGAATCCAAATTATCACCACATAAAAGGTTGTTTTTTTTTTTTCCATTTCTCAAATGAGATTAAAACCTTTAAACTGCAATAATAATGGTTACATAATGTAACTTTCAAGCAATATCTTTCAGTAGCCCTAGTAAAGACCATGTCGACTTCACCATATCTGCATTAGTTTTTGTGATATTGTTGCTTTTTGACTGGGGTGTAACAGTTAAAATGAGTTTTACAGAAAACGTTGGAAAATTCATTAGAATTTAAATATTCAAGTAGGATTCATTACATTTTCAAGATGTTTTTAAACGTGTTGGAGAGTGACGTCAGCCTGATGTGTCTGCACAGAAGCACATCATATCTTCAAATGTTTGTATTTATTTCCTGTGATATATAATACTTGTAGTGACGATAATTCTAAACCTAAATGTATCCCTGGGTATCGTTCAGTCAGGATTTATCTGTGCTCTGGGATCTTCTTCCTTTCACATTGAACAGCAGTTCTTTGTAACCTGACATTTAGAGAAAATCGGAAAAGCCTTCACCAAGTCACACAGTGTCTTAACTGCTAAAAGCCTATGTCATGCTGTTCTTCATTCTGATTTTTGGATCGTTGTCCCTTTTTTCTGACCCTTTCTCCATTTTTTTTCAGTGGGTTGAGAGCTGCACAGCTGTCTAATGTATTGATCAATCCTCAGAAATCTACTGAAACAGGACCGAGCCAAACTGGAAATGATCCAGGGACACAGGGCAAAAAGAGAAAAATACATTGAAAATGCCTATATAGAAATATGAAGGAACTTCCCACACTTCCCACAGAGCTGCTGGTAATCAACCAGTTACCCATTTGCTAAGTACCAAAGGAAGGCTTCGTTAGAGCAGTGGTGGGGAGTAAATTTCTGGCACATAAACATCTTCAAATTTACCCACAAGCCCTAGAACTCCAATTGGTTTTCACAAGGACTGCGGAACAGGACTATAGTGTACATACTAATTAAGATGGTCAGACAGCTCAGTGGCTGAGGGACATGTCATTACTGCCTAAACCTGTTCTCCTCTCATCTTCAGACATCTTCAGCATGGCTTAGAAGACACAATGTGCCTGCACACTGATGCCCTGTTACTCTAACCATTAAACAAAGGCAAAAACTTTTAAGTGCCCTATTACTTCTCACTGCAGTCATGCCTTAGTCCTCCGCTCATTCCTACCATTAATTAATGCTTTAATTTAGTTTTAATTGATCAGTTTGACTCTGAAGGTCCTTGCCCATCACCTTAATGTAATCAGTGTCATTTACTTCAAAATAATACAGATTTGGGAAAAATAATAGCAGTGACACTCTTGTCTTTGTGGCTGGATCTCATCAACACTAGTATTTCAGTGTTTGATATTAATGAGAGAGACTATAGCAGCCCACCAAAGTCTGAATGCCCTACTCAAACTAGCTTTAAACAAATGTTTTCTTACTCTACTTAAAAAAAAAAAAAGTTTACCTGACCTTCATTTGACAAAGTATCTCCATTCATACAATGACACAAAAATGATAAAGAACTGGTACAAAGAACTTTCAGTCCCAAAGGTCGGACTGAAAGGTTTACATTCTATCATCCTTACCCAAATGAATGCATGCGAATCAGAGCAAACCAGAGTAAACCATTTCTACAAGTTTCAGTTTCTGTATGGAAAAATATCCATTTTGCAAAATAACTGCAGCACTATGAACAGGACATGAATATGAACCGAAAATATTATAGCGAGTAAAGTCTCGCTGAAGCAAGTCGTTATGATGCAAATCCCTTTGGGGACAAATTTGGTGTATGCTGCCAAACTATTACACAGTTCGTTCACACACATTCATACACCAGTGCAGGGGCCCTGGAGGGAACATGGGTGAAGTGTCTTTCCCAATTACACAAGGGCACATGACAAGAACAGAGATTTGAACTGCCAACCCTTCAGCAACACACAGTGATGCAAAGGAACAAAGTTTAAAAGATGGTATCTGTTGGGTCTGTGTAGATGATGAAACCAGGACTAGAAGAGTCTTATCCATCAGCGTCTTTGTGTGAGTGCAGGTTTGGTCTACAGTTGACAGTGGCAAGTGAGGCAATGACAGGCTGTACCAGACCTCAGAGAACCCAGGAGTCAAAGACACACAAACATAACATCAACATAATCAAACACCAGTGAAAAGGTCTGGAGTCTGAGGCAGGATTTACCAAAATACAACCTCTGTTCACTCTTATTTATGCTCATCTTTTGACAAAATGGCATCAGATGGTCAACAGTGAAGCCGATAGCTATGTGTGAATGTGCATGTCAGTGTTTATTGCTTCATTTCTTTTTTTTTATTACTGCAACAATGTGAAGCACAACTGTCAACTTTCACGTTTGCGTTCCATTTTCTCACATTGGGGAAAAACAATTGTACAAATGATGTCTCCAGAGCGCAAACACATGACGCGGATAGAATGCAAAACACTTACCGCGTGCAGAAGTGAAAGCTAATTACCACAGTTACGGGTGAGCTGAGTTGGTCTGACTGTGTCCCTACAGGTGTCGACATGGTGCAGACAGTACAGTGTGTTACTACTTAGATTCAAGCCTATACCTGATTCACCTCCTTTACTCTGTCAGTTTCCCTGCAGGTGTTCCAAACGCCACAGACTGCCTTCAAACATAGTCACAGTAGATACAGTAAACTCCCCACCATGTGAGAAAACGCTCACGTGTCATTCTTTTAAGTCACATTAATATTCTTTTCCCACAACTGACTTCCAGCAAATCTGAACACAACGCTAAGTCAATTCCCCTCAGTGATTTTGGCGAAACGAGGTTATCGCACAAAAGACTGTCTTCATCGATTGTGACAGAGGTCGAGCTGCACTGAATTCTGAACAGTGAGGCAGTCGAGATGAAAGGGCTGCAGGTTAGATATCGATTTCCCTCCAGGACGAGCAAACGGAATAGACGGAAGCTCGATGTAGCTAGTGAAGCCACCTGCTGACGGGCCGAGGCAGGTGGCGTACCCTCTGGACACCACAATAAAAACATGTCAGGCAGACGAAAGGAGTGGCTGCTGCCCCTCCTTTCTTTGGATTCCTCTTCCTACCTTTGTTGCTTTGACTTCTGCTCGGATCGGCCATTAAAAAGAGTGACGGTTGGCCGGAGACACAGGAGACTGAAATAAACAGGGGCCAGGGTCAATATGCATACAAAGACCTGCAGAGGACTTACAGAGGTTGTCACACACTCTCACACACTGATGAGGCGAGCCTCTGGTGCGGCCTCTGACAGGCCATTTAGCATGCAGCCCAATGGTTCTCCACCTGCCATCATCTGATGGGTCTGGGCCGTAAATTGAATTCCCTTTTCTGCACTGTGCAAGAGCCTCTAACCACAAATTATCCCGCACCTGCAGAGGCACACCTACACATCAGCAGAGGCAAAGAGAGAGGAGAAGAAACAAAGCAGAGAGGGGAAGGAAAAAAATACAATTGAAGTATCATAGAGCAGAGGCAAAATGAGCTATTCATCAGGTGCTGTGTGGGCTCCAGCGCTAAATCTCATTTGATGGGAAAAGGATCAAGACTTCAGGTGTGAAAAAGCCCCATTAGCTTTTCCACACTTAGATGTGAGATACCTGCCTGGGCAGAAATGTCAAATGAACGGAAAGGAACTCAGAGGAATCAGGAAATCCAAAACGCATTGAAAGTTCACAAGAGTCAATCAACTTCAGGCTTCTTATCATCCTTACTAATGTTTTTTTTGTGGGTTAGCAATGTCATTTTGTAGTGTATGAACGTCACTGTAATATTGTCTTGTGAAAAATCTAAAAAAAAAAAATTAATTATTATTGAATTCTGGTTAGTTTAAGTAAACCATGACAATTTTAGCCAAAACTTAATCACATCATATAATTGTGCTGCACATTTGTGTTATTTGGCATCATAAAAGGCTCATAAATTATTAAGTAATGGCAAAAAATGTGTATTGTAAGGTCACTGGGAAGTTACCCTATGACCACTGATGAACACATCTCTACTGTTCAAGATGACAATTTAAGTGGAATATGGACCAACTAATGACAACACCTCATACACAGATGGAGTGGAGACTTAAAATGAAATAAATAAAAATGCTGTTGTTATGATTCAGATAGAGGTAAGTAGAAAACAACATCAAAATAGGTTGTGTTCTACATCAGGTGGCAGTTTTATTCCAATACCAATGTATAACCAAATGCATACAGTATAAGAACTGGTCATTTTCATCCAACTTCATCTCAGGATAAAGTATACTGTTGCAGTTCAAAAATGAGCATTTATGAGTAGATGAGCAGAGGAGAGATTGAATAACGGAACAAGGATTAAGATTTTGAGAAAATCATCTTAAAATCAATAACAGTTAGAAATAAAACTAAAGAATGGACATAAAATAGACATCAGCTTGATGAAACTTAGCAGGAGAACATAAGCATGTGTAAATCATCTTTAGTTCACCTTCCTAAATGGAGGACTTCTTGTATTGTGATTTCTACCATTATCTATCAACACCTCCTTTCCTGTCCTTAATTTTAGACTATCTTGAATTTTAGAGTCAGGTTATTTGAAGACCTAAAAAACAGCATTTTCACACAGAAGACTTTCACTGAGGGTTTTCTGTTTCATTCACTGTCATCGCTCTCACAAACAGAAATATATACTTTTACACACACACACACACACACACACACACACACACACACACACACACACACACACACACACACACACACACA
>JAPTHA010000005.1:7712691-7739872 GCA_029814585.1 Gymnapogon annona | reverse complement strand
ATAGAAGATGTCACTTCTCCTCTGCATCCAGTAGGTTATTTTCTCCAGGGGCACACAACTGTTGACTTCTTCCAACCGATCTTTAAATGTTCTTAACACTTGACAAATGACTGCCAGCACCAAGAGTAAAATGGAAGTAACATCTACCACTTCAACCCCTGTGAATCACTGTCACATAAATATTAATAGTAGAAAAGCTGATGGTACAACATGCAATGTGATGTTAAACGTGCTTTATTTAACTTGAATAACTATGATCAGTAGAATGATATGAAATGAAAGGATAGCAAAGCATTCTGGGAGCCATGATCACATCTGTGACTTGTATCCAATCTGTTAAAGACAGTTTGGACAGAACTAATACAATTTTTGAAATCCAACCAGGGCCACTTTCATACGTGGTCCTAGATCCACTGTGTACTTTCAATGTGACTTCAGTCTGAACGGTCAGGTCACATTTATCTGACCTTTACATTGGAATGCGATATCATACTTCTGTGTCCCAGGAGGCTGAGCAGAGGGAAAACATATTTACTTCTGCTAAACATAGTTTGTCTGTGTGGTCATGTGTTACATCAGGAGCTCCTTTGTATATGTGGTCACTTCAGGGTCACATTCAATTCATACTGAAAACTGATAGAAGTCACATTTAATGTGTGATATGAACCAGGTCACACAAACAAATCTGATTTTGACAAAAAAATTAAAAGTGCATTAAGACATACTGTCTGACTTATTTACAAAGATACCAAAGCATGTCAGTAAGCTAGAAAGTGATACTATAAAACACCTTTCTAATTAAGTGATGTACAACATCAAACAATCCATGGCAAAAGTGGTTTTAATTCAGTATGAAATATTTATTTTTGATGCAGATATAAGACGAATTTCTTTCTTCCTTTTTTATAATTAATGTTGATGGCTGATCAATATCTGCCCTGATATACTGGCCAGGCTTTTGGATAGATTTCAACTTCAAGTTAATCATAAATAATACATGATTAGTTGACACAAAAGACACTTGTATTATAGCTGTAAAATGTTTAATAAATGTAGAAATAAAGATTTCTTCCCATTATTTGAAATAAAAAAGCAGGTACTCCAGGTATGAGATTAGGTTTTTAAGTGGATGGTTTGGTTTAACTACACAGTCATCTCTCCACTAAAAATGTAGTTTTTGCTTTGAAATGCACTTTTGAGTCATTTTATAATCACTCCACGGCCCTCCCCAGTCCTCCACATTTTGCGTCATGATCAGAGTGATATGCACCAAAGTATAAACCTTCCCAAAAAAATCATCTGCCTGTCAGATTAGGTCAAATGTTCATTGCATAAAATCCAGGAGAGGATTATTATTGGGCGCTGAGCCTTCCCAGAGAAAAAAGGCCAGCTCAGGATCAGAGCCGGGACAGGGTGTGCTCTATGTGTGTACCTCTTCTTCCTGAAGAGCCTGAAGAACCTGCTCATTCATCAAACATACAGATATCCTGTGCTTCAGCTCCAGAGCAATTCCTCAGAGTTAGAAGGAGTGCTGTCTTCATATTAAAACCATCTGTCTTCACTAAGCACTGATTTTATTGAGCGTCTTTATGGAGAAACATGTTGCTCTGCTGTTTTTAATCTCCTGAATCCATAACAGGGAATGCTGGGCTGAGCTCTTTCCTACCAGACCCAGTCCAACTAATGAAAACCGCACATTTGAACAGCATCTATATTCATAAGTGTCGATTAGTCCCCACCCCTTCCATCTGCAATTTGTGAGGAGGTTAGATGATTGGGCTAAATTAACTCTTCATTTTAGCTGTCTACCAAAAGTCCATTAAAAAGAGTGATGGTGCAGGAGTAGGATGTTGAGTTAAACGGCCTCTGCTTCTGAATGAGGAAAGAAATGGTCAACTATAGACATTAATTACATGGGGTCGCTTAAAAATTGAAAGTTCTTTGAGACATGTTTTGTTATTCCAGTGACATTATGTGATCCCCAGTTTACCAGAATATACACAGAACTAAAAAAAAAACAAACGCCAAAGAATAAAAACAATGTATCCACAGACTGTGTCACTCACTCAATAAAGTATAAATATAACGGTTTACACTCATCAGTATTATGGTATCATCACATTTTCTTCAACTTAAAATTCGTAGCTGGTTATTTAGACAGCCAGTCAGTCTTATAACCTTCATATGTTCAATCAGCTGATAGTTTACATTATAGCTCTGTTAGCATAGTACGGAAAACAGCTACTGAATCACCAAATGCCCTGTTGTGTTGGTTTTCTTCACCATTGGAGACTGAAGAGGGACTCACTACTCCCTCTAGTGGCGGTAGAAGTATGGTCAGCATGAATAGATTCAGTACATTTTTCTATTATCCAATACACTAGCATCTTTCTCATAATTTCAGACATCGTTCTCATCACTTAATTACTCATTTTTAGGTCATTTGTAATGTTTGAAAGTGCCCATTTAAGCCACTGCCATTTGTGAGCAGCGCAGTTTATTTACATGCTTCCTCTGGTTAGTACTGTTGGCTGTTGGTGGTTACAGATATGAAACAACATGCTGAAAAGCCTCAAAGGTTCATTCTGTTACTAATTCAACATTATTTGTTACATCCTTGAATTTTCTCCAACGAATCCTGTTTCCGCCAGTTCCCCCTACCTCCCACCATCTTTCAAACTTTCTTCATGGCCACAGACAATAGCCCAGCACATCCAAATGCTTTAATTATTATATTGTGAGCCAATTATAAGAGAATAGCACGTGCATTGGTTGTGCGAGTAGGTTTAAGAAAGAATCGGACAAAAGCAATTGGACATACGATTCACCTGTACAGAAACTGTTTCTGAACACACCGTCTATGGAAATTAATTCACAGAAAATGCTTTATATGATCAAAAAATATTCAGCTCTGTCATGGTGTACCGATTAGCATGGATGAAAAATGTAGTTATCCTATGGTAGTATTAGCCCAGACTAACCTACTACCTAGTGATGTTTAAAAGAAATGGGACATAGTGCTCTCACTCTGAAATTGTGCCAATCCCCTCTGTGACCTGCGATGAAAAAATATGATAACACACACTTCTCGAAGAAGGTTATGACTCTGTTTGCTGTTAATTATCAGTTCTCAGAATGTAGGTTTTACTTTAAAACCTGAAAACAAGATCCGCAGTCTTCGATTAACACTAATGAAATTCACCCAGTTACTATAAATTAAAAAAATAAAAATAAATAAATAAATAAATAAGATGGACAGTAACAATGTAAACAGTACTATAAACAGTGTAAAAATTACACATCAGTGTAAACAGTACTATAAACAGTGTAAAAATTACACATCAGTGTAAACAGTACTATAAACAGTGATAATACTGCACATCAGTGTAAACAGTACTATAAACAGTGAAAATATTACACTTCAATGTAAATAGTACCATTAACAGTGTAAATATTACACATCAGCGTAAACAGTACTATAAACAGCCGTTATATGTAAGGCTGGACACAAATGCCTCTGGTACTTATTGAGTTATTCAGACAGCAAATATTCAGTGGTTGGTGAAAATTACTGATACATTGTTTTATTTTAGTAGCCAGTTCATTGCAGGGTCCCCATTCACACACACATTCATACACAGGCAAGGTGGGTGAAGTGTCTTGCCCAAGGACACAACAGCACATGATCAGGAGAGAGCGGGAATCGAACTACCAACCCTCCGGTTACCAGACGACCTGCTCTACCACCCGAGCCCCACTGTGCTTTAAACTAATATAGAAAAAAATAAATTCTTTAAAAATTGGTGTCGGACATAGAAAACCCCTATTGGTCAATGTCTATTTACAATAGGCATTAAAAAACTGAATCTATGCACTAATTCCTGGTATAAACGGTAATAACAAAAAGTGAACCAATTCACCGTTTGTAGTCTTGAAATCTTTTTCTGTTCCTCCAAATCCAGCTCCCCCAGAGTCCAGGAATACTTTGGTGTGCAACTTTATTTGTGGCTTTTTCCAGTATGTGTTTTCTCTAATTGGACACTATGTGATTTGTTTCTGTACCATTCCAGCAATCTGAGTGTGATTCCCTAAATCTTTCTACTTGTATAGTTGATGTTTCTCAGGAAGCCCCTGTATAAATGAGCATCTTCCAATCTGTCAACACACATGCTGCACAGAGGCTATGTTCAAGAAACCAGCAGTTTTCAGTGGCTGTCCACATCCCTTAATGACACTAATTTGCCAAAAGCTGATAGAGAGTGGGCTGGCAGACGCTGAACTATATATGAGTGGGTGAGAGTCGAGGTATTAGAAGTCCGGCACAGATTCCAAACAACGCATTAGGATTTCATAGCATTGCTGCTGCTATTTCTGATGGCCAGCCAAGTGCAGTGTTAAGTCTGTTGGAACTTCTGTGTTTCTATTTTGGTGAGGACCAGGGGCCACATGTACAAAATGTGCGTACCCACAAAAATCTGGGATACAAACTTTTCCACGCTGATGGTCAGATGGATCAGGAGTGAAATGGCTTTGGAAATGTACGCTGCTCCATGCCAAGTTGTACACACGTTTCAAATGCCTTCGATCCATTGGTGACACTTAGACGGGATGATGGAAACTGTTAAGAATGTGAATAATGTGTTAATAGTGTGAATGTGAGTATTGTGTACACCAGAGATACACAGATGTACATTTAACACACCAGAAAGCCATCCCACTGCCAAGGTCGCACCATAATAATAATAATAATAATAATAATAGTAATAATAATAATCGCACCATAAGAACCAGACGCAGTACCAATCCTGGCCTTTTTGTCCTGAGCTTTTGTGTTGAACATGTGATACATGCTTTTAATGCAGTTAGTATCAGTGAGAACATTTTAAAGTCTGTTGCATTTAAACATCGGTGACACGAGGCTGGGACTGTGTATCCCCATCTTCTTCTGAGTCATTGCCTTTTGGAAAATACAAAATTGTCGAATTAAACATGAGTCGTGGTCTTGAGTTTCTTCTTTGATATCCTGGCGCGATTATGCATAAACCTTTATTTTGCGTATCTGTGAACATACTATTGTATGACCAATATATTGAATATATGTTGAAGTTACAAAATGCACAATATATATTTACCTTGGGGGTGATCGAGTCACCTACAGGTGCCAACCCCAACCTCTCATGTGAGAGTGGTGACACCTACAATTGCATTTGATAGACCTCCGCTTGATGTCATCTGATTAGAGGAATCCCACCTGGAGGCCCCATTTATTACTCGTTTGCATATTATAATAGATGCGTGGAAAGGGTAAGCTAACATATGGGGTCAATTCCATGCTGATTGGGATGTACAAAAGAAATATGCACGGATTTAGACGTATGAAGAGTTTTGTACATCTGAATTGTTTTGTTCATATGGAGTTTTCTGGATTTAAGTGTACGCCAGGTTTTAGTATGAAATCCATGCAAGTCTTTGAACATGAGGTCCCTGGTACGCTCGGTTTGAATGTTACTTTGAGAACACTTTGTCCAGTTCTTGCTTCTTTAATGACAACCCATTACCTTTTCCTGCCAATATTTGTCGTTGAACATCCAACGCTACGTTAGACAATGAAGTGACGCAAAAACAAGGTCTTTAAAGCTTAGCCCAGATTATATATATATATCTGTATTTAGATTTGACAATAGTTCT
This sequence comes from Gymnapogon annona, assembly GCA_029814585.1. Classification (NCBI taxonomy): domain Eukaryota; kingdom Metazoa; phylum Chordata; class Actinopteri; order Kurtiformes; family Apogonidae; genus Gymnapogon; species Gymnapogon annona. Next base: position 7,734,184 of record JAPTHA010000005.1, on the reverse strand, counting down.
TGAAGATGGAACAGTTTTACGATGTTTATTTGATACAATCTGGGAACATTCCAACAGCTCAATTAAAGCATGTTATTAGAAAGTCTAACAGATAAAAAATATTCCTTTCCAGACCAGAATGTTTGTAAGATTTATCTTATATAAGACCTAAGTGTGCCGTATCATACTTGTCAACACAGACCATTCAAATCCTTCAAATTCACAGTTTTATATTGAAAGAATGTTCATTGCGAACCTACAATAATGAATGATGTGATGGCTGAATGAGATATGCTACATATGACACAAAAGGTGATTTTTCAGTTAATAAACCAAGTTATCAATAGATTAAGCAATGATGTTCATTAGTGTTAGCTGCAGCTCTCATCAACTGACAGATGTTTCATTCATGCTTAATCATCATCAGCCCATTTATCAGCAGCCTGGCGACCAGCTGAACAGAAATATCCAATCCCATTCGGACCTCAGCCAGAGGCTGAGCAGACAACACAAAACTCACACATTCACTCACACACGCTACCAAGCTACAGCTAGTACCACTACAGAATGTCCATCTGCTCTTTTGTCACATTGTGATACAGTGACATGGACATGGTGAAAATTGGCCTTACCTTCAGTAGTTCAAGAGATAGAGAAGCCCAGGACCTGACTTGATGGACTAAGCTTTGAATAAGTAAAATGGAAAAGTGTTATATAATTCCAAACTGTATTATTCTTATTATTATTTGCTACTCAGACGTGCATATTTAAAGAAGGTTGGACTAATTCAACATGTTCAACACGGTAAAAGTGAAAATTCCTACAATGTACTCACAATATAAAGTCCTCTGGAGGCCAAAACAAGTGAGGGAAGGTGAGTAATGACTTGCTACAAAAAGGCCCCCAGGTTAAGGGTTGGCTCCCTTCCACTGAGGAATGCTGCTGCATTGCTAGATTTATTACCACTTTTCCAACAACAAACTGACCAATGTGCAGCCACAAACATCAGCCAAGTACAAACAGACCATTAGGAAGTTCACTGGTGGAAAAATGGGAGTCAATTTAGCAGTGCAGTAATGGGCCTTTGCTGTCACTACCAGAATGAGCCACATTTGTCCAACTAAAAAACTCATATGATTATAGTTATTGGCTGGCACTAGCAATGCTCAGATTAGGTTACATTTGTGATTTGATTTGCAAGTAAATATACCAGCAATTGTTAATGAACTGGCCAACTATTACGCTTTCACTTTTAAAGATAGTACAGTAGTTGCGTCACTGAATATATCTTTTAAAATGTGATTTTGCCTAGGATATGCAGAATTTGTGGCCGCTTTATTCAAGATTGAATCTACTTTGCTGCATGTTGCTTTAGAGACGTAGTCCGACTTCATGGGACCGGACTTTGAAAGGAATAATAATGACATGGTGAGAAAAAAATACTATTGGACGACCAAGAAACTCAGTTGGTGGCAAAGATAGTAAACATGTAGTTTTGTGCTGAACAGCTCAGTGGACTGCATCATTCATAACAGGTGATGCATGTCAATAATACGGAAACAGCTGCTACCTCCTGTACATTTTACCTCAATTTTTAAAAACTAGATGAAAAGGTATTTAAAGAGTTAAGAATCACTACAACTCTGGTCAGACATAAACTGCACAGACGTCACCAGTGAACGTTTTGATAGCATCCCCTCCCCCACTTTCGGATGAATAGTTTGAAACGGATTTGTCAGTCACGATAATGCCTCCCTTAACACCTGATGTAGGCTGTTGAAATATAAAGTAGTCATTCAAGGTAGGAGACTGTGTTCAGTCAAGAACTGGAACTACAAAAATACAATTAGTGTAATATTTTCCATTCAAGGAGTCTCGGCCAAAATAGACAGTATAATATAATATACAAACTGGAGTGTTTGCACTAGATGTGTGAGGGACAGAACAAATGATGGGACAAAAAGAGGTGTTTTCAGGGTATTATACTGCTGAGTAATACATTAGTTGGGAATGCCCGAATAGAGAATAAATACATTAGTTGTGGAATGACTGGAACACATTGAAAGATGGAAGGATGCAGGCAGAGGAGCATTATAATGACTGATAAGTGAGCATCAGTGAAGAGACCGAGTGGGAGGAGCTGAGAGCCACAGTCTCTGATCCTCCTCACCTCGTTTCTCTTCATGGCTTTATAAACAAAACGCCTCTCACGTCTCCCTGATGTCCTCATTATTGCCTGTCTGCTCCTGAGCCAGCAGGAAATTTTCTCATATTTCAAGGAAATGCAGAGTTATGTATGGAAGAAAGCAGGTTAAGAGTCATGCAGCATGTCAGAAAGGTGAAGAGGGAAGGAGGGAAGAATGAAGAAAAAAAGGTTAAGGAATGCAGAGGGGAAAAAAAATCTGCGGTATAATTTATCCTGCAGGGGGGAGGGGGGTGCTCTTTCTTACCAAACTTCTGTTTTATCACTTCTATCATCAGTCATCTTCAGTGTTGCTGGGAAATTCTGAAAATATACTCCAAAGTACACTCTGACGCGAAGGTCAAATCTGGAAATCAACCTTTCCAGAGGCTGCATTATTGTATACTTTTATTATTCCTCTTGGTACCGTAGCCCGATAAGCAATATGTTAACCTGTAGGTGTGGGAATTGTTTTCTGCTGAGGGGACACTACAGGAATTTAGAAGAAGGGGCTAAAAAAGTTAACAGACACATCCAAACTTTGCACAAGGTATACGTAAAGGTGTACGACACAGCTCAGAACACTAAAAACAATACACATGTAAAGGTGCTGGTGGTTGACAACTGTCTCTGCCTTCTGGTTTGGTTGGTGTAATAACACAGAACGATAAGGTCTACTACACTCAAACAAATACATCAATTTAATCAAGTGGAAACAAAACCTGTTCCTCCTACTGCATCGGCGATCTAGTTTCCTAACAAGCATATCAAGCTCCAAAGTTACACAAACACCCAGAGAAACTAAGGGATAGAAACACCTTCAGTGCCCTAACAGGTTCTCGCCGATGGAGTCTGGAGGCTTTGAACACGTCATATCTTCCATATACATACAGCAGCTTAGTTTGCGTGTGTATTTTTCTTCTGCTTCATTAAGTGCTACGATGCTAATTACAGTTAGCATAGCATATGACTTAAACATGTTACATCTTGCTAAGAAGGTCTGATGATACAGAATTACAGATCAGAATATAAAATTTTCACCACTTTACAACCACCCATTACCATTCCTGTACATGCCATCCTATAATATATTACCACAGCAGCTGGACTGCCATGCCACAGTCTAACCTCAGTCTAACACTGTGTAACGCACAATTCCACTTTCTTCTTGACTTCTTGATGACTTCTAAGACAATATGAGAAGGCTGCGTTACTGTAATTCTGGGAACTTCCAATTACTTCAAGATCAGAGCTGGGATAAAATTGTATCAGAGTTCTACAGTCTATTGACAAAGTGTCTGAGGACTCTTTGCACTGATAATCTGGTGACTCCAGTAGCTGCTAAGGATGCGATCCAGATTGTCTCATAGTAACAGATCACCATCATTTCACATTACCCACGTTTACATGAGGTGACTTATACAATTATATGTTGTAGGTGAAGCTACAGTCAAGGCCCCCTGCCGACTGTATTAGCATACTAATGGCATGCATTCTATTTCTGGCTCAAATTCTTACCTGTGTGACCCAGAGCTGAGGGAAAAAATCTTCATTAGCTCCTGAAGGACTGCAGGGGTCATGTTGTACATAGATAAAACACACAAATATACACATACAACCCATATTCTAAATACTAACAACAGGAATGTCACTAATATATGACAAAGTGGAATAGGAGTTTATATTCACCAAATCTATATTACTTATAGCATTTTTCTGTGGTGTGTGTGGCGGCACTTTATTTTTGTAGTAGCTGGGGACTTCCGTTTCCGGAATGTTGTAGGGTGTGGAGGCTTGATGTATTTAGGGGGTGTGAGTTTCTCTCCTTTGAAGCACCGGGGATAAGTGAACTCACCTGTCACCGATCAGCTAATTGGGAACGCTGTCATAAGGAGCTGCGGCGACTGTCTTTGATGCCAAAGAGTGAAACATCTTACATGCGGTACAACACATGGCTACTCAATATCTGGTGAACCTGAGATTTTGTTGGTGAACAGTGTTTGTACCTTTTTCCCTGGTGACCTAATGTTTGTTGTTTTTTGTGTTGTTTTTTCCAGTTCCTCCCGTGAAGCCCCCCCCCACCACCTCCAGTGCAACTGCTCTTTTTCTTCATCTTCACTTTCCTTAAGTTTTTTGATCTGCACTGCATTTTTAGAATAAATAATTTTTTCTCAATTTAGCCCTTTCCGATTTGGATCCTTCCCTTCATTTACACAACAGAACTCTTTGGCTAGTGTGGATCCAGCAGGAATGGACCCCATTAAAAAGGCAATCGCACGCCAAGGACAACGATTGGGACAGCACGAGGATGCACTGGCTGAGATCATGAAGGCTATTCATTGAAGTCGTTGAGCTGAGGACCTCCAGTGCAGCTGCATTATTCCTGGCGCCTGTGGAGGAGACCACAGCCCCGACAGTGAGTACGCCCCCCGTCGCCATTAATGGAACCACCATGTGCTCGAACGTCGTGAAAGAACCACATGTGCCCAGACCCGAGCCATATGCAGGAGAGGTAGGAGCCGCCCGGGGGTTTATACTTCAGAGTTCATTGGTGTTCGAACAACAGCCAGGGTCATATCTGTCAGACCAGTCCAGGGTGGCGTTCGCCATCCACCTGCTTAGGGTTGATTAGCGAACGCTGATTTTAAGCTGATTTTTCTAAAGAACTATGTAGAGTATTCAATCACCCGTTCCAGGGTCAGGAGAGCTATCAGCGGATTTTTTTCTCTCAATTAGGGTTCCGCGTCTGTGGTGGATTATTCAATTGATTTTAGGATTGTTGCCTCAGAGAGTGGGTGGGGGGATCGAGAGTTAAAGGGAGTATTTTTAAGGAGCCTTCTTCGGAATTGAAGGATGAACTTGTGACTCGGGGCATAGATAATCGTCTCAGGGAGTGGAGAAGAGAACATACCCAGTACCGGGAGATGAGGCGTCAGGGGTCGGTGTCCGATCTCAGGGCATCAGACATTTCAACCCAGGTTTTACCTTTACCGAGCTAATCAAAGCTCTATAGGAGCTGATGCAGCTGGGTGGCACACGTACCATACAGAGGGGAGTTACACGGTGTACTTGTTCTTATTGTGGAAAGTCAGGTATTTGTTGCTTCCTGCCCTAAGTTGCCAAAAGACAGGGCTCACTAGTAGGTAGGGTTACTAGTGAGCCAGACCATTTCCAGGAAGGAATCCTCCCATCGACTATCTATGTCATCCGCCCTGTTTTGGGGTAAAGATTCGTTCACCTCACCAGCGCTGATTGACTCAGGTGCGAACGAGAATTTTATCAAAGATCAGTTAGTTCAGGTGTTAAAGCTCCCTATCGACCCTCTTCCCGCACCTAGGGCAATTACAACGCTGGATTGGAGAACAACAGTGGAGGTATAATATCGAACAGCCCCGGTTACATTGTTGTTGTTTGGTAACCATAGAGAGAGTATACAGCTGTGCGTTATTCCTTCACCTCATTCCCCTATAGCATTAGATATCCCCTGGCTCAAATGACATAATCCACACATTAACTAGGAGACTGTCAGTGACTAACTGGAGCGTACATTATCATTCTCATTGTCTCCGTTCTGCAAACCCTAAATCTCAGTGTCCTTCCCCTTCCTTAGCCCCTCCTAATTTAGCCATTGTACCTTCCAACTATCACGACCTGGCTCAAGTGTTTAGCAAGGAGATAGCAGCATCCCTTCCCCGCACAGACCCTATGACTGTGCAATTGACCTTCTCTCCAGTCCTTCACTCCCTTCTAGTGGGCTCTATCATATTTCTCAACCTGAGAAGGAGGCTATGGAGACTTACATACAGGACTCCCTAGTTTCTGGTCTCATTTGTCCTTCATCCTCTCCTCTGGGGGCAGGGTTTTCCTTCATTAAAAAGAAGGATGGGCGTTAAGACCTTGCATATATTTTTGTGGTTTAAAATATATTGCCATTAAGAATAAATACTCTTTTTCGCTCATCGACCCTTCATTCGAACTGCTGTGTTCAGCTGAGATTTTTTCTAAATTGGATCTTTGAAATGCTTACCATCTTGTACAGCTCAAGGAAGGGGATGAGTGGAAGACAGCAGTTAACACACCGTTGGGACATTTTGACTATTTGGTGATGCCAAATTTTCAGGCTCTCATTAATGATGTATTAAGGGACATGCTTAACCGATTTTTGTTCATTTATCTTGATGATATTTTGATTTTCTCCAACGATCTGGTGGAACACAAGCAACATGTTCGGTTGGTATTACAGCGACTTTTAGAGAATCAGTTATTCGTGAAGCCTGAAAAGAGCAAATTTCAGAAAATGCAGGTCCGTTTCCTCCATTACATAATCGCACAGGGACAGCTACATCCAGAGGTTTCTGGGGTTCGTGAACTTTTATTGTAGGTTTATTCAAGACTATAGTAAGGTAGCAGCACCAAGGACACAGATCACTTCGATTAAGATTCCCTTTTGCTGACTCTCAGAGGCAGATGAGACCTTTAAAAAGCTCAGAGAACAATTCAATACTATATACTACTATCCAATACTATAGTCAATACCTATGTTGGGACATCCCGACTCATCGCAACAAATCGTAGTGAAGGTGGATGCCTCTGACACAGGCGCGGGGACAGGACGCCTCTAACCAGAAGTTACATGCTTGTGCCTTCTTCTCTTGTCGTTTTTCTTCCGCAGAGAGGAATTACGATGTTGGAAACCGGGAGTTGCTGGCAGTGATGTGGGCTCTGGAGGAGTGCACCTGTGGAACCTGTGTTGGAACCTGTGGAACCTGTACTCCCTCCAGCTGCTCACTCGCTGGAGGGAGCACAGGTTCCATGTATAATCTGAACTGATCATAAAAACTTGGCTTATCTTCGTTCTGCTTGTCGGTTAAATTCACAACTGGCAAGATGGTCGTTGTCCCTGATCCACTTCACCTTTTCACTGTCATACCATCCAGGGTCCAGGGAACATCAAGCTGGATGCACTATTCAGACTTCACTCAGCATCATCGGTTGGAGAAGAACCAGACCCGATTCTACCTCTATCAAACTTGGGACAACGACACGGCGATCGGGAGGCAATAGTGACACAACCACCTAGGGACGGGTTCCTCGGGCTGGAGATTCATTCCAGGGGGCGTCCAAGCCCATGTTCTCCAGCAGGAACAGGTCTACAGGCCAACGTGTCACCCGGGGTTCTAACGGACTCTCCAGCTTCTCTGTACCCATCTCTGGTGACATTACATACCCCTCCCTAAACTCCCCTCAGTGTCTGAGACACCAAAGGTATGGGTTAAGCATGTTTTTAGACTACATGGGCTCCCAGTTGATATTGTTTCAGATCACAGTCCCCAGTTCACTTCTAAGGTTTGGAGGGAGTTTTGTTCGGCAGTGGGCCCCACAATCAGTCTGTCGTCAGGACAACACCCACAGACGAACAGCCAGACGGAGCTAGCCAACCAGATGTTGGTAGCAGCTCTTCAGTACGTGACTGCTCATCATCCGGCCTCCTGGAGCTGCCTCGTGGGGTGGATATAGTATGCTCATAACTCCCTATCCTGTGCTGCTACGAGCATGTTGTATTTCAAATGTTGCTACGGATATCAACCTCCATTGTTCCCCGAGCAGGAGGAGGCAGTTTCTGTGCCTTCAGTCCGGAGCACCTGCTTAGGTTACACAGGGTTTGAAAGTTGGCCAGGGCGGCACTAACACGTTCCATGGACCGGAACAAGAGACTGGCCGACGCACATCGTTCATCGCCTCTGGAGAATTGGCCTGGGCACAGGGTTTGTCTTTCAACCCAGGATTTACCACTGGAGGTGGAGTTCCGAAAGCTGGCACCTCGCTTCGTGGGGCCCTTTGTCATAGAGAGGATGGTCAACCCCTGTGCAGCGAGATTAAAGCTACTGGACTCAATGAAGATCCATCCCATGTTTCATGTCTCTCTGCTCAGACCGGTCGCTACCTCCAAGCTGAGTCCGTCTGCAGTAGATCCCTGCAGTATCGACAAAAATCCCGCTTACACAGTTTCCAAAATGCTGGATGTTCGGCCACGGCGGTGGGGGTTCCAGTATTTCGTAGGTTGGGAGGGCTACGGTCCAGAGGAGAGATCATGGATCGTGAAGGATTTAATTTTGGACAAAGGACTACTTAAGCACTTCTATAGGTCTTTTTCTCACTTTATCCCTTCCCGCGTTTGAATCCTTCCCTTTATTTACACAACATTTTTCAATAAATGTAATGTGGAAACCAATAATCCACTGTAGGATATTATGACTTGCTGAACTCGCGAGTACTGGCGACTTGTTCAGTAGCGGAGTAGCTGGGATAGGCTCCAGTTACCCCCGCAACCCTTCAAAGGATGCAGCGGGTTTGGAAGATGAATGAATGAATGAATGAACTCCTGAGTTTGGTAATAATTACCAGATCTTCTGAACTGAATTTTGTGATTGTGTAATTATCCTCAGTGGGAAGTGATATATCTGACTCTGGTTTTTCAGACAAACAAAGAATGTGAGCCATTAATTAGCACTAAGGGTGACAGAGGAGTCGATTTTCACCCCTTTGTTGTTGTTTTTTTTTTAAGGGTGTTGACTTCAAGCGATAATTGTCTGCCACTTTCTCTTGCTGTCCCTTTCCTCAGACTCAGGTGTATGTGATGACTATGGTGTTTAAGAGTCACTTCTGAATCTGATGAACATCTGGAAAGGTTTGTGTTATATGAAAGAAAACTATAACAAATAACAGTGAGCGAGTGATGGCATGTCTTAAGCTGTCAAATGTTAAATGAACAAACTGACAACTATTGTTGCTGGTGGCACACTCTGCAGGAAATAATAACATATTTGCGAAAAAAAAAAACCTAACATGTTGGATTTCTGGTTTGTTGATCTACATTTTATCGGACTTATTGCTCAATATAATGTTTTCATTTGAAGATTGAGAAAGACGCTTAAATATGTCAAGTATATGACTTAACAGAATTATATTCTTCCTGATTTTAAGATTACCAAAGAGAATTATATATTATTTAAAGAGGCTTAATACTTTATAAAGGTTTAAAAACAGATGGTGACATTGATTTTTTTTTTCCCTTTCTTCAAGTCCTCCCAGAAAATTGTGATTCTAAAACATAGGCGGAAGTTCAGACTCAGAGTGAGAAAGTGCAAAGAGTAGATGAAACAGACAGGAGATAAATCCTTGCGCATTGCAGTGTGTACACTATGTCAACCACTGTTGCTAATCAGCCACATCTGGGAGGAATAAGAAGCAGATGCTCCAGTGATACCAGAAAACAAGTACAGTTCCTCCAACATCCTGCTCTTCTTCTTCTCCATATTCAGCTCTATATGTCCATTTTTCTGAGTGAATGATCACATGGGCACAAAAATCAAAACATACTTCTGAACAAGCTCACACACTAGAGCTGGTGAGTGAACGGTAGATGGTTTGACTTAATGACTGTGCAGTGGCTGTCTTCTTGCCTGACCAGCTGTTTTTTGCCACCATCATCAAATATTAATAGAGGAAACTGAAGTTAGCACTGGTGTTGAGCTACACTACTTCACACCATTACCTCGGCTACAGCTATTTATTTTTAGTAATTCCAATTTAAACTCTATTTTTAATACCGTTTCAGCTTCAGGGTTTTGCATCTAATTTTTAATGAATATAAATATTTTTCAGACCTTATCCTTAAAAAGCTATACAATTATAAAAGTATAAACTAAATCAAATGTATTCAAATACATTGTTGTAGAATTCAAGACAGAAAATATGGCGCTGGAAAAGTCTTTATGGTATGGATTTCTTATGGCTTTTATAGGTTTTTCCTCAGATTCATAGACTTGTAGACAAGCACACGTTCCATGAGTAGAAATACATATTTATTAAAACTAGTTTCAATAAATTGCAATAATCTTACTTGCAATAATCTTATTTACTTAAATTTACAGTATCACAGGATAATGACAGGATAGGATAAGATAAAATAATCTTTGTTTTGTTACACCTTTTACTATAAATTCATCATCTGTCATCAACTTAAGTATTAGGGAAAGGCCAAAACACAGCCAGGGCATGAGAAAACCTGAAAAAAAAAAAGTTGAGTCAAAACTTTAATATAGACATTTTTACCACACAAATACACCCATTAGTAGTGACTGGCATACATTCGGCAAACAGTAAGTGTTGCTTTTTTGCTCATGAAAATTCTGTTTATTATTTGTATTCTGTTCAGTTAGATTGCATTACATTAGATTCTACTTGATTCATTGATATCATACAATTTGGACATTATTTGTATATGTAAATCGCGAGTGATATTTGAGAGATATAATGATTAACAGTAAAGAAAATGTTCGTCAGACACAAAACCATCTCCACTACTGTTATGAATAAGGGAAAGAAAACGGACCCCAAATTGTTTAATGGATGATGATTAATACTTTGTTAAGTACTCTCTTATTTTAACACGCTGTGTACATTTTATGAAATCGTTCCTTTACTTTGAAGCGCGATAGCAAGGTATTGAGCTGTAACACCCTTCATGTTCTGATGGGCAACGCAGGCTGCAGCATGAATACTTGTACGTAGACTGGTGGTGAATCCACTGTGAATGGATTTGGATTTTACCATGCAGGCCTTTTAATTCAACTGGGTAGAGAGGTTTTTGTGTTTCCTGCTGGAGGAGATGTCTGATGTCTGTTCATTTGTTTCACAGAGTATCACTTTCACTTCATCCTTTTCTTGTCATATAATGAGGGCCGAGGCTTTCAGCGCCACTGTGCTTTTGCTCCAGCACTTATCCTTGATTACCCTGTGAATGAGTCAAACATCTGATTCAGCCCAGTGCCGTGTCTGTATTTGTGACAACTAACCTCTATGTTAGATGAGATCTCAGAGGATCAATGCACACGGGGACCAAAAGAATTTAGCTTCATGTTCCAGGGTGAAAATATGCAGATAGAGTCTGCGCGGGCTGCATTTTACATCAAATTACCATCCAGCAGAAAATAATAACTGGAATGATGACCTCTTGTGGCCCTTAATTCATGAAAGGAAGATCTCTTTCAGTTCTTACATTAGAGTCGTCACTGCACTTACTTCATTTACTGCTGACACATGAAATACAGAGGACTCTTTCAGAACGTGGCTCAGTTTGCTTCCTGAATTACACGATGCAAAATAAAAAGGTAGAAACATTGCAGTGAACATACAGTAAATGTTCTCTTTGTTTGTATACAGTACATGTGTGCCTTCCATTTTGGGTTGGGTACTTCATATGTCTGGGTTGTTTCAAGTGACAAGATACAAACTTTTACTTCATAATGTCTGAACACATAACAAAGTGTCTCTTGAACAACAGAGGGTTTTTTACAAGTCTGGAAAAGTAATTATGTTCTATTTCACTTTAAGACCTGCAAGGTAAACGGCATAGACGGGCAACCTTTGGGGTTTTTACCAGTTCTTTAAAATCATACCAATCATTGAATATATTTTTTACTAAGGAACAAAAAACTGAACAGTTTAGGGAATATTTGCATACGTTTTTGATTTACCATTTGATTTGCCAAAGCTCTTTATGACCACAGTGTTTAAGTCCGCTGCTCTTATAAATGTGATTCCATTCATCATTGTGTATATAATACACACTATGTTTGCACCTTGTTTTGGTTGTATTAAAACACATACGAAGCACATGCATGTAACCAGCAATGTCTCTTCTCTCCCGTCGGCCTTCCTAAACTTTTTTTTTTGTACAATCACCTTCTAAAATCCTCTAAAACATGCAAATGTTTAGGATCATTTGAGTAAAAAGTTAATCTGACACTATTTAAACTGTACAAACACAAACTTTCCAATCCATACAGTATCAGTTGAAAGTTGTCACCGTCCTACAGACTGTTTCAATGCATGACAGGGCTATTGTTAATGAATGAGAAGCCAGAACATGATCAACTGTAGCTGAACCTTTGTAGAAATGAACACACAGCAGGCGATCTCACCTAAAAACTAAAATTAGACACAACTTGATTCGCATGAAAAAGGTGCCGGCTCACTACCGATGTGTGAGTCAGATGGACGCCACAGCTGTTCTTGCCTGTGGACTGGATTTTTAAATTTGATTTAAAATACCAGGTTTGGGGTAATACATAGCCTAGTAACCATGGTGACTCAAACCAAACAATAGCAACAGAAAGTCTCAAATTCTCAATAATTGTCACTTTACGGCTGATTTCTGTAAATTACATGCTTACTCTGCAATGTAGCTTCAATCTACTAATTTCTACTAAATTTCTACTAAGTGTAATATCTAAAACATTTGCCAGTTCCTTGTTCCTTGTCAGAAATAGCCTGGCATAAAGTCTGTTTTAATATACTCACCGAGCTGAGATGTAAACATGTTGCATTAATTCTGTCTGTGAGATTTTTGAAGGTTTCTGTCTGAACAAACGGGGCTGTTTAAAGTATGCTGATCTCAGAGTACTCGCAACCCTACAAAGACACTTCCACACACTCTCCTGGAAAGCACAAACACTTCAGCTTCGATGTTTTCTGACTTGTTGTAACTATGTTGTCATCTTCATCATCTATCATTATAATAATTATTATATTTCTCTTCAGCATCCCACTCACAAGACAGGCTTTACCACAAACTAACCTTACACAATAGGAGGTGTGTGTGTGTTTCCCTCTCAATTAAGGCTTTTTTTCTGCGGAGTGAACCAGGCGGGGCCGACAGCACATCTTGTTACAACAGCTACGAGAGCCGAGGAGGTCAAGCAGAACTCCCCAGGGCAGAGTTCCACTTCAAAGAGATGGTAAGTGAATATAAACCAGCAGTCAGCCTGCACTATACAGTCTGTATAGTGGGAGCACACATTATAGGAAACCATATTTACACTGTTGAGATATGGATAAATGAGTTTCTCTCCACATCTTTCGTTTTCTTTTGTACAAACATTGTGCAGCTCCTGCTGTTGATTCCATGTTGTATTATTTTACACTAAATGCAGCCTCTCACAAAATAAATGGACACACTCTTCAACAACAATCACTTCCATTTGTCATTTCTCACAGAAACATGCCAGTAGCAATGTGATAGAGACACATTTTAGGAGATTTTTGAAGTATCACATCAAATAACGTGTGTGGAAATGGCAAGTGTTGAAAAGTGTATACAACATATTTCACAATGTTTTTAATGAAGATTTTGGGCAGTTTTTGCTTTAAATAAATTAGTAAGTTATTGTACACATGTGTATATAGGTGCAGTGGCGGGCCATGCTTTTCAGACCTGGGCCAGCAGTGATGTCCTACCCGACTTAATCCACCTCTTAAAACCATCATTCTGATCCATGGATCTACACATGATGTATTTAGACCAAAACACATACAACTGTATCACCTGAACAGAGTTATAGTAGTCTACTGAGTACACTAATAACAGAGAAACAAAAGGAAATGACATCGATCAGACACAGCGACCAATCCAGGTGTGCACGGTGCGATGGTCTGACCCAGTTCCGACTGGCATCGGGGTCCGCACGGTCGATGCACGGATCACGCGCATGCACCGATGGTGTGCACTTATTGCGGTGCCCCAATCAGCGCACCCGATCCATGCATGGATGGCGGGGGTCAGCCAGTGTCTTTTCTTGAAAAGTTTTTCTTGAGATTGGCGTTGTCATTAAATCTGTGACCAAGTCGATATCTTCGATTCCTTCAGCCATTGTGGGATGAAAAAACTAGAACAACTTTTTCTTTAAAAAACTAACAAAAACTTGTCACGCTACATAAATGATCTTTTTTTTTTCTTACAAATGATCAATTTCTTTACTTCCTGCTTATCAAATTGAAGTTTCTGCTCGCTTTCCATAGCTCCGCCTCTCTATCGCGTATGCAATCAAAAGACGTGCATGCACTGACGCTATAATAGGCCCGATAGATGGCGCCAGTGAGGCCAAACTTGACGCTAACAACTTAATGCCACAGGCCGCCACAAGTGCTCATTCACTTTAAGCGGCCATGCAACCAGCATGTGGCTGGAAGCAGAGTAGCCAACTTAGGAAAGCTATGGAATGAAGAATATAGACCATGGAGAAAAATTGAATACATATTTGTGGAAAAAAATATATATTAAAAAAATATATTCCTGATTATGTTTAGGCCAGCAGAGAAGGCCTTGCTGGCCTTGAGGGTCCACCACTAGGTAAATGTATCAACTAATGTTTAATCTGTACACATGTCTATATTTCATTGTCTGACTTCCATTAAAAAAATGTGATTAACTCAGGAGCTAATGTGTGTTTGACTAGGTTTGATTAGGACTGGAAACAAATGTTAACTATTCAAACACTAATTCAGCAGCAAGACGTCTGGTCTTTTATTTTTGAAAACAAAAAAGTAATGATGTAGAAATCACTAATAGTCAATCTTTGCAATGCTCACTTAAACATGAAATAGTCATTTGTTCAAATGGAGAGTCCGCTTCAACCCAGCAGCTGCTTCTTAGATCTGAAGTCATAGATCCTCAACTCCTCCACTCTCCCAGTGGACATGTGAGTGGAGAACCCGAGGACAGAAGAGCCCAGGCAACAGGCGTTTGACAACAGGAGTCCTCTCCACAGAAACGATTTTTAATAAATGTCACTTACATACAACATGTGGAATGGCTGCATCGCCTGTCTGTCAATTCACTGATAATTAACTCTACATTGTATGATCAGTCAGAGGAATGTTAACGAGAACACAACTGCTTTTTAGTAAAATTTGCACTGTGGCGTAAGATAAGATAAAAGAGAAGATATTCCTTTTATGATACCGGCAAGGGCAAATTCCACATTTCCAAAATGAAAAAAAAAATCTCAATACTATAAATAGCTGGTGTGTGTGTGTGTGTGTGTGTATATATATATATATATATATGTGTGTGTGTGTGTGTGTGTGTGTGTGTGTATGTGTGTGCAGTAGGGCATTAACGACTTCAGTTTTTTTCAAGTCGACTTATCCGTCAATAAAGTCGAAGTCAAGTCGACAGGTCGAGATGATGTCATCACATTGTCAGCGGAGGAACAACACGGAGACATGGCTGTCCAGCAATGAGTAACTTGTATACAAAAGATAATTCGTTAGATGACTTTCTTGACACAACCAACTCATTCTGGGAATCGAACCGGGGTCCTCTGTGCACCAACCCCATGCTTTACCAACTGAGCTATTCACTTGGTTCACTCATAAGCCTGTCATTTTCTCAATAATCGACGGTGCACCTTTTAACCTGGTGCCTTATGTGTCACTGAGTTCTAAAATCTGTAAAAATGTTGTGTGATTTTTTGTGACAGT
The DNA here is from genome assembly GCA_029814585.1 of Gymnapogon annona. Taxonomy (NCBI): domain Eukaryota; kingdom Metazoa; phylum Chordata; class Actinopteri; order Kurtiformes; family Apogonidae; genus Gymnapogon; species Gymnapogon annona. The sequence continues at coordinate 7,718,697 of JAPTHA010000005.1, read as the reverse complement.
CGGACCATTTGCTGCCGACATAGCGACGTAAAAATATTTAGGTTTTTCCGCAACACGCCAACAGAGAATCAAATGGAACTGACAGCGATCAGGCACAGGTTTACACGTGACATCCACAAGACGCACACGGACCAGACTCAGGTACAGATCCAGGTCCAACCCGCACGGTCCAGTCCACACATGTCCGCGTCCGGTCCCGGTCTGCACCGGTCAACCGACTAGCTTGCTATAATGCGTGGTTATGCGCACATGCTCAGTGATTGCAGTAACTGGTCAGACTGACTGTCAGTCAAGTGACAGATTTCATTCACTTCAAGATGATAGGCTGATACCTACATTTTAATGTCATGCGATCTACCCACAATACCTTCACCATCGACTGGTAGATGGAGATCGACGTATTGGGCACCACTGAGTATTAGGTGAAATTTGATCATTTCTCACGGCACACCTGACGGTCTCTTACAGCACAGTGGTTGAAAAACGCTGGCTTAAGCAGACACTGTGTGTGTGTTGCTGGACAGTCATGTGTCCGTGTTGTTCCTCCGCTGACAATGTGATGACGTCATCACGAGTTGTCGACTCCTCCAAATTTAAGTCGACTTGTGCTACGGGAGTCTACGACTCGTCAACTAGTCAACGTTTCTGTTAATGCCCTAGTGTGTAGTATATACACATACCTATATACACATATCTAATACATAATTCTATATACAGATATGTGTGCAAGAATTCTTATACATCTGTCAGTGCAAATTTTCATATATTTCAGTAAAGTATTACACATTCAGAGGAAATACATTTGCCCTTGTGTACATAATCCCAACAGTTTGATCCCCATGTCAACACACGTTGTCTCGATGGAGACAAGCTGAAGGAAAGTCATACTGATGACCTTAGTATGTCTAAGGCATCTGTAAAGACATAACACTGTGAGGAAACGGCAATAACTACAATAATCTGAATCAAAGCACACAGAGAGGGAGGAGGTATATCATACAGAGCTGCACATTTATGTGAAAAAAAAACCCAGTGCTTGAACTGCAGAGGCCGACTGACAGTGCATCAAAACAACAGGACAACTGTGTAACAGCAGGTCACGTCAGCAGGCTGTGTCTTTGATGTGTGTATTCCAGAGTCAGAGAGTTCTAGTATGTTTCCAAGACACTGAAACCAAGTAAAACATATGTTGTACCATCATGTTGGACTGGTTTTATAAGGAAATTAAAGATATCCATAAATCCATCATTCAGCAAATGGATCAATACATCCATTAATTGAAATATCCACCCACCCATCCATCTACTCAATCACCGAAACCATAATAATTGCCATTGTATTAATGGGTGATGGCAAATGTGTATCTACATTACTCGAACTGCATGTTTTTTGCGAGAAGAGGACTGAGATTTTTGTATGGTGAATATTTTGACTGTGGTTTTGGCTGGAGCTTGTTTGTTTGTTTGTTTATCACGAAAATGACGCACATAAGCCATTTATGTGTCAAGTGTAATACACACTACATACATACTAATACATTACCTTGAACAAATAAAACAGTGGCTTTACTTTAGCTTGCACCACCAGAACTGTGTCAATAAATCCAATAGTGTAATGATTATACGATTGTGTAAATTCTGATGTGAAACTCGTGTTAAATCTTGAAATGAACAAATAACATAAATATCGTATCAAAAATACACAATCACTTTGGAAAACATTTGAAACCTACACAGTTTTCTTCATAACACCCAAGAACAGATCCTTTCTGACATGTAGAATTTAACGTCAAGTCCCATTACCCATAACATTACACACGTGTCGTACATGCTCTGGGGTGAAAAAGCCCACTTACCTGCCAGTGTGTGTAAAACAAATGGTTTTACTTTGCAGAATTACGCTGCTGACATATCCATAGTTAAATATGGCCACGAAGTATATTAACCAACCAAGGTCCAAAGAAAAACTGAACTAATATACTGTAACCTCAAACAAATCCCACATTTCTACCCACAGAACTGAGTCGCATTCCATTTGTGACACAAATTTACAAACTAACACCACCCTCTTTTCACTTACTCACTTGTGTTGGAATGAATGTTTATGCTGGTGCTCAAACAGACCAACAGAAACGCAGCAGAAGCAGACTACTCTACCAGCCTTTATACCTAAATACGTATCAAAATACAACACTTTCAAACATATGATGAATGCGTTATAATCACAAAAGCTTTTTGTCATGTTGTTAGTTTTCCTGAGGAAAAAATAGGGCAAAGACAAATGAAAGCAGAGCTAAATAAAATCGTGGTCCATTGATCTGGAAGTTGTCAGTTTCCTCCATCTACATCGGCAGCAGTGCAGAGACTCATTATTATCCCCGTCTGTGGGTGGCCTTCAGTCTGTTAAGTGTTGACAACAAACAGCTGCCGAACAAAGACCCCACCGAGTATGTTTCTTTGCTTTCTTATTGATCTGAGTTATTTTGAGACCAACTCCCAATTAGCATCGGCCAGTGTTAAACGTCCTGGTCGTGAACACTGACAGCATCAAGGGAACCACTGGGTCTTACAGGGTTTCCTAATAAAGACAATACATGATCCCTAGATCCCATGTCATTTCCCAAATGTTAGAATTATATATTTTTTATACACTTATATACTACAGAACAATGTTAAATAATACAAAGCTCAACAGGAAAAAAAACCCCTCTGTATTACAATTTCTTGGTTACACTTGAGTTCTTGTGTTTTCAATGTAATTCCACATTTTAAAATGAAAACAATGTCTGTCTTCAGTGGTGTTCTGGCAGAGCTTCAGAAATAATCTCCCTACATTGTAACACGCCTGAAAGACATATCAAACGACCAGAGGGCGGATAAGACCACCGGACACGGGGATTATCGCAAATTGCAACAACAACTCGCCTGCTGTGTCTATAGTCGGCAGCAGGGTGAAAAAATGCAGAATGGAACAACTAGGTAACATTGTGGGCGGTAGCACACGTCCTATACACAAACATCATCACACAAACCCCCTATCCTCCCATCCTCCGCTCATGTCTGCCCAAAGGTACCCTCTGAACGTCCCTTCATTTCTTTCAGATCAGGGTAAAGTCTGGTCCATTTTCAATTGCAACTCTAATGCCCTGCGTCTCATCGTCCATACATAGTTGTACATACATTCAATGCACAACTGCCACCCATATCGCCTGTAGTTAAGCAAAAAAAAAAGAAACAGTGACTCCTTCCCTCTATCTAATTTGTGTAGTATTAAAACAATAGCAATGGACCATGGCATGAAGCAAGAAATGCTGCACCACATTAAACAAAGCAATAAGCGAAACATGACAATGTTTTCACTTTAAGTAGCTTTTCCATGCTTTATTGCAAATGCTGTCTATCCCATCATTTTTTAGTTTGAAGTAACTGTGTCACAGTGAAACCTGGATGATAGGACACTGGCAAATTTGGAGATGTATGCTCCTCAATTTAGTTCCACATTTGGGTACAATTAAATTTCAACTGTAAAAGAATAAACACATTTTAATCTGAAATGTGTCAATATCAGATATAAGAAACCTGTTCCGATATATTAGGGACCATTTTGAAAATTACCCCCCGTGTCTACACAGGGTCTCTCCGGTTTGCATTCATAGGTTAACTGGTCGATCTGAAGGTGTGAATGTGAGAGTGAATGGTTCCTCGTCTCTATGTGTCATCCCTCTGATGAACTTACGACACGTGCAGCGTGTACCCGCCTTCACCCATAGACTCAGGTACATTTAAATCCTTAGCAGGACTAAGTGGTTCAGAAAATGGATGGATGGTCTTTGGTCTTTAATTAAAGTTTAATGCAGCAGGAGACAATACATATAAAATGTGTCCTCCAGTTTCCCCTACAGATACCTGGAGTTGGTCCCTATTATCTTCAAGGACACTGCTCCTACTGTGTGCTATGTGCTAATGCTAAATACTGTCTCTGTATTAGGGTTGTGAATCCCCACCACTGAGGCCGATTCAATACTCGTATAGATACGATGACTGAGATACAATACATTAATGATACACTGAAGCCCTCTGCCTATATGATACACTACGATTCACCTCGTTTGTGACGTGATGTGATTCATTAATGATTTGACAATGATCGGATTTCATTTCGAGTTCATGTAAAAGCCAAATGGCCTCAGTGGACTGTGTGTGTGTCTGGGGATTCGGACAAAATGCATGAAGATCTGACGGTTGTACTTTATCATATTTGTATATTTTTGTGTATTTTTGGTGAAGAAACAGACTGGTGAAAACAGCAAATTGACAGGACCAATATTTTGGGAGATAGTAATTTAGTAAGTTTGGAATGCAATAGCCTTACAATCACCTTACTATGGCCAGAATGTTTTGAGAGTGACTGCTGGACAAATGTGGTGCAGCACGCATGAATACACACCAGCTTAAAAACTACCACATCTAGAACCTGTGGATCCACATAAGTCAATACAATAGGTATCATATAAAAAGCCACCAACAAACAGACGATTGTACACAACATTTCTGAGAATTATCATTCAGGTCAATTTTACCATTATGAAAATGTGCATCTCTGAGCTTTTCATTTTTAAGCTGAATATCCATGGTTTAATATTCACTGTTGAATATAATATATATTATATTATATAATAATATTCATTTGTTGTTAATTCCCATCAGTACATCTCTGATTGTCCACTAGTGCTTTCCATATTTTAATCTCTTGTTCTTTCTGATATTTTCTCAACTTGTGGACCTCTTTATCTCTACCAGATATACAAAGTCTGTGTCCCTCAACCAGTTAGCCTTTTCAGAGGATCTACTGGCAGCTGCCGAGGTTTAATTAAGGCTCGAATTAAATCAGCAGCAGTTTAATCTTCTCTGGATTCCAAACAGGCAGACAGGGACTGGGAAGGCAGTCTGGGATGCTGGCAGCTTCCCATTAAGCCTTCTGCCACAAATCCCATCACAACACACAGACTTACCGCGTTACTAACCTTCCTTTTGGTGAGAAATATAAACCTTGTCCTCATATGTAATGCCATTTACTATTTCATGTTATATTCTCATTCTGACCAAAGTTGTCTGGCTGACTGCTGTGATATGTAATTCTAGACTTCATAACTCCCTTGTGTCTTCAAACGGGGAGGGAAGAAATTCACTTTCTCCTTTTACTCTAGTGCAAATGCCTTCATACCCAACAGCAGCGACCACAGGTATTCGTACGATGTAATGTCACCTCGGAGCATGCACAAGGCCACAGCCAAAATCCATACCTCATCATGTTTATAGTCCTGTTCCTGTCAAACTCAGGTCAAGCTTTATTTTATACTGTTACAGGTATATTTGTCAAAATGTGTCGTCAGGCCCTTGAAAAGTGAATGAAATCCTGCTGTAATCCCCTGCGTGTGTTTTGGATGACAGATCTGCCCTCAGTTTAGGCTGCAGAGTTACATCATTCTGTCTGTACATCATTATGGACCTGCCAAATGTGAGAGCGAAGGGTTAATGTGGAATGACTATAGTCCAAAACACAGGCTGCTTGTGAACAGCAGATAAAGGCAGATACATTATCCCTCTGGCTGTCATTGGCTGGAACGCAAACATCACTGTGGGCTCCGCATACTTTCGATATTCGCCTTAAACACACGGTCCACACCCAAAATGCAGATACACCACTGGAATGCAGAGCAAATATGTCAATTGTATTTTTTAAATGCACATCAGGAAAAAAAATATTGTAACAGCAATTTGGGATTATCTAGACCGGCGTTTTTCAACCATTGTGCCACGGCACACTGGTGTGCCATGAGAGACCGTCAGGTGTGCCGTGAGAAATTATCCAATTTCACCTAATATTTGGGGGTGCCCAATACGTCGATCGCGATCTACCAGTCGATCATGATCTACCAGTCGATCATGAAGGTATTGTGGGTAGATCGCATGACATTAAAATGTAGGCATCAGCCTATCATCCTGA
>JAPTHA010000005.1:7682766-7700121 GCA_029814585.1 Gymnapogon annona | reverse complement strand
GTACAACAAAATTGAAATCTTAGCACAACATAGACAATATATACATGATTGAAGTCCGGAGTCGATGATGAAACGAGACATGACAAATGATCAAATGACATCTGAGTGGTTAGGGTGCAATTAACAGTAGCAGCTATTTTATAACAGAAAGACAAGTTATTAAAAGAACTACAAAAGAAGAAAATCAAAGTACGATCACTTTCATCTACAGCCAGGAAACTTTGGGGTTAAAATCTTTGTTTTTTGCATTGTTGAGTTAGTTATTTTAAAATGTTTTACTAGTTGCAAGTTACTTGTTTAAATTGTAATGAGATTACTTTATTGGTTACTGCATTTAAAACGGAACTTCACTACTAATTACTTTTCAGTTTCACGACCGACAGGTGCTCAAATGGACCAGGTACACATAACATGACCTGTGAGTCATTCTGTTTTCAATTTGGAACCAGAAATGCATGTTTCAACAGTGTCTTTTGTGTAAAGCTGATTAATACTAAGCCATATAAGAACAACAAATAAAATAGGTAGTAAATGAAATTATAGTAAAATATCATGCCTCGTCGATTAAACCAACCAGAAGAACTATTTTTACCACTGTATTTTTTTTATCTTCTCAGAATTCTGCCCATTATCCAAGCCATTGGCTGGTGTAACCACGTTCTTTTAGGTATAAACATCCGGTAGTGAAACCAGGCGTATGTTTATTTATCATTTACAACGGTACATTTAACTTTATTTGAATCTTAAAAACTATACGATTTTAATACTACAGGTATAAATCCACCACGTTGTGTGCTGTACCACATTTACCCATGTAGTGCCCGTGTGTAAAAACACAGGAAGTACAAAAATAATACAGGGACAAAAACTGTACAGAAACAGTTCGTGTAACCTGGTTTATGCAAGAAATGTGTTTCTCCCATCCCATCCTCTTATATAATTTAGTTTCATTTATCTGTTTGGTGTAGCACATTAGCTTATTTCATTACCCGTACAAGTACAAGTAATCCATTACTTTGTAGTCCATTACCTTAACACAGTTGGATGTGAGGAGCAGCTACATGCCCGTGTGTTTCTGTAAAACAGCCACAAGCTTCAAGGTCTCTCAGCTGAGCCTCGCCTTGACTGACAACCAGACCTCTAAAGGTGCAGATGTGAAGACTGTTAGTGACATGAACTGTGTGTATATTATTATGGATTTGGACTGAAGCTAAACTCAGCCTCGTTCCTCTCTCTATCTGTGCTATACATCATAGAACAAACACATAGTCTCCACACACTTGGCTGCAGCTGCAGAGGGCAGCTCCCAAGTGGACCGAGTGTAGCAGAGTAAATATCAAGTCAAATACTACTGCAGAACCGTGTGCATGCGCCGCCGACCCCCACCCCCAATCAAGATAAAGACAAAAAAAAACAACAAACAAACAAAGTTTAAACAGGCCAAAGTGTGCACTCTTACCAGATGAGGGGCTTGCGGCACAGCACCAGGGCATCGTAGAGAACACACACTCCGAATACAGTGATGCCCGTCTCCTTGACCAGCATGGCACAGGTGCCCAGCAGCAAACTGGTTAGCAAAGACCACGGGGACACAGTGGATGGCAGAGAGTCCACAGAGACACCCCCTCCCACACTCCTGAGAGACAGAGGAGACTCATAAGAACAAACCACAGAAGGATGAAACAGAAGTGCAGACTTAACCCCTGTTACTGTTGTCAAGGAGATGGTAACTTCAGTAGAAATTGTTAATTTTGAATATAGTAAAAAATATATATATTATGATGAAAATGAGTGACATTAGGCCATATTGGAATAATAGCAATTAAGCAACATTTCCAGTTTCTTGTGTGTAGATTATTTTTATTGATGCAGATATTGGTCAGTTCCTCCAGTCAACGATACACACCAAACAAACATTCAAAAATATGTTGAATGTCATGAAATTAACAACGTTGCTATAGAACAAGGCTCTTGAAACTAGTTGATGAACACCGGCAGAGTCACCGGCAGAACCTCATTACAACGACAGCGAAATGCTGAGGCGGAGATACAACAAGAGTCAACAGGAGGATTATTTCACCATCACATCATCACAAAGGGCTGACATTTAAAGATCCATTATGTCCATGGTGATATTTGATAGCCCTTAATTTAGTTTATTTTCCAAATCACTTATTCTTCAAGGGGGTCATGAGGGGAACTGATGCTGCCACAGGCCTGACATATACATACAGACACCCTTCCACACAGTCACTGCAACTGGTGACTTAAAATTAGTTTCTGTTTTAGTGACTGTTTTTGGACGGTAGGAGGAACATGGAAACAACCTGGCGCAAATATGGGGAAAACATGCAAACCCACAGAACTGCAATCAAACCCACAACCTTCTTCCTGTGAGACAACACTAACCACAGTTTTACCAAGCTGCTGATTTATACAAGTGATGCAAAATATAAGTCATACTTCGTAGATTTCCAATTGTAGGTCAAGATTGTATGTTTGCGTTAAAAATGCCCATTTCAAAACTTTAATCAATGTGTCCAACTTTCTTGACAAAATCCAAATACAGGTAGAATGCTGAATTGTCCATAAAAAAAATCAGCAACTGGCTTTTTCACCTAATTGCACAGCTGTACTGACATGGAAATGGTTTTGTAATGAATGTGCTGGCAGTGTGAAAGCAACTGGAACAAAGCATGTTTTCGTTTTAAATTAACATTGCAAGGCGGGAAAATCTTTCAGCCTTTCTCTACTGCAGCATTTACCAAAAGGTCAACAGTTCTCATCTGCACATGCATATAGCTGCTGACGCACATATAAAATCGATTTCTTATAATTCATAAAGACCCAGAGCTATACTTTTGTGGCAGTTCCACAATATTTTTTTCTCTATACTGAACTTTTCTTAAATGATTGTACTGTTTAATTGTAGTTTTTTTTGACTTCCTGATAAAGGAGACCCGACATTGGTCATTAGACATTCTAAAGAATATCATGAGAATTAACATGAGGGTTAGCATTTTATCAAACTGGGAGTAAAATATTGAATTGAATATATCTTTATTATTCCCACGAGGGGAAATTTCACACACAGCAGCGTAATACAAAGAGTAGAAAGAAAGAACAGAACAGAACAGAAATACAAGATCTATCTAGATCTATCTAGATCTATTTATCTATCTATCTATATATCTATCTATCTATATCCACTGGATATACATCTCCATTTGGAGGAGTGTATATCCTCTGTATGTACAGTATGTACATCCACTCCAAATGGAGTGGATATACATCTCCTCTGTTTCATGCATGTTTGATGCTATTGCTCTAACAAGGTGGTCTTCTTGAATTAATTTTATTTTGAGACGTATACAGAAAACACGAATGAAAGGTTTAATCACCTTAAAATCTCTTAAATGTATATTCATCATTTTTCCACAAGACTAGTGTTACCTATGGTCCTAATGGGATCTACAAATTAACTTTTAACATCTGTTTCTGCATTCACAAGGTGTGTTTCGCTCTACTTTACTAAAACCAACCCCCTATATAATGTCAAGGCTCATGATTAATGAACCACCATGTAGTAACTATAGACCCTGTAGAGAGAGAGAGGGAGAAAAATAATTATTTCCACACGCTTCGATTAATTTCATCCATCTCACCACCTTCTGGGATTTCACTTTTTCTGTGAATGGGTCTCCACACTCTTTAATAACACACGTCTCCTTGAATTAGCACCAAAAATACTCATCGGTAATTTTCAACACAGTAAAGCAGAAGAAAAAGAAGAAAAAACGTTCAAACCATCATGAATCACATTGGTGTTGATTTGAATCCAACTAATATCAAATGATCATGATGGTTTTAAATAAAATACATCATCCTGTGGTGAGATTTTTACTTTACAAATTAGACATGTCATAGGTTGTACTACTCTGACTGTATCTGCAGGGGAATAGTGTGACCTGTGGACCTGGGATGACTTGGAGATTAACTCGTCAGGTCTGGTTTTCATCCTGCATCGATGTGCAAAGTGTCTCTTGTCCTTAAATTTTCTGAAATTATTCTGATGTCATCGTGCATTACTTACACAAAACTGTTGAAAGTCAACTGCATTCCTGTAGCTTTCATGCACCTCATCCATCTTTTAAGAAGTCATTTTTGAAAAACACAATATGTTCAGCTTTGAAGGTTTCATAAATTATGCAAATTTAAACTTCTTTCTAAATGTCATCATCAAAAGGTTTCTTCTCCCGCTAAATGAACTTGTTTTATAACATTTATTTATTTGTTTATTTAACAGGGACAGCACACATTAATAAACATTTCTGTAAATGTGTCAGTTTTAGCATAAAAGCTCATTTTCAACCGTAGTCCCTGGGCCAGATGTATTACGCCATCATCCATTAAAATGACAGACATTTTAAAAGGTAAGATTACACCCACTCCTGACGTCACATACATAACACACATCTGTAAATATTAACAGGTGAACAGAGTCAGTAAACAGTAACTGTTGTGTATATAAAGTGTAAAACTGCATTTGCACATTCCGCCTCTTCTGTTAAAGAAGCAAAACTGTTAATTATTTAACTGAACTGAAAATACAACACAACCTTCATGTTTTTTAGAGATGTTAAATGTGGTTGAAACACAAACAGGGACATCCATATGTATTATTCTTTTAACCTGTATTATATCTTTATCTATAAATATACACTATCTACACAAAAGTTTTTAGACACCATGAATTCAGGTGTATGTCTTGTAACAGCGGTCTGCAATACAATACAGCAATGACAAATGTCATAATATGAATTTATATTGAGATAAATATCCTTGCATTAGTTAGTTTAAAGTAAAGTATCTTTACTGATACAATGCCTCAGAGATGGTTATACTTAATGTCTCAACAATGATTTGCTTTTTATCCATGACTCTGATTTTAAAAGTTGCACCTCTAAATTCATCAAATACTTTTCCTCCTCTGACTGGATTAGTAATTTTCTACCACATTATTATTACCACATTTTACATCTCACGAATGAAGAAAAATCTAACATTAAACTTAAAGAAATATTGACGTCTACAACAATAATAATAGAAGTATTTAGACATATCAGATATCCTTTTCAAGCTGATATGAAATATAAACACCAATATTAATGAGAAGGGATAATGACAATATTGCTAGACAGATGATGAAGCCGGAGCTACCCAGTAGGAGGTAAAGAAGAACAAAGAGGAGGTTTATGGTTTGTGGTGAAGGAGGACACGCAGGTAGACGATGCAGCAAACACTCAGACTGAAGCAGATGATCTGATGTGGTGACACCTGAAGGGATCAGCCCAAAGTAGAAGCATGTACAGAACATGTGAATATATGGGAATAACAGTGAACATCATTCCACATCCCAACATGGGCCTCTTTCATTTCTACCCAGAACTATTTTAAAACGTATTCATAACAACAGGCACCACCTTCATCGTCCTGGACCAGGTAGTAGGCTCAATAAATATAGTACATTAGAAACAAAAAACCTGCAAATCAGACACATAGACACATGCGGGGCTTGTTTAATAAGAGAAGCTGTGTTTTTAATTGCATATGGTTGGTTGTTTGTGGTTAAAGTTTTACAATTCACACTTTTTTTTTGGCCCAGGATTAAAATAATGGACCACCTCCACAATTATTGCAGGTTATTAGAGGTCCATGAGTAATGTGAAAAGGGTTGATTTTCATTCGTATAAACAGATACAGATTATCATTATTGATGCTCAGGGTCAAATTCAGTACATCTCATATTATAGTGAAACTGATGGAAACACAGCTACAAACGCAGGAGATGATAAATATGCACGCTGATCAATACTGTCATCCCTCTATACAAGGGTGATTTTGCTAAAATCATACAGAGCAGATACACACACACACAACTTACTTGGAAGCCTCTGCACCTCCCTCGCATTTTTATTCAATGTTAATCTATGTCTATCCTGTGACCGCCAACCCACCCTCACCCCAACCCTCCTTCAATCCTTCAGGCAGGAGTCTGTCCTTTAACACATGTGTCTGTGTGTGTGTGCGTGTGTATGTCTAAGCTCTTACCTAATATAGGAGAGGAACGTCAGCAAGAACAGCAGACAAGCCAAGACATCCGCCCTGCCTACGATTCCAGACACCTGCAAAACACAGACACATTTCACAGATGACTCATGTGTGTGACAACTGGTGGGGGTGTCCATGTGGAGCCCATTATGTTGCTACACTACAGTCAGATGCACAACTTGACCTGCTGCACATGAAACCTCAGTGGAATGTGGAAGAGCAAAACTTGAGTTCCCATTACAGTGATGACCCGGCAGGTACCCATTGCCAGGGTCTACGTTGGATGCATTAAGGGGCTGACGGAACTGGCAAACATTGAGAGGCTCTCCAATGTTATGAACAAATAATAATTCAGTTTCCCACAACTGTAAAATGTCATACATGTGACCAATGCCTGTATAGTATATTTGGTGTCAGAGAGCAACACAAACGTGGTCAATTAAAATAATAAGCACTTTTCAGGTTTTGAGTTCAGTGTTATGTAAGATATAAACACTGCACTGACAACCGCTTCGACCGTTGCTTTTGGAATGAAGTTTTCACTGTTATTTTTGGCTAAGTGGACAGGGTCATAGCCGGTCCAACACGAATCAGAGCCGAAGAATATACAAAGAGCTTCATTCTTGCACTTGAGATTACAGTACCACTGTTCTGAATGACAGCATGTTGATTTTTACTGCATTCATTTAATATTCAGTCCATACTTCACTATGTCACACACAGCTACTTCATCAGATGCAATGTGGGCTCTTACGGCCCTGTACTCTCATCTCTTGATCTCTCCTGGTTTCATAGTTGCATACGTTCATCGGCTGTGAGTCCATGGACACAAATATTCCACAAACAATGATATGAAGCCTGATCGGAGTAAAAGTGTCTGATTTGTACACACCGCAACCAGAGGACACTGCATCAATAATAGCCAACTGTCTATCATGTTTGGAAGAAGCGGTGTAAACCTCTGACAGACCATCCAACAGAGAAACATTAATATTAAGATGGGCAAATATACTGTATTTTAATGATTATTTTTTGCGACTACAAATCATGAAAGACTTTCCCAGTCACAAGGGAACTGGCAGAAGGGTCACCAGTGAAGGGGGCAGTACAGAGAGACACACAGCTGCTGCGGTCTTTAAATCGGAGTTTCCAACTCCGGCCCTCGAGGGCCAGTGTCCTTCATGTTTTAGAACATGAAGGACACTTCATGAACAAAAAAAAAAAACAAAAAATAAAACAAAACAAAACAACACAAGACCGTAAATAAGTGAACAGCGCAGGGAGACAGATGTTGACCTCACACCTTCTACGTCCCACAAGTTCTGCTCAGGAAACAGATATATCCATTTAACCATTTCAAAGGCCTTCTCAGCATCTAGTCATACAGCCACACTTAGTATTTTGTCCTTGTTGGCCAGATGTATTAGGTTAAACAGACACTTTTAGTCATTAGTGGGTAGTCCTTTTTGTAATAAACCCTGTTTGGTCAGGGTTAACCAGCATGGGGACACGCACTTCCAGCCTTCTAGCAATTATTATTTAGTGACTAATTTATAATCTGTATTAAGGAGTGAAATTGGTCCCGGCTGGATAGCTCAGTTGGTAAGGAACCGGGCTGCTGCATAGGCGACCTGGGTTCAATTCCCATGGTGAGCGTCACTACAGTATTTTCAAGCGGTTCATGATGACAACTGACTGCTTCAATAAGACCTATGGCCTATTTAAACCTATAGCAGTCGCACTGTGTGCATAATTATTACACAATATGTAGAAAAATCTCCATTGCAATCTTAAAACTTGGTCCTAAATTAATCAAAAAATATTGCTAAAATATATATGTTTGATTTAATTTAAAAACAGTGGTTTTGGAACAAAACCTCTTTTTAGCCCATACATAATGATGTTCATGTCATTGAAACTAGTCATGAGAAAAGTATTTGAAGGCTTTTACTTTGTTTATATCAGACTAAAACAGACTTCCTATGTTCATAACTACTAAATATCTCCTAAATAATCTTCAGTCTGGCTATAACCAGGGGCTCTAAAAGGAGTACTCATTTCTGCCATCTGAAGTGTTTGTATGCTGTACCAGCCACCATCCGGGCCACCGGATCGTCTGAGGATGTACTGCTCTATTTCCATGTTCTATTGCGTAACTGATAGCCTTCAGTTTGAACTCAGCATCATAAGATTTTCTCTTAGTAAGTGTGATTTTGGGGTCTTTATACACTGGGTCTGGAATTCCTATTTACCATTTTTGCCACCGTTATTTTTGTAGGTAAATGACTAGCTGCACACATGTTGCTTCTTGGCCATCGGCCATGGTTTCTTCACACGGAAGAAAGTTTGTCGACATCAGCTCAAGACGTCACCAATGATTGGTTACATTTGCAGGAAAGTCACAGTGATTGGTTAAAATTGTAACACCGCCCTGAATTCACTGGGATTGGCTGAAGCTGCATTGAAGTTACAAATTGCAACATCACAAAATCCTGGAGGGTCAGATTCTTGGCATAACTGGACAAAACTGTTAGCATCCCATCTGGAAAGTAACAGTTTATGTTGCAGATCATCTTAAATTTGTTGGTCTTTGTCCATAAAAGTGATCTGTCAGCTCTAGTTCTAGCAGGTGGTTTGTGTGTTCGTCAGAGCAGCATTCGGCCAGACAGCAGCCACGGCCCACCAGAGGGGCAGTAAACATGTCCAGCACATGCTGATGGCCAGGTTGAAGAGGTAGTGCAGGTCGAGGACAGACCCTCATGTTCTTTAATGTGACATCTCATAAAAAACAGCTAAAGAACAAGAATATTCACCACCTCCCACACATAGGCACAAACCGACACAAAGAGGTAGTGGACAGGAATCCAAAGAACAGCAGAGGCGGGTTAAAGTCTATTTATGCAGTCTCAAAAAGATTCATTAAGGACATTTAAAGTCCTTTCTGATAATAAACATACTAAAAATGTTGAAGTCTGTTTACAAACACGTATGCGAATTGGATTCGCTGTGGCAACCCCGGACGGGAAAAACCCGAAATAAATCATCATCATCATCATCATTATTCATTCATTCATTCATCTTCCAAACCTGCTGCATCCTTTGCAGGGTCGCGGGGTCAATGGAGCCTATCCCAGCCACTCAGGGCGAAGGCAGTGGGGGGACCCTGGACAAGTCGCCAGTTCATCACAGGGTCATCATTCACACACATTCATACAGGGATTATAATGATAATTAATGGCCACATATTATTCTTCCTGAAAACAAAAGTACGAAATAATTGGCAAAAAAATGGTAAAAATGGACTGCATTTATATAGCGCTTTTCTACACATGTAACCAAAGCGCTTTACATTAGCCTCACATTCACCCATTCACACACACATTCACACATCAGTGGGCGATTGCTGCCATGCTCCATGATCCACTGGGAGCAACTAACTTGGGGTTCAGTGTCTTGCTCAGGGACACTTCGACACGTAGACAGTCAGAGCCAGGATTCGAACCGCCGACCCTTCGGACATTGGATGACCCACTCTACCAACTGAGCCACAGCCACCCGATAATAATAATTCTGAGATGTTTATTGCAAAGAAAACATGGAGACACCTAGGCAGCCTGTTATAATGGCAGGCCTAATATCTTCTAAATGTCAAAAGGACATGCTTATAGCAATCAAAGGGAATATTATCTGTCTGGGTTCTTTTGTTTTTACACTGAAAACGTAATTTGTCATATATATTGAATGATATGGACATTTTTGTCACCCAGCTGTAGCACATTCCAGCATCCCTGAGGATAAATATTTCATTTGACAGCATTAGACTTTATGTGCCCCTGAAGCATAGCCATTTGGCCCAGGAACCAGTGAAACGAGGTCCTGGAAGCCAACCCTCATGGCAGGGAATAAGAAGCAGGAGATGTGGAGGATTTTTCCACTTTATCAAACTCAAACTGTCTGTCTGATACGCCAAGTCAGTGTTGGTCGAACACAGATAGGGAAGTGAGAGACGAGGCTGTTCCCTACTCACATGGAGACAGTGGAGACAGAACACGGGGGGGTGAACATTGATGTGTGACGGCTGAACGCAGACGGATTCCTGAGGGGTTTTTTCCTGCAGAATTTAAGAGGATCTCAGGCAGTCGACCATTATGGTATGTACGCTGTGATAGAGGATAAGTAGTCGGTCATGGATTCCACCTTCATCATGACTTTGACATGTGACCACCTGTCTGAATATTTTTAAGTCTCCAAACAATGCCTCCAGAAGTCACATCACTGAAGGTGACTGTTACTATGAATCCGTCCAGATCATCCCTGACATTTCATCACTGGTACAAATTGCCACATATCATTTTTAAACACAACTCTTGCTGTTCCATCCTTAGCAGCATGGACCGGTTGACAGGGTGAAGTCTGTCCAGTCCTTTGCATCCCTTCGACGCCATGTTTTTTTACGGCCTCTTTTGCACTTGTCAAAACTTGTCTTTGCAAACTGAATCTTGCAGAACCATCGCACTCTTATCCCGGGTGGCACGGTCAACCCATTTAAATTTTCCATTTTTGATTGTGGTCAAACTGTTCCAACTGCCTGCAGTCCAACAGATCTGGCCTCTGTGACAGTTCAGTTTAAATGAAGCCACTGTTATTTCCATTTTTCTCCAAGATTCTCAAAAGCTGACATGGTGTGATTGAAGAGGGTTTGACATCACTGCCTTCACATTCCAGTCAGTGTGTTTACTTTGTAGAAGGCCAAAGTACACAAAGTCTTGTTGTAGGTTTGGCCTCCTCCAACAAACATCTGCATTCTAAACTCTTTCACTCTAATATCCGTGCCACAAGTGCTTGGTGGGTTGGCAGTCCTGGTGTCCTGGGAGAGTTTCCTCTGATGGTGGTTAAACAAAGTGTGTGATAACAGATTTCCATGCCCAACCCTTAGGGCTGTGGGGAACAAATGAAATTATCTATATGGGAAACATCACAGGATATTAGATTTTTCCCTGACTGTACATTTCCTGTGTTTTGTTTTTCGCCTTGTTTCACTCTATAAGTTCAGGAACTGTGGAAGCGACAAGTGAGTTGATCGTGCTTTTCTCTGGTTCTGTCTCAAGACAGATTTAATGAAAACGTCAGAGTTCTACCTCGTACTGATGAAATGTACAGGGAGCCGGAAAACAAACAATAAGAAAAAAAACTTAACATGCTTCATTCTCTCTTCTCATGTTCCCTGTTTCGGTTCTTTCTGCCATTCAATAACTATTGTTAAATTTTACCGCTGGTTGGTATGGACTCTTTCTTGAAAAAGATCATACAATAGTCAGTCTGCTGTAAATGTGGTAGTGATGACGGTGTCGAGGTTGGAAAGTTGACACCAGAGGGAAGAGAAGAGTAAGGGAAAGGTCATGAAAGGGAGGGAGGAGGAGGTGTGATGGCAGGAGAAGTTCAATCCCATCACCCAGCCCGTGAATACAAGGACCTGTCTGAAAGCATCTCGTCTACCGTCACCTGCCTCTGCTGCTACAGCCTGGGCTTCGTCACATCAGTGTGAGGACAGTTTAGCTTTGGTTTTCTGTCTTTGAAGGATGTTACAGTCACTCCTCACTATATTTGAAGGGTTCACTCAGGGTACTCAGTTATAATGGTTAATATTTAAAGGATGGCACAAGTTTCCGCTGTGTCGTATATGGTAATCTTTTTGACAGTTTTAGATTTTACAGACATACCACATTTCCTCAAATAGCAGCCAAGGTCTTTACATACCTCAGCTGTATTTGGTACCAAGCCTTTAGTTGAAACAAATATATTTATACAAAGCCAGTTTGAGCTGCTTATATTTTTAATAAGAAATACTACAATGCACTTTTCTACAAATATAACACTTCCTAAACCACTGCACAAAAAAAATACCCTCCACTGTTTCAGTGGATAGAAAAGGCTTATTACGTAATAGTACTATGAGATTTGTAAGTTTCTACAAATGACAGTTGTACTGGAAAAGTAAGGTACACATCTGCAGTGACTGAAATGACTAACACCACTTAAGATGTGTCACCTCGCTGTTATATTAACTTGTAAGAGTTAACATTGTACTCAACTGGCAGCAGATTACATGACAACCACAAAAGAGTTAATCCACTACATTGGAGCCTGTATTTGGGAGCTTGCTTTTATTCATGCATGTGAAACCACTGGCTATTATTAGAAGCCTGTAATTAACACCCTCTTTTATTTGAGTAATTACAGCATATGCACTTATTTTGCTAAGAGGGGGCTTCGATGACAGAAAATACTGTATAAGCCATTATGTAGGACTGTGGCAGGGGGGTCATTCTACGTACGTCATTAAACATATACATGCCTTGACGCAGTTTACGTCAATCTATGTGGTCCATCACTACAGAAACAAGCGTGCTTAAGATGTGGGCTAAAATATGGTGCTTGGATGTGATGGCTACAGTTAGTGATACAGAAGGCATTGCATGAAGGGGACAATCCCCAAAAGACAACTAGATGTGAATGAGTGTTTGGTCTCTAGATGGCCAAAGCAGCTCTGACAGCAGCTCCTCTGTCTGCTGCAAGGAAAGTAATCTGTTTACTGCTGCTTAAATTCCAAACATATTATTATTCATTATATAGAAGTGTATGAGTGTGTGTGTGTGTGTGTGTGTGTGTGTGTGTGTGTGTGTGTGTGTGTGTGTGTGCGTGTGTCCAGGGAGAGTGAGACTTCACACAATGATGTTTTATTCATGCAGTGAGAGACAAGTCTACATTCTCCTCTCTCGTCCCAACTCGTCCTTTCATCTTGCTCCTCTGCTCTTCTTCGATCACTCTTCATCCTCCACCCCTCCTTTCTACCCTTTCATCTCAATCCATCCTAGCCCCTAAAAGTATTTGTGGGTGACGAAGCAATGTCTCTTTAGTACACACAGACAACACACACAGAAACCACCAAGGCTGCACTCAGAAACCATCCACTTAGGGAAGTAAATAATCTGCTTTCATCTCACTGATTTCAAGGGGCTTAAGAAGTGTGTGTAGTAGAGAGACGTGTTGCTGTATGGAAAGAAACAAGTTGTGCGGATGGTAGGAAATTGCAGCGGTGGGTTGGGTAAAGTGGATTTAGGGCTTTAGTTTCAGAAGGTTCAGGAAGTTAGCGTTGGCATTCATGGCTTCAAATAGAACAGAATGGATAAAGGTCTGTGGTTGGTTCATCTGGGGCACCACTGGCTTCATAACACAACGTTACCAATGTACGGGGCAGGTTTCTAATAGTTAATTAACATTAAAAATGGATTGAAATCCTTAAAGAGAACAGCAGAGGTGACAGGGAGGGGATACTTTAGTCTTTAGTCATCTGTCTGGAGAAACACTCTGAAGTGTCTGCCCTTCCTCTTCATTAACCCCATGTCAAAGCCAAACAGAGAACACATAGAAAAAATTAATCCAACTTGTAAAGGTCCTGCACTTTTTAGGTGAAACCCAGTTCATTATGTGATTCCATTCAGGAAAACAGCCATCTTGAAAAGCTCCCAAAACCCCCCAGTCAATGTGTCAATGACTGGTATGTGAGCAGGGGTCTTGTTTTGTGCCAGTTACGTTGCCTTGATTTTGATATGGGAGTAATAGAAAGCAAGACCCGAGGGCACAGAATTGCCTTGAATATTTACCTCTTTCCAAATTTAAGAAACGGTAAATAAAACACCTAGACCACTACACCCTGCACATACAGTCAATCCTTCTGCAGTGAGTTGTGTGCAGTTGATACAAAGTCTGTAATATTTGGCTGCTTGTATATAATACAAATGTATAAAATTATGTGGATCATGAAGAGGGTGAGTCTGAAATTGTCATTACAGTAGAAAACTTTCTGCAATTCTGACATGAGACACCAAGCAGGCTGCTTTGCATCCAATCACATAACAGTTCTGTGATTGGATGCAAAACAGCCAATTGTTTTTGGTATTTTTTTGGTTTTTGGTGCCATTGTAACATTGGTACCATTGTTTTTTTGTATTTCTCATGTGCTCACAGGTCTCAAAAATATAGATCTGTCCTTTGTCTGGGCCAGTTAAAACATCACAACAAGCAAATAAACCCAGAAACCTGTGGAGATAATCATGTGCAGCATAAATAATCAGTGATTTGATTGAATATGTTGCAAACAAGATTATGTATGTCATGCATACACCTATATGCATCTCCTACACATTTGCTCATTGCTGCATCATCATCAAAGAGGGATGACCTGGTCTTATCATCGGTACACTTATTTGATATACACCCAGATATTGAATTGAACATGCCTTTATTAGTCCCCAGAGGGGAAATTTCAAAAACAGCAGCTTAATACAAAGAGTAGAAAAAATAGCAGAGCAGAACAGATAATCCTGCACAACATGGACAACAAAGACAAAGACAGTATACATGATTGAAGCCCAGAGATGATAACGATAACGAGGGGCTGAATGCGTCCTTCGGAGAGAAAATCGGCAGTGAAAGGGTCCACAGCCACCATTAGCATAGCGCTCTCAGCTGCCAACCGCTAATAGTTGAAACGTAAACGTCTTTAAACTGAAAACAAAATCCACCTCCGAAGATAACTCACTCAAACGCCACTCCAGCGCCCCCCCCACCCCTCTCGTCCTTCTTCGGACACTGTCACCGGTGGAAAAAAACCACCAAAACACGAAAGAGTCCCGTGTAGTCTGGTGGAGTTTTATTAGCCAGAAGGTCGTACAGCTAGTACGGCTAGCACCTAGCTAGCTAGCACACCCGATGCAGATTCCAAAAGCCATTAAGTCTCCATCACGATGGAAGACAGTTGGTAGGAACGGCTGAGTAGCTCAACCATCACACACACGAACCGATATGTGCTCTCATTTTAGAGGGATTGTAACTGAAATAATCACGTCAGAATGAATTATAAAGATTTATGCAACCAAGGTAAATGTTCAAAACTAAAACAAACTCCTTCTAAACATACTGTTTTCATGAACATTTTCTCATGTGAAATCTGAAAATGTGCATTGAAATCATGGTTAGGAAGTCTTTCTGCCACTTTGTGTGTGTTTGTGTGTGTGTGTTTTAATCACTCAGTAGGTGCTTGTTTATTCTGTGAGTCTATTCACACTAACTTCCTCCTATTTTGACATTATGTGCATGGCATCAGTACCTGGACCCAAAACCTTCAACCTCCAGGAGCATTTTTACCTGGGAAATCTGGTTTCATCAACCCCCTTTTCCTCAATGCAGGACTCCTGTTTACATTGCACAGCAGTAATCAGATTACTATGGGAAGACAACAGCAGCCTAAATAATGATCTACACTGGCTTGCTGTCTTTCTTATGCACACATAACCTAATCTATATAATGGTTTTCTTGCAAGTGATTATGACAGAATTTAATCCAGGACATCTGACAAATGTCAACCACATAAGTCTGCACTGAAAGCGTGACATAATTTTTCGTTAATTGAGGTCAACTATGTTCCTGGGTTTTCTATTAATGTTTGTTTAATGACACAGTCCTGCAGAATGTATGAACACACTTGTTAACTGTAGCAGGACAGGATGACAACAGATAGACGCAAATGGTGACAAAGAACGCAAGAGCAGGGCTGAAACATACCTATTTGTCTCAGGCTTTCATTCTTTCAGGGCAATTACATAATTCAGCTGGAAATCTGAGCCCAGCCACAGCTGCCACTCTGGATCCAATAGGAGAGAGGAAGTGCATGAGGACAGCTCGAATAAACACAGCCATACGCACACTATTCTGTGTGACTTTTTGCAGGCGGACTGTCACCGTGGGGCAGATTGGAGCAAGAGCTGTGTATCCCAGGCCTCACGTCCCCAGGCACTCACTGTCCTGGCCTTAAATGACAACACAAATACCCGGAGATCTCTGTATTTTGCATGCATGTAGACACACATATGGCTGGCGGGGAGCACACATGGCCAGCATGCCATCAGCAGAGAGAGAACAGGAGGGGAGGATGAATGGAGGCTTTTTGACTGTGTAACAGGAGCCCCATTCACCGCCTATGAACTGACTGCCAGGCCAGTTCTGTTACACAGACAACAGAGAGGACAGTCTGAGGGCAGAGACGCCCTGGTCCTGGATCTGCTCATGCAAACGTAGCCTATTTACAGCAGAACAACAATGATCCTAACAAAAAAGATTCATACTCCGATATGAGGAGCCACAAGGGCCTTATTAAAAAGTTTTATTTCCATTCTAAATAACTGAAAAGAAGAAAAAAAAACACACACAAAAATACAAAGGCTGCAATCAGAGATGGAGAGATTTGATTTCAAAAGGGAATACTGCATAACATCAACACTGATGATGGCAGAAAAAGGAAGGGAAACTTCCATGAATAAGCAATCAGAGAAACAAACTCAAGTCAGCCAAACAGGGCGGGGGGCTTTCTGACCCCAAACGTTTTACATTATAAGCCTTCTACATGAACATAAACATATGAACCCGCTTATCATATTCTAAACAACATATATAATAAATACATATCTGATGAGGAGAAATAAGTATGAACCCTAAAGCTATACTTGCAAATTACAAAGAATGTGTAACATTACTTCCTTCAACAACAATGACAAATACCCAATCGTTTTCATTAGAACCAACTTCGTCCAGTCGTCATTTCATGCAGAAAACTGGACTGAAACAGTGACAATATGAAACCTGGATGTCTGACAACAACCCCCGACCGTTTCCATTTTCACTTTTTGAAAGCCAAAATACAATAAAGACACATTGGATATTAACCACCACTCAACATACCAATTGTATCGACGCTATACACCTGTACAGATCAATTTGCGGAGTCTTTATTGACTATCACTACATAAGCAGACTACAAACCGATAATGTGTGCTTAATTACATTTGAGGATGTGTGAGAACTTCATTCATTCATCTTCCAAACCCGCTGCATCCTTTGCAGGGTCGCAGTGTGTGAGAACTTGTGACGGGATTTTACTTTTGCACATGTTCATGATCAAGCACCAATAAATCAGACATTCTAAAGCCATTTTCGATAATTAAAATTTTGAAATGATCAAAGGCGCTATACTGTAGGTAGTATTTCTACTTTCAGTGACTAAAGAATTACCTAGAATTATGAATGAATGAATGAATGAATGAATGAATGTATTTGTTTCAGACATGCAAACTATAAATCAGGTATCGAAACTCATAATGCCTTTACAAGAGCAGTTATTGCATTAA
>JAPTHA010000005.1:7624364-7643357 GCA_029814585.1 Gymnapogon annona | reverse complement strand
TGTGTGTGTGTGTGTGTGTGTGTGTGTGTGTGTGTGTGTGTGTGTGTGTGTGTGTGTGTGTCTTGTCTCTGACCCTGTTGTGGGTTGGGGATGTAATTGTAATGTTGTACTATGAAAAATCTAAATAAAATATTATTTAAAAAAAGAAGAAGAAGAGAAGAAAAAGAAGAAGACAAGACTATCCACGGCCACTCAGCTACCAGGTCTGATCTCATATTAAAAGTAGAACAGCATGGGTTTTTCTAAAAGCAATGAGGATTTGTAGAAATTGGGAATCTGAAAACCTTCTGCAGCAAACACATTTTTTAAGCGTGCCAATGGCAGTAAATATAACTTTATTCTGCAGGGCCTTCAGTTCCGTCCTCCACCACCACAGGAGTATTTACTGAAGCTTTGATGATTTATTAGTTTGCATAACTTCCTAAAGCAGAAACATAACCAACTGCCTGACCTGTATGCAACGTCTGTCATTTATTCAGACTTAGTAGTTGTGGTCGAGTTACCAACTGAACACAGAGACAAAGCAACAAGCAAGAAAAAGGGCTTAAATGTGATCAAGTAGAATTATGAGGATGATGAAGAGGATTATTCATGTAACAGTAGATAGTTTTTTTGTGAAAAATGTTACATATTTTTGTCCAATCCAAGGTATGACACACAGTTGAGATTATAAATATACACTAATACAAACCTGCCATCATGTGTCTCCTCTTACAGACTGACAGACATCGGAGTAATCTTATATATGAACACTATTTAGCTTCATTTCAGTCTCTAGGTTGAGTCAACAGTTGGTTGAAGTTAGATCCCAACGCCACCAGTTTGTCCAATAGTGGCCCGTAGTACTGGAAAGTTATCACTGACCTAGTGAATGTTTTATTTTTTCAAACATGTGAAAAAAAATCCTGCAAAAGTCCACAGCAAATCATCAACCCAAAACAGCCACAACAGTACAAGGAAATGTGTTCCATTAAATCTTATTTATCCACTTGTGAAGGAGTAAACACTCATTTAAACCCACCTCCTTCTCCATGAGTCATGGATTATTACAACATTTCAACCTCCTGACATTACACTAATGTACACGAACACCATTAATCAGCTATACAATGACCATCCCACCAGAGGAAGAGGACGAAAATAAGAACAACAACAATAAATCACCACAGCAATATTATTCTGATCATCACTGTCCTTCCTCACACCAGGTGTTTGTGTTCTGGACAAAATCCCACCTTTATATCTGTTGACACTGAAATATATGTAGACACAGTTTTAAGTCCACATTCAGAATTTTACTCCACAATCTGAAACTACAAGAGCTCCAACTCCATCTGTATAAACCTGAAAGAACTTCTACACTTCACAACTAAACCACACATATGGTCCCAGAAACAGGACACAACACAGACTGAACAGTGTCATCACTGTTTGGGCTGAACTCTGCCTCATGCAATCAATGCAACATGAAATCATTTGGACCTCAATCCCATCCTGGTCTAGTCTGGATGTGAGCCCGCTTCCCCCAGTGCAGCCCAGACCCGCCCCTCCGGAGTTCACAACATGCTGCAAAACAACCCGCGTTTCCCCTTCCAGAACTTTGACATCACCTCCTCCTCCTCCTCCTCCTCCCTCACGGACACACTCCAGATCCAATCAAAGTGAAAGCTAAAAAGCTGCGCAACAAGCTCCCCATGAGCCGTCTCTCTGGATCTGAGTGGGTTTTGTCAGCTCGTCCCGACATCTGGATCCGCATGAAACCGGGACAGGGATCCAAGTCATTATGTAAAGATGTATAGCGGGAGCAGAGGGTTTCACATGATGGTAAAAGAGTACCGATAAATAATTATATAAGTGTAGAGGCAACTACAGTAGCCATTCTAGTGCGTAATTGGGCGCAGGGAGTCTTTAAAAAAACGTACCATTAGAATCGGGGATATTGACACTGAGTGAGTCTAAAGTTACAAACACTTGAGCTGCGCCTCTCCAGCCGCATGACGTCAGCTTTCATTTCGCGTGTTTTAGTGCAGCTTTACCGCAAGAGTTAGCATCTGGACTCCCGACTTAATCCCACAACAACAGTGGTCACGGCGGCTGTTTTCCAGCGGAGTTGAGAAAAGCGGGAGAACTTACTTAAAGGTGAGGATGCACAGCGGCCGGTAGGACTTGTGGCTCGTGTTGTCCGACATCCTCTTGCCCCAGAAGTCGTTGCTGAAGATGTTTCTGAGGCTGGAGCCCGGTCGGACGTCCGGGTTGTTGATGATAGCCCAGACATCGTCGTGCACCAACTCCCCGTGGATAGAGTTGCCGTAGCACAGGGCGCACAGCGCAGCCAGGACCGCATAGCGACCCGCGGCGCACACCGCCTCCGGCCGGACGCAGAGCCGCGGCGGCCGCTGCTGCTGCCGGTCCTT
Source organism: Gymnapogon annona (assembly GCA_029814585.1). Taxonomy (NCBI): domain Eukaryota; kingdom Metazoa; phylum Chordata; class Actinopteri; order Kurtiformes; family Apogonidae; genus Gymnapogon; species Gymnapogon annona. The sequence continues at coordinate 7,640,943 of JAPTHA010000005.1, read as the reverse complement.
CTTCTCCCGTCCCGGAGCTGTCATGTCGGGCCTGGCTTCTCCCGCGGCTCCGCTGGTCTGAGGATGAAGCTGTGAGCACCGTAGGAAATGTCCATTCCGCCTGGCAGGTAGCGGCTCTGTGTGAGCCGTGGACTGCGGGGATGGTGTGGATGTCTTGTGTTGCCTTCAAGGACCGTATGGGAGTGTCGGATTTGTCGGATTTTATCCAGAACGGCGGCAATTTGCCATTTCTCATTTCTTTTCAGAAGTTATCTCAAGTACATTACCCTTTCTGGACGCGAGCTCCACTTGCTGAATTCAGCTTTATCTTGTGGACTTCCAGTCTCACAACATCAATCTGAAGAGACATTACCTGGGTCACTGTAGAAGTATACAATAAAACCATGAAAAAAACGGTTCAGTTTTGACAGTAATTTTGACATATTATCGTAATACCTGACCTCATACCAGTGTGTTATTATATGTGCAGTTAAGAAATTATCTAGAGCCTCTAATTTTAAACTTAAGCCATTTATTTTTTCCGAAATTCCCTAATTAAATTGCCTGCCAGACATCAGCCAACGTCACCTGTCTACCTGTCTCAAATGACGGCTACGAACGTTAATGGCAGGCAATGAGGACTGAGTGAGTATGACTGAGGAAATATCTCTACAGTTCCGTCTGTATTCTAGTGATGACGTTATGTGATGCTTAAAGCAATATATACATTCTATTTGTAACCAGAAGTCCATCAGCTTCAAAGCTCAATAAAAACAGTTGTTAGATAACGCTACACATTCCAGAAAATAAACACTTAGATTGGCAAATAACGAGACGAGTATATGTCATGAAATATCTGGTTTACACAGTAGGCTACGTATAAAATTAGGTCTTGTAAAGCATCGACTCCAGCCCCCAATTAAATTTAACCAATGTTATAATGAATACAATTTTCACAGTTGTTCATAGAGCAATGGCGCATAAATGTGAGTAAAACAATTCATTATAAACTCTTTTTACAACTATACTTTCAAGGAGATGCACCGTTCTGAAGCTGATAAATAACGTGGTATAAACAACATAAAATAATCAAGAGAGCATAATAAAGACATGGTTCCGCTGTGGACGTTGAAAGATTATAGAGACTTGGAAACATCTGTGTCAAATGTACGAGCTTATTTTGAGTCACTGAAGGTGTCACTGCCAGAGAGCGCCCGCCTGCAGACGCATGCGCAAGAGGAGACTGCCTCTCCAGGCATCAGCAGTTGAGGAATCAATGAAGCCGGTGGAACTGCAGGAGCCCATGAAGGTGAAAACACAGAGGAGAGCGGCTTCAAAGAGGAGATGATAGTTACAGCAGTGACACACAAAAACCTTATCAGGAAAACACACAAAGAGGAGGGCAGCTGGGCCGAGGAGTCCTCACTGCTCTGGGAGGAGGAGAGCAGGAGTCCTCAGATGATCATGTGGGTGGGCTGGGAATACACTTTCCATTTGCCACTTTGTTTATTATTGGGCCCAAGCATTAAGCAGAGTCTGTTTGGAAACTAAAGGAGTATATTTTTTCTTTTTCTGAGTAAATTAATTCTGTTTTGAGCGTTAAATTCACTAAAACCGTATTATTTATTTTGCACGATAGTATTTGTGTCTTTTTTGGTTGACTTATTAACTTGCGTTGGGTGTTTGGTTTTGTTGGTGGTGTATTTTGCAGGTTAAATGTCTGAAATAAAACACTGACTCACGCTCAGAAACTTTGCACATATTGTAAAGACTGTCCCAGAGGAAAGTCCTGGCACAAGGTCTCACCCAGATCCGTCTTTCCCAAACTCAGGGTCAGGAGGTAAAATGGGTCACGAGGCTGTTTTTATTGGATCGCCCACATCAGTAGATGTAATGAATAAAATATAGAACAGTAATGTGATATGTGAGTTCATTTTCCTGTCTGAAATAGAAAACTAGTTCTCTGGAGTAAATTAATGAATGAGTGTCAAATGAAACACTGTGAGGCATAAAAGATGTGAAAGGCCAAATAAACCCATGCAAAGAGGAGAATTTCAGAGACTTCTGACAGAAAAGTCTGAGTCATTTGTGTTGTTAGCATTTAACCCTTAAAGACCCCTATTTTGGTGATTTTTCTACATATAACCCTTTTTAAGCAATCTATCACCAATTATTGTCCTCTGTCTTTTGCTCATTTCAAGGTTCAAATCTTGCATTTTCCTCTGTTATTTACTGATCATGTACACATTCATAAACACTCAGAATATGTTCAGAAGTCGTTAGATCAAAACAGAAAAATTAAGAAAATGGGATTTTTACATCTGATGAACTCAACATAAACCCAGTGTGTTCATCCACTGTCAATGATTCAACTCCAATAGGTTTTTTACTGTTGAATCAATGTCGCAGATGATGGTGTTTCCATGGTAACTAATGGAGTCTCTGAACATTCAAATGGGTCATATCTGATGACCATGAAGAGACAAGTAACTGTTTTTTTATCTGAATTGTTGACATGTATTGATAGGATTAGTGGATTCAGATGAGTAGATTGTTCAGGTTGATGGGGAAATGTCTGGGTCTTCACGGGTTAAGTAGTGTACTTTATGCATCTGATATGTTCATACTTAACTAATAATACTCATTAGAAATGAGCGTTGGCACTATCTTCCCTTCTGTAATTTACATTTTAACGTGCATTTAATCAATATTTATGTGACAACAGACAGGTTGGTAAAAATATGGATTTTATGGTCATTGAAGGTGTATTTTGGAAATGACAGAGGAGATGTTGAAGCTGGAGAGAGCAAAAAATTTTGCAAGAGTAAAGATTTTACAAGGTTCAGCTGCACAAAAAGCCTCTTGGTCCATTCTCTAAACCCAGCAGGAAGTCCATCTGACTGGAATGTAATAGTAGCTACCGGAAGAAATGTGAACTAAAATATGCCTTTGCCCTCCGCCTATTCCTTTTTGTTGTAACTGTTTATGAGGATAATGTCTGTGAACCCCTTCTGTTTGTGTATGCAAATGAAATCAATTTATACATTCATTCATTCACTCTAAAGGACATCAGGCCTGAGGACATCTGAGGTGAAATCCTTTGACTACAGTGGCTCTGATGTTGCACAGAAGCGCTGGGATCAAATGACATAGCAATGTCAGGTCAAATTCTTTATGCATCTACATTATGTGTATTTTCCGTTTTAAAAACAATACATTTGTTTCAGTCAAGTGAAAAGAATAATACAATGTATACTCTGCAACAACCCTACTTAGATAATCAACATGCTGAAGATATGGGATGAATCACCAGTCCCTCCCAAAACAACATGTATGAACAAAACTCACAGACACAGACTGGACATAATGCTGAAAATTGTACAAGACAGTGTAACATCTACACAGAAATACAGTCATGTCTAAGGTTGGATTCAGTTAGACAGGATCATTTGGTTAACCCTCTATAAAGGCGCTCATTGAAATACTGTGAATTTCTGAATTTCAACCCTAGTGTGTTATTGGACATCGGCATTTACCACATTGCAAGTTGCCATGACTAGAGGCAGCACTTGCTAAAAAGTAAAAACATGCAATAAAACAAATGTTAAGGCCATAAATAAATTACTCACTTTCACTATTTACAGCTTCAAATATCTATAAACCCTCTCTGAATCACTGTATAGTGTTATAAGAACCAATATGCCTCTGGACATCACTGAGGCACAGGATTGGCCCCTTTCTTAAAGTAACCAAATATAGTCACTTGCGTGTTAAAACCAGGAAAAGATCATCGTGAGAGCTACAGGAAAATATTTAACAGCTTCAGAAATCAGGGAAGAAAATAATAAAAAATGAATAAAAATAATTAATCATTAAAAGGATTCAATTAAGTAGCATCTTGACTCGGACCTGTCACCCTGGATCTCACCAGCATGTTCCATCAAGAACCTCTAACAAGCTGAATGTGTGAGGTTATTAGATTCTGTTCCACAGTATGATAGAGTCCTGTGATGCTGATGCAAGACATCACTGTAAGATAACTCAACACATTACATGAAAGACCATGTGTGACTTCCTTCAGCAATCAATAGGAACTATGTGAACATCTCAAAGCATTTTCAAGCCATAGAATTTGTAATATTCCAAAAATTCTGTAACAAAAATGTGTAAAAATTTAAAAAATTGTCCAAACTGTGGATAGACTGTATACAGCGTCACTACATATACAATTTGAAATAAATCCGACCAGTAGCTTTGTGGGAGAAGACAGCACAACCTGCTAAACATATTCTATTATGAAGGGTTTTGATGATGGATTCAGAGAGCTGTCTCACACATTCTTCCTGTAGGTGAGAGCCTTCACTGTACCGTTCTTTATGACTAGAGGTCATGGAGGTACACGCGTTACTCTTACGGAGGAGACCAAAAAAAAAAAAAGATACTGGTAGAAATAGAAGCAGTGATTCAACTTTTAAAGCCAAGTAAAAAAAGAAAGTGCAACATTTGAGCTCTGAGACTGAAGGTGAAAAGGTGATTTCTCTGCTCTGTGTCTGTCTTATCAATATAAGACGAAGATGTTTCAACATTCTAACCTTGAATAGAATAAAATGATAATATACTGAAAAGAATACATGAAAATATTGCCGCAGTCAGTTTCCAATGTCGGCTACAGAAGTCAAAACATTAGGACTTCTGTTGAAGAAAAATATTGAAGTCAGAATAACAAATAAAACCTAGAATACGAGCCGATTTTGTCTGTGCTGGTATTCAAAACATTAAATGGACATAAAAAAAAAACTACCACAAAACCGACAGCCACAGGTTCATCGTATTTAGTCTTTTACATCATTTCCATGTTGTTTTTACGTCATTTAAGTCTCACATGTCTGTTACATCATTTTACATTTTAGTTTGTCTTTTTACTGTGTCCTTATGTTTTAAATACATTGACGGACAAACCAAAAGATCTATTGATACAGATTGATGACTCATTAATCTCAATCACATACTATTCTTTACCTCTTCCACAAGTTGGAACAAGTCTTTATGTTTGTGATTATCATTTTAGTAAAAAATTATCAAGAAAAATAATGTGTTTCCCACCTTCATTTAAAAGCTGTAACAAAGTTCATCTAAATTCCCCAGTTTTCCACCTGAACTGATCATATGGCGTTATCTACACCTATGTCACAAACAATAGCAGCTCACGGCTCCTAACTTGAATTTTTTAGCATAGATTTTACACCTAATAACTAAATGGAATTCTGCCTGCAACCCATCAGTAACTGAACATACAGGAACACACTCAAGACTCGAAGCAGTGGGCTGCCATGTCAGTGCCTTACTCAAGAGCACATCAGCCAATACCTTCTCTGCCGGTAACCCCTCAGTCACAGGCTGCTTCACAGCTGCTCTGTGTATTATAATGGTTAAAAGGCAGAGGTAATTTCCATACAGGGATACAAAAGTAAGATGATCTTAACCTTCACCACAGACAAACACAATGTTCCTAATGAACAACCAAACCAATCCAACAACGAGAATATTAAACATCCTGATGCTGACTCCCAATTCCCGCTCTTTTCAGAGTCAGGGATTCTAAGGATTCACCTCCTCTTCCCCGCAAACATAGAAGGCCAACATAAAATCAGATTTGTTTTATGGAAAGACTCCAACATTTTTAGTTTCCTATTTACAAGAAGCATCCGTTGATGTGAACCATGCTGTGTAAATCTCAGAAGACCTTTGATGCCATGAAGGTGTGAGAAAATGGGACTCAAACTCATGGTGCTGAAGGGGGAAAGAACAGATTCATCAACAGAAGAAACAGAAGAGAAAACTTGGCGGGGGAGAGGGAGAGGGGGGCACATCAGAGACACACCTATCCACATTTTAATGTTACTTAACAAATGGAGAAGATGAAATGTCATGGCTATTCTCCCTCAGGGAGGTCAGTTTGATTCCAGGTGTTTTTTTACTATACTTTCATGGACCTGGACCTCCATCCAACATGGGATGGTGAACCAGTGTGTGCTGAGATGATCAACAGCGGTGTACACCAGAGGGACACGCGTGTCTACGGCATCAGGCAGCGGGTGCAGTGTTGGCATCATGTGTACCGGGAGGTGGATTGATGTGATGGTACAACTGGCGTACAACCAGGGACTCCATCGGTTCATGTGTGTAACGGTTGAGCTACTCAACCGCTCTACCAACTGTCTCTACCATCGTGATGGAGACTTAACAGCTATGGAACTGCAGTGGGTGTGCTAAGCTGTGCTAAACTGTACTAGCTGTGCGACTACTGGTTCATAGAGCCCACTGGACTCTTTCATTTTTTGGTTGGTTTTCCACTGGGGAGAGCGGACAGAGGAAGGAGGAGGGGGTGGGGACTGGAGATGGGTGTGAGTGAGTGATTTGCGGATGTGATCTGTGTCTGCAGTTTTAAAACGGTTACGTTTCAACTGTTAGCGGTTAGCAGCTGAGAGCTCTGTACTAACGGTGGCTGCGGACTTTTCACTGCCATTTCTCGTTATCGTTATCATCTCGGGGACTTCAATCATGTGTACTGTCTTTGTTGTTCAGGTTGTGCAAGAATCAATTTGTTGTGTATCTGTTGTGCTCTGTTCTTTTTTTCTACTCTGTGTATTACACTGCTGTGTGTGAAATTTCCCCTCGCAGGACTAATAAAGGTATATTCAATTCAATGGAACCCCACAGTACCAGCTAAAGGCTACAGAGGGAATCACTGGAAAGGGTTACAGTGTGTGTTCAAGAGGCTTCAAACAAAACATATTGAACATGTGGACAGCCGTGGATCAGGTGGCGGAGCGGTTCATCCAGTAAGAGTTGGATGATTGAGTCCTGCTCTGTCCTACTCACGTGTTGTTGTGTCCTTGGGCAAGACAACCCTTCACCCACCATACCTCCAGTCCTGCTACTCACACTGGTCTATGAATATGTATAAATGTTTGGTGGTGGTGGGAGGGCTTGTTTAAGGAGCCATGCTTCCGTCAGTCTGACCCAGGGCAGCTGTGGTGACAAATGAGTGACAACATGAATCAATAACGGATCCATTGTACTCACTTTAAGGATTGGTTAATACAAAAGCACTATATAAACTGAATCAAGTGTTATTATTCTTATAATAATAAACATTGAACAACCAGACACTTTTTTCCCAAAAAACATCACTGCCTGAAAATCAGAGCAGCTTGAGACAGCAATGCAACTGGGAATTTATTTGTGGACTGACAGAACTAAGGTTGAATTGTTTTTGTTCATGCAACTTTCAGTTTGCTTTAAGTGGGGAAGTGTGTCGGAGGAACATCATAGTTTGAATCTGATTTGCAGCCTCAGGGCCTGGACCACTAGTAATCATACTGATCAAACAGCCATAAAGGGAGCACTCACCCCCCACTAGCTCCCAGTAATTAGTGAAAATATTGCAGTTTTAATTAAAGATAGAATCACTGTGTAGCACACAGCATGCACAGTGGGGCTGTTTCTGTAGTGAATGCATCGCCTCTAATGTTTCACATTTCTTTCATAGAAATATTCAGATTATTGATGTATTACCTGTGGGTTCCCTGTTAATATTATACCTGAGAAAAATTCTAAAACAATTTCCAGTGGGGGATTTATTGTAGCATGTAACCATAAATCTAAGAGACCGATAACCTGGTATATAATTCATCCTAATGTGTGTGTACCTTTCTGTATTAGAAAACTGTTTTTAAGGTCAGAGCATTTGCAGTGGAGGTTTTCTGTAAGAGGCTCGAGGGCAGACCACACACAGCCAGTCAACAACATGCTGAACATCTGTTGTGTCCCCTTGCAGCCCGACCGACTCATTGCGACTTGTGTTGCGCATTGGCCACCTGGTCACAAAGCGTTGGACCTCTGGCTCTGAGGCCCAGCTCATTTCAGAGAGAGGCAACAGCCACTCATGCATAAAAGAAACCAACTGACCTTCTGTTGTTATCGCACTCAAAGATTAAAGGGAGGTTGATAGCCAGTCGTCGTTGCACTGTCCGCTGTGCAGTAACCACTAATTTACCCCTTAAACCCACCACAGCGAAGGACAAAGTAAGCAAGCTCTAGAATTAATGCCCAACGCTACAGTACTGCAGTTTTACAGCCTCTGTTCCTTTTGATTTGGACCATGTGTTACATCAAGATAACATAAGGTAAGATGATATGATAACTTCACATTTTCATTGGCCTTACAAGAAGCACAAGAAACACCATGAATTTAGCATCAAATTATGTTCCTTTCATTCTTTACAGCTGTGTCCAGTGGTAAAAAAGTACTTCTATGTTAGGGTACACTCTAGACAACAGACCCAGACGCAGACCAACTTGACTACCAAAATAAAGGTATTTATTTTTACGTTCTCAAGGAACATTCAACAATTACAATTACAGAATTCATTCTAAACGCGTATTGGAAATAACAAAAAGTGCAGATGAAAATACACGGGAATATTATTACAGAAACTTAGCACCAATAAAACACAACGGGAAAATAATAACTTCAAAAACTAAAAAAATCAAAATCACTCAATATGAGGAAAAAGTACTTGAGAAAATTTAAAACAAAAGAATTAACAACTCAAAATCGCTCTACTTGAGGAACTAACAACAATTTAGATAACTATAACAAGGCAATAATTTACAAGACTAGACTGAAGACTGTCAAGACTAGACTGAAGACTGTCAAGACTAAACTACACTAATACAATACTCACACAAGGTTGAAATAAAGGCATGACAGGACAAGAATGCTCCCAAGGAAAGACAAACACGATCTGACAAAGACAGGGAATCAAAGCCAGACTTTTATACACAGGGGGAATCACACACGTGAAACACATTGAGGATAATTGATGACAAGATGCAGGTGGGGAAAGGAATCTGGGGATGAAGCTGGAGACACAAGAGGAGAGCATGCAGACTCGAACAGGAAGCTGACCAAAATAAATCACAGGAAATACAAAAGCACAACTTGACAAGACATGGATCATGACACTTCTTTGATTCGTCTTCTTTGATCCTTGACACTTGTTTTTTAACGGTTCTCGTCCCATATCATTACTTTCATGAGGCTTTGGTCAAAGGTGTGTGACAGTGGGTGACTGGCAGAGTGACTTGCTGGTTCCTCTAGTGGACAGATAAAGTCATTGCATATATTTCATTGCGTGTTTGGCATCATGTTAGCGTAGATTTTCATCCTAAACACTCCGATGATAATTTAAAGTCCTTTTTTAACATTACAAACTACTACATAAATACCACGTATAGTCAGCCAAAGTTAATATCTATGGAATCTGATGTGTCAAATGTTGTTGGATATACTGTATATCAGGGTGTCAAATGCACCACCAGGGTTCCAGTCTAGCCCATGGAATAAATCTTCAACGTGAAAAAATACATAAAAATCACGAACTACTTTTTAAAATAAAACTGCAGTTCCTTTATTGTCTGACTGACTGTGCTGTCACTGTCATATCTTGCGGTGGCTTTTGCCACTCCCACTCCCTCAAGGGATGACACCATTATTTAATCCTGCCCACCTGTTCCATGCTGCAGGGAGTGGCGCAGTGTGGGCTCATCTGTTCACTTCGGCTGGAATTTTGTTCCTGTTCTGTTTCATGTGCATGTTGATTCTGTTGTTTCATGTTGTATGTTTTCAGTTAATAAATGTTCTTTGTTCCTCTTCAATTCTGTGCACTGGAGCTTGTTAATCTGTCCCCGTTACAGGTGCACTGTTAATTATTAGAAATTTACCTACTGTTCCGTTGGCCCCGGTGAGACTTGGCATGGTGAAAAATATAACAAAATACACTGAAAACTGAGAAGACAGACGATGAGTGAATTATTGGTAGGTCTGAGGAAACAACAATCTGTTTTCAAGCCAAGAGGTCACTGATGCTGCCGTGAAAGCCAGCTACCTAGCAAAACTGCATTAGCATCAAAGCCGTATTCTGACCGGAGTTTGTTAAAAGTGGCATGCTGAAGGCTGCATAAATTGTGTGTCCTGAGGAGCGACAAGTTTTGCCAAAATTAGCCTGACAAGGAATAATGTGACAGATAGGATTTCATAATTGTTGATAGATTTGGACAACCAATTTAAAGGCAAAGTGGAATTATTTGTAGAATTTTTTGTTGCAATTGATGAGAGCACCGATATAATGGATGTCGCTCAACTGGCATATTCATTAGTAAGTGTTGATGACACTTTGAATATCACAGAGAAGTTTCTTGAGTTGGTGCCTATGTAAGACACCACAACAGCTGAGGACATTCACTGCACTGTCGTTGGTGTGCTGGACAGGGTCAGAGTGGACTGGTCCCGGATTGTCCACCTGGCTATTACGGGTGGCCGATATTGGGAATTTTGCTCTCGATCTGATACGAAGTAAATACAGGGCTAGTATCGCTGATACTGATACCGATACCGATACATTTTGCTTGACACGTCATGATCACTGAATAATTTTGTGATTTTTGCCTTGAGTTAGTTGATTGTGAGTATGATTGTGGTAAAACACAGCACAAAGATTTTAGGAAATAAAAATCCTTTTTTTAAATTAAGTAACTACAACAATAGAAAAAAAATGTAACAGTACAAAATAAAAAATAAAATTAGATTCTTTTTCAACTGGCTGAATATATGATCATTTAACCAGTCTGCTAAAATTGATCACCAATTACACTGTGAAAACCAGATTACTTGGATATTCTTGTTTTTTTTATCTCTGCCTGGGAGGGCCTCTGCCAGGGAGAGAGAGAGCGAGAGAAAGAAAGAGAGACGTGCACTGTTTGTATAGAGATGCGGTGCAATGAGAAAATTCGAGTAAATTGTTGGATGACAGGAGAAAAACTGCATTATCGATGTCATCACACTAGTATCGATCCAATACCAATATGCACCTTGGTATCGATACTATTGATATTTAGATATGGGCCAGCACTGTTGCTTCTGAGGGCCGACAGGCAGATTTTGGAACCTGGCAACACATGATTGTGAATAATGATTGGATAAAAACTGAAACCACTCCCTCCAAATCTCCACCTGGGGCTGGAAGCTGAGCAACCAACTTAGGAAAGCTATGAAATGAAGAGTATAGACCATGGGGAATAATTCAATGCATATTTGTGGAAAAAAATATATATTCCACCTTTATGTTTAAGTCAGCAGAGAAGGCCTTGCTAGTTTTGAGGGTCCACCACTGATTATCTGGGTGGTTGCACTTCTGCATCTGGGTAGTTGTTTCATACATTCCATGTATGAAACAGAGGCACATTAAAACTCCATTACATTTATTTTGATAGTGCAACCCAGTTGAATTTTGAGTAGATTCAGGAGCTGGTCATTTAGTTAAATAGTAACCACCTATTCCTGATTGTAAATTAAGTGTTTTGTTTGTTTACTCAGTGGGAGCAGCAGCTGTGTTACAGTGACGGAGTGTTACGACGCCCCAGAGATCTACAGATAAAGGGGACTGGTTCTGGTTCTGGACGGTTCTGATTCACATTAATTTAGATCATAGTTTTGTGTTATTTCCAGTTTGTCCAATGAATCTCCTGGAGAGACATCTAATAATTGATTGAGTCACCTGGAGCTACATCTGTACTTTGTACCACACGTGTCTCATTCAGTAAAGTGATGAGTACTCTAAAGCATTTTTCCTTCAATAATTGATGAGGAATTGATCACGTGCACAAAATTAGGGAATTCCATGAGCAGCACTGTGCATGTCTTGGTGTGTGTGTCGATGTCTTATCTGGGTGGGTTAGGAGCACACACACAGCTTCTTATCACCTGCCCTTACATGCTCACAGTCAGTTCATAGACAAGGGGGCGTGGCCTCTAGCTCTGGTCTCTGTGTCTTATGTCTCATGTATACATGAATACAAGGTTAAATAAGACAGAACTAAAAGATGGTTAGATGTGAATACACATGAGCAAATTCTTCCCGGCTGGATAGCTCAGTTGGTAAGGCACCGGGCTGGTGCATAGGCGATACAGGGTTCAATCTGGTAAGAGCATCCAGTGGGTTGTGTCAGGAAGGGCATCTGGTGTAAAAGCTCCTGCCAAATCAAATACGGATTCGCTGTGGAAAATCATCACACATGAGAAATTCACACTGAATGGAATGTAACACATTTGTACTTGATTCATTTGTGATACTTGTTAAGATAAACAAAGGGAATTGTTCTGACTGTTACGTGTGTTTGTTTACTGATGTGAGAGCGTTTTACATATCTTTCGGATATGTAATTGATCACAATGTTTTCTTTATAATAATAACAACAATACATTTTATTTACAGCCGCCTTTCAAGACACTCAAGGTCACCGTACAAAGTTGTTAAAATAAATAAAACACAATTAAAATTACATGCATACATTTATATAACACATAAACACAGCAGATAAAAGTGAAATTATGGAATGAAATAAGCCTGTCTGAATAAATAAGTTTTAAGCTGGGATTTAAACAGAGTCTGAATGTTTGATGTGTTCTGGGAGGGCATTCCAGAGGTGGGGGGCTGAGCGGCTGAGAGCTCTGGACCCATGGTGGTCAAGCGGGCAGGTGGAAAGGTGAGTTGGATGGATGAAGATGACCTCAGAGTGCGGGTGGGAGTGTTTATGTGGAGGAGATCAGTGAGGTACTGAGGGGCCAGGTGGTTTAAGGCCTTGAAGGTGAGAAGTAGAATTTTAGATTTGATGCAAAATTTAACAGGAAGCCAGTGGAGTTTGTCGCAGGACAGGTGTTATGTGACTCATGGAGGGGGTTTTGGTGATAATACAAGCAGCAGAGTTTTAGTTGCAGTTTATGTGTAGATTTGTGTGGTAGACCAAATAAGAGGGAGTTGCAGTAGTCTAGGCGGGATATGACCAGGCTATACACCACAACTGCAGCGTTGCTGGGTGAGAGGGATGGGCGGAGACAGGAGATATTGCGCAGGTGGAAATAGGCTAAACGGGTGATATTGTTAATATGATGTTGGAATGAAAGACTGCTGTAAAGGATGACACCCAGACTCTTAACCTGGGGGGAGGGGGAAACTGAGGAATTGTCAATCTAAATGGAGAAGTTGTTTATTTTAGATAGGGTGGATTTAGTGCCAATTTATGTCAACAGGGGAGATCTGAGCTGTAAACAGACACATGAAATACCATTTTCTAATCTGATTAACAGCCAGTCGCCATTTGCGAAATTACATGAGGAAATTTCTGAATGTTTCTACAATGATGTAACAAATCACCTACAATGAATTAATAAATCACCTAGGCAAATTGACTACTGACTAATGTCACAGACTTTCAATAAAGACTTATGATGTATATGGTAATGGCTTGAAATATTCCTACATCCACACAGCTCCACCAGGATGGATAGAATTAACTCAGGCAAAAATAAAAAAAAATGTTTAAAATAATAATGGCACTCACCAAATCAAGAGCATTTTCTGGCTGTGTGTCTATTCCAGGCTGCCTCCCAACTGGGGAGGTATCTGTGGTCCAGTGTAAACTCCACCTTCACCCCTAAATGCGGACAGAGAGAACTGCAACCACATGACTCAGTCTGGGGCAGTGATGTTCCACCTGAGTAGCAGTTGTGGAGCACTGGGGAGGAGGTGATTCTTACCCCCTCTTGGCGTAGTGATGGGAAGTGATGTTGTGTGTTGAGACTGTTAATTGCCGGATGAATGAATGCCACAGAAACTGTTATGGAAGGTCTGAGGGCCTTCTGATTGGTCTTTAGTGAACTCCAGGCAGAATTTGCTATTTTTCAAAGACTTCTGAGGTACCCTTCAACATGCAACTTGAAGTAACAGATTTGTAGTGCAATGAAGAATTGAAGAACTAATTTGGTGGTGTGGGATTGGAAACATTCTTATTAGTATCTCTTTCCAGGTTACCAGGTTAAATTAATAGCACTGGCACACAAATGTTGTGTATGTTTGGGAAAACCTAGCTTTGTGAACAAGTTTTCTCAGTAATCAACATGAATGAAATAAAGCTATGCACAACGCTCGCACTTAACTGACATTCTGAAATTGTCTGCTAGTCAGGAAACAGTGCCTGATATTGATACAGTTGTAGAGGCTAAAAGATGCCAAGTTTCAGGAGTGAATACAAAGCAGGAATGAATCCAGTAAAATGCTGCTTTACACAGTTTGCACTATGAAATAAAAAGCTGCGGAATGAAAAGTTGCTGTTGTAAAAACTGTATAATTTGGTGTTAGTCAACAGATTTATTACAAATGAGTCTGGATGAGTTGTACACGTTTCCGAATGCATGCCATCATGTTGTGTATGTAGTGTTCGATGTATATTTTATGTATGAATTTTTTACATAAACAAGGTGATTGACAAAATAGCTGCTATTTAAGATTTAAAGGTGTGCAGAGTTAATTTAGGTTTTCAGAATTGCTTTCCAGATGTGGTAAATTGCAGTTCAAATCCCACTCTATCCTGGTCATGTGCTGCTGTGTCCTTGGGCAAGACACATCACCCACCTGGCCTCCTGTGCCTCTGCACTGGTGTATGAATGCATGTGAATGATCAGTCCTGTGATGAACTTGTCCAGAGTTACCACCCTTGAGTATCTGGAATAGGCTCCAGTAAGTTTGATTTTATTTTTCCAGGTGTTTGAGTTCCACATACCTGGCACTCATTTTTTGTGCCATTGTACAATCACTGTCATCAGTTGTAATGCATACAAATAAATGTTAAACTGAGGCAAAGTGTTGTTGTATTTATTATTTTCTTAATGAATCTGAGGTTGTTCATAGCAAATTTTTTTTGAAAAGAACAGTTCATTACATTTACATTTTTTATAATATATATGTTCTCCTTTACTCTAAAACAAAGTAAAAAAGAAATGGACTTAGTCTTATTTCTAGGTAGTTACACTATGGTTTTACTGGTCATCAAATTAGGCCATATGTACTATCTCCTAGACCACAATGACTTTGACACCCCTGATATATACCATAATTTTTAACCTATAAGCCACTTTCTTTGTCACACACTTTGAACCCTGTAGCTTAAACAATGATGTGCTGATAATGAAGACAATCGATCTGGCTGTTGAAGAAGGAAATGGAGTAGCTGCTAGGCTTGGCATCAATGAACCACTGGCAAGACATTAGAGAGTTTTTATATTCAGTGGGTGTGGCTTTTACTTGGCGTGCTCGATAGTCTGGAAAGTACAGTGTGTGTATATACATATATAGAATCATTTAACTTTTGCACACAGGGCAAGTTAAACCCTTTGCAGGCAATAAAAAAAATAAAATTGCATTCACTATTACCTAATGGAGTTGAAAAAAATTGAGCTTCGGATCAGTTTCACGTAAATGAAACCACGTTTGTGAAGAGATGATACGGTTTCAAGAATGCAATAGTGATAGTTAGTGGCTGAAATACAAACCCACAGTCGAATCCTGATGCAGACTCAGCCGTCCACACTCACTCATACTGTCATGATTCATTCAAACATGATCCAGTTGAGCCACCTCTAACTTTGCCTCAACATTCTCCATTTTCTGTTGATATCTTGTGTTTGTAAGTGCAGACTTACAGAGCTTGTGGGCCCGCTAACAATGCTAACCTCTGTTGAGCTCCGCTTGGTGGAGCTGTCAGTTATTGTTGGCAGAGGAGTCCTGTCAGGTAAACAGCAAACTGTGGTAAATAAAAAGCAATAGCCTCTTTGTATCTCAGTGAAAGTGCTCACAAACATAATGTTTTTATTTTTAAATGTTGAAACAGAGGAACCCAGAAGAAAAAGGGCCAAGAAAAAAAGGTAATTTTTCCAGGAGTCAAACAGAATATTTAGATGATCGAGCAGGAGGGAGGCTACGATTCAAAGCTCAATTTCTCCTTCTGTTCTGTCGTATTATTCCCAGCCCTCAACATCAGCAGCATCACTACAGTGGAACCTGCTCTACTTCACTCTTGTACTTATCTACTAATTTATTTTCCAGTCCAAGACCAGACCTTCTGTAGTTTGAGGAGTGTAAGGAATTATTTTTTACATGACCACACAGCCTGAAGCCTGCACATGTATCCCTTTGCTATGGTCAGTGATAATACTCAACATCGCTCAACAGTCCACCTTTCTGTTCTTCGTTAAAGCTGCCTGTCACTTCAAAAGGACTCACTAATACCACATTTATACCAAAACAGTCTAAGGGCAAGTTAAGAGCCAGGGCTTAGTGTTCAACCAATTCCATGTATTTGACCAATACAAAGCCATGTCTCAAGTTGAAAACTTCCTCCAGAATGGAAACACCATTCTATGGAGGTAGCATTGGTCAACAGCAGTACAGTTTCAAGAAAGTGCCAAGTTCCAAGAAAGTGTACTACAGATGCAGTATTTGCTTTGAGGATGTTGATAGAGAAGTACTGAGAAGGTGAGTGGAGCTGCATTGTGAAGTGGAAGAGTGAATTTACAGGGAGAAGAGATAAAGAAGGTGGAGAATTTTAAGTACTTGGGTTGACAATCCAGAGCAATGGAGAGTGTGGAAAAGAGGTGAAGAAGCGTGTGCAGGCAGGATGGAACAGGTGGAGAAAAGTGTCA
>JAPTHA010000005.1:7613849-7624264 GCA_029814585.1 Gymnapogon annona | reverse complement strand
AGCTCCTCCCTGGTAACCGAGCTCCTCACCCTATCTTTAAGGGTGCGTCCGGCCACCCTGCGGAGGAAACTCATTTCTGCCACTTGTATCCCGGATCTAGTCCTTTCGTTCATGACCATAGGTGAGGGTAGGAACGTAACTCAACTTTAAATGCAAGGTAAAGACTGGTCCAGTTCAACATAAATATAGTTTGCATAATATATATAAAGTACATAAATATAACTAATGTATCACCTTTGTGCTTTAGATGTGATCGAATGGAAGGAACGTTTCTCCATTCTATGTGGCAGTGTTCTAAATTGCAGGGGTTTTGTCAGTGTGTGTGAAACCCTATGGAATATACATGTGGTCACGTTTTCACTGGACCCAGGCCAGGAGTCTGTCTACTAGGAAATCTGACTAAACTCAAACTGTCAAAGTGTGCTAAGAAACTGAAATTCTATTGACAATTGTTAAGAAATGTATTGCTACAAAATTTCAATTAGATGTCCCCTTACAACCAAGATGTGGTTAGAAAAACTCAACAGCTGTGTCTCCCTTGAGAAAATGACATACTGGATGCAAAAAAAAGAGTAGGATATTTTATAAGATATGGCAACCATTTTAAAGTATTAAAACAAATGACAACAGCAGTTGACAACTTATTAGAATGTGTGACCATTGAAATGTGTAAAGAAGAAAATAAAAACATTGTACTTAGTTGCATATACAGGGCACCAGGTACATTATATTGACAGTTTTAGAGAATGGATGGAGAGTATGTTTTCCAAAATAAGCAACAAAGTATTGTATTCATATGTGGAGATTTGAACATCAACATTCTAAACCCACGCAAGCATAAGAGTAATGAATTTATCAATACTATGTACAGTTTCAGTCCATTTCCAAAAATCACCAAACCTATGAGAATTACAGCAAATAGTGGCACCTTAATTGATAATATATGGGTCATTGACGTGTGGACACTTTGAGATATCATCTGGGGCGACCGCGCTAAAACTGTGAAAAATACGTTTTTTTCTGCAAATCTATTATTCAGGATAAATTTGATAGTGACACATCCTAAAAAGGACATGTCACTATCAATGTATTTATTTTTTCACAGTTTCAGGGCGGTCGCCCCAGATGATATCCGAAAGTGTCGACACGTCAATGACCCATATATCTCAATGACATAGAAAATAAAACAACTAGTGGAATTATAATTAATATTACTGATCATCTACCAGTTTTCACTATCTCCGATTACAATTATAAAAAGAAGGAAGATAGAGTTTAGGAGAATGAGGACAGAAAAAAACGTACTTAAGAATGAATTAATGGCACAGAATTGGGATGTAATATATCAAGAAAAATAAATGTGGATAAGGCATATGAAAATTTTTTGAACATGTAGAGCAGGTTGTCTGGTAACCGAAGGGTTTGTGGTTCAATTCCCGCTCTCTCCTGATCATGTGCCGTTGTGTCCTTGGGCAAGACACTTCACCCACCTTGCCCATCCCTGTGTGAATGATGACCCTGCGATGAACTGCCAACTTGTCCAGGGTCCCCCCCCTGCCTTCACCCTGGGTTAGGCTCCAGTGACCCGCAACCCTGCAAAGGATGCAGCGGGTTTGGAAGATGAATGAATGAAGGAATATTTAAGCAGGTATATGACAAACTGCCCAATTAAAAAAAATATACCAGGAAACAAATGGATTACAAGGGGATTGAAAAATACCTGAAAAGAAATGCCTAAAAAGAAAAATCTGTACAGAGAGTTCATCAGATGTAGAACTGAAGATGCAGAAAAAAATATAACATATAAAAATAAGTTAACTCAGATTATAAGGATAAGTCAGAAGAATTATTATAGAGCATATTATACAATAACAATTAATAAAGGTATGGGGGGTATATTAAATAGTGTTATTAGGACTACTGCTAAAAACAGTGTTACGCTAGACTTTTCAGACGCAGAGTTATCACAAAATGTTTTTATTTATAAGGCAATACAGTTTACTAAATTCAGATTAGAATTTTCAGAAAATCATTAACCAAACTATGAACATAAAGCGATGTCAAAAAACACGTGAATAGCAATAACTTAAATTTCCCACAACAGGTACATAATATTAAATATAACTATAATGAAAAATCACTACGGAGGAATAGGGCAATTTAGAAATTCTACAACTTAACACTTACAGGAGACTTTTCAAAACTCAAGTCTATGAAACACTCAACTCAAAACTGTGGCAGATGAATACTTACAAAAAGATCAGACAAGGAAACCAGACAGGATGAGGATCGATTCAAACCAACAGATACAAACGCTCTGACACTGACTGAGGGAAACACCTGAACTTAAATAGTGAAACCAACAGCTGCAGGGAATTAGGGTGATGGGACACCGGTGATGGGAGGAACCTGGTGATGAACCTAGACTGAGACACCTGACAGGACCCTTCACACCAACCCCAACTGTGACCCATGACTGTGAGACATAAAACATAGTTTATCATGATTATTTTAAAGACAATAATATTTAAGACAAGAGTAAGGTGGCTGAAAGCTTGAGTCGATTTTTTGTAAAAGTGGGACCAGAACTTACTTTCTGAAAGTCAATATGGCTTCAGACCGGATAGATCGACATCGCTGGCAATAATAGAAGCAATTGATCAAAAAAAATATACAATCGGAATATTTATTGACATGGACTGCATTTTATATAGCGCTTTTCTACACATGTACTCAAAGCGCTTTACATTAGCCTCACATTCACCCATTCACACACACACACCAGTGGGCGACTGCTGCCATGCAAGGTGCTGCCTGGAGCCACTGGGAGCAACTAACTTGGGGTTCAGTGTCTTGCTCAGGGACACTTCAACATGTAGACAGTCGAACCAGGATTCGAACCGCCAACCCTTTGGACATTGGACAACCCGCTCTACCAACTGAGCCACAGCCCCCCCAACAACAAACGACACACAAACGACATCAAAAAAGCTTTTGACACAATTAACCATGGACTATTACTAAAAAAACTAAAGATATATGGCGTCAGAGGAATTCCATTACAATGGGTGGCAAGTTATCTAGAGAACAGACAGCAGTTTGTTAAGTTTGGTGATGCTTGTTGGTCATATTTGGACATTGTCTGTGGGGTCCCACAAGGGTCAGTGCTGGAGCCCAAGTTATTTATATTATACATTAATGATATATGGAGACTATCAAAGGTATTACAATTGGTGGTGTTTGTTGTTGATACCAACATTTTCTGCTCAGGGGATAACATGGAAGAATTATTGATTCGAATCACCAAAGAAATGAACAGGTTGAAAATATGCTTTGATATAAATAAGTTATCGTTAAATTTAAACAAAACAAAAATAATATTATTTGGGAACTGCAGAAATGACATGCCAGTAAAAATACAGATAGACGGGGTGCAGATAGAAAGGGTTCGTGAAAATAAATTCCTGGGGTAATAATGGATGAGAAAATCAGTTGGAAACCACACATATCTGTATTTATGGTGTGGGCATAATCCACTGGCCAAGAATGGAGCCAGCAGGAGGGAAGAGGCCCCGTCCGCGACGCCTTGACCCACCAGGGACAGATTCTGGGCCAGCATGATGAGGTGCTGCAACAGATGACGAGGGTGCTCCAGGACCTCAGCGTACAGATCGCAGAGCTGAGGAGCGCTGGCGTGGCAGAGCTGAGGAGCGCTGGCGTGGCAGAGCTGAGGAGCGCTGGCGTGGCAGCGCTTCCCGCACCTGAGGCTGGGATATCCGCTCCGGTTGTAAGTACGCCCCCCATGATTGAGACCCGAGTCCTTACTAAAGAGCCGTTCGTTCCCACCCCGGAACCCTATTCAGGTGAGGTGGGCTCCGCTCGCTGTTTCATTCTCCGTTGTAAATTAGTGTTCGAGCAGCAACCCTTGTCCTATCCATCAGTCCGGTCTCAGGTGGCGCATTCCATAAATTTGCTGAGGGAGCGCATGGCCAAGTGGGCTACGGCACTCTGGGAACAGGGGTCACAGGTATTGTCTATGTATTCAAGTTTTTCTGAGGAACTCAGGTGGGTGTTTGACCAGTCGGTGGTTGGACAGGAACGTTCGAAGCGGCTACTCTCCCTTTCACAAGGGTCAGCGTCGGTGGCTGATTATTCGGTAGATTTTAGAATTGTGGCTTCGGAGAGTAGCTGGGGGGACCGGGAGCTTAGGGATATATTTTTGAGGAGCCTGTCCGATGAATTAAGGGACGAGTTGGCTACACGGGATGAGGCCGCCTCATTAGATAACCGTCTCCGGGAGAGCCGGCAGGAGCACGACGGGCACGCGGGTTGGATTCAGGGACGGGTGATTATGACCTCGCCACTCGTTCTGTGCCAGTTTCCAGTCCATTTCCGGAGTTTGAGGCTCCAGAGGTACCAATGCAATTGGGTCGGGCACAGTACGCTTCCCGCACCTTTTGTTGTTTTTTCTCGCCTTTTTTGTGGAATAAAGCCTTCGTTTTTCCCCAACCCTTCCTGCGTCTGGATCCTCCCTTTTCCCAACACACAACAGTATTAAACAAAGCTAAATGGCTTCTGGATCTAAAATCATTACACATTCTATACTGTTCCATGATTTTACCATACTTAAATTACTGTGTAGAGATTTGGGGAAACAATTATAAGACAACAGTGAAGTCATTAATTGCATTACAAAAACAGGCAATAAGGACAATCCATAAAGTAGGTTATTTGGATCATGTGTAAAGCCCATAATTATTAATTACCACTAAATATTCAATAGGGGGCGAGAGGGAGGTTATCAATTATGAGGGAAAGGTCATCTTAAGATGAATAAAATTCGTACAGACATTAAAAGATTTTGTATTTCATTCTGTGGTGTAAAACTATGGAACAGTATGGACGACCTGTTAAAAAGATGTCGCAACTTGACACAATTCAAAATAAAATATAAGTGTCATATTTTTAAGGGATACAGGGATGAGCTGAAAGTGTTAGTCATTGAAGAATATTTCATTTCACTGTTATTTATACTGGTTCAACATAACTAACTGTGCATCTATATGTTTATGTTGGTCCTTTTTGAGTTTGTTGTTATTGGTTTGTCTTTTTCATTACGATAATGTGTGTATTCTAAATTGTTTATGATTGCTAGTGGCAGTGTGTTATTTTTAGGTAAAAGGGATAGACATTTAAAATAATGCAGGTATATACACACACTTACACACACATAGATTAGATCAGATCCCTTTATTAGTCCCCTGCAGGGAAATTTCAGAATATATACTGTATATAAATGTATGTATTGACATTTAACATAGTGCAGGGAGAAGGGGTGGGATTTAATAAGTTTAGACTTCCTCCCACTCCTTTTGAAGGTGTGCAAGCAAATTGTTGTTTTTTATTTTTTTTATTTGTTTTATTATTCATATTTAAATAAACTTTAATTTAAAAAAATAATGGAAAATTTGCCATCACACGACATTGGTGCGGTGGCACATAGGAAGTGTGAGGTTAACGTGTATCTGTGACTCATGCAGTTCACTTATTTATGTGTTACTTTAGTTTAGTCTGTTGTCTTAGACCCTGTCATTATGGGTTGGGAGTGTTGTCTTGTAATGTATGAATGTAACTGGAACGTTGTCTAATGAAAAATCTAAGTGAAATATAAAAAACAGTATCCTAGTAACATGGCTTCCACTCGTCTTCCCGTCTTCTGGATAAAACTGATGACAGTCTAACTCGTCCAGTGCCATCTGCGAAAGTATGCTCTTAGCCAACTTTCCAGTGACAGAGGGAAGAGCTACTTGCCTGAAGACATTTAATGTCCTTGGGGGTTTTAATCTTAGACACAGGAACCATTATTGACTTCTTCCAAACACATGGCGCCGTCTGCAGCCTAGAGAATCACTGAAAAATGAAGTAGGAGATGTCTGCAAGCAGGGGAGCACCATTTGTTAAGCCTCCACCTTCAGTGCCATCTGGGCTGCACCTGTCCTTTTCCTGTACATGAGCTCTAGTCTCTCCTCCGAATGTGTCCACTTCCAAAGGACCAAGGTACTGAGGCCCAAAGGGGAAGTGCAGGGTCCATAACAGCAAACTACCATAACTCCATTCATTTTTGCGTGTACAGTCTGTCGCCTTGTCCTTACAGCAGCACTCTCAGACTGAACTTTGAACATCTCATCATATTATTTATTGTGCGTCTTTGATCAACAAGGTTTGAGGCTCAACAATTCATAGTTCATCCCACAGACGCCACGTGTTGTTACTGTTGTGATGAGTGCAACAGCTCCACATACTGTCATATCACATCATCAGTGTCAATATGTTCTCTGAAAATACATAAAATCAAAAGTACCTTGTTCAGCAAGTGAATCAGAGAATGAATAGATGTTGTAAACTCTTAAATTGTGGCAAAGAACACCCTCTTGGTTTGGTGTTAACCCTCAAATTGAGCTGAAGTCCATTGTGTTCGGCCACTTGAGCTGTTTGTGTTCACCCCAGGTACACCTGGATTGATCAGGTCAGCATTATCTGTACAACGAGGTGATGTGTAAAGATTTTACAACTCTTACCGGTACACAATGCCTTACAGGAATTGAACAGAATGGTTTGTGCATCAACTGTTAACTGAAAGGAAACATTTCCTCACCTCTCTCCATCATGCTTGTATGACTTGTCACCCAGACACTGACCCTCCATGAATGATTTTGTTCTTGTTTTGAAGCTTGTGCAAAATGCCTCCACGGTCCCTACACAAGTTTTCAACTGGATAGACCGAAACTTGGAAGGTACGTCAAGCTCAGCCAAAAAAAAAGACTCCTGAACTCATACTTGACAGGAAGTCTGGCAAATGGGTGTTCTGTTCAGATCAGGTCCAACATGAGTTCTGACCTAAGGACTTGTATATGTCCACATCTAACCCTTTGAGTGCAGCCTGTCTTGGCTAGCGCAGAGGTGTCAAGACTTGCTCACTTTTACCTGCAGCTTTAATGTTTTATGTATTTTTGAGAGTCAAGGCATTTATATTAACAACCCTCAATATACCTCCATACATTTACCCTTGATCTTACTGACTGGAGGTGTTGCTTTTTAAACAAAACAAAGTCAGTCCCAGAAAAGGAAATGCTGCAAGTGGAACTATGAATATTCCATGACTGATTGGTTGATGACCCAAACGGCACGTTTGGGTCGGCTTCCTCCAGGGCTGGTCATGTTGTGTTTCCTTTCAGCTGTGGAGAAAACACTTGTAGCTCTTCAACCCCAGGAGGCTGTATGTCTTTATTAATGTTTCACCTGTACACTCTGCCTCTGTAATCACCGCATCAGCAGTTGGGATGCTCTGTATGAATCACCGCAGAGCCTGGGAGGAAGGCAAATGAAACACCTGCTCTCTCTCCCTCCATCTCTCTTCTACGCCCCCTCGGCCAAGCTCCCGCTGAGATACAAGAGGAACTGCCAGGAAAAAACATTCACCATCAGCTGTTTGAAACAGAAGACGCCTGCCAGAGCTTATTTCTTCATTTGTTTAAAAGGAGGTGCTGTGCTTTCAAGGTCCCCTGTGTGGAGCAAAGCAGAAAATGAGGAACTCTGCCTATAAGTGCTTGTTTTCTAAAAGATGATGAGCTCATTAACAGATGCCTCAGTTATTAAATATGAGGCACGTCTCCCCTTGAAAAGCTAAGGATCTCTTATTGAAAATCTGCCAAAAACACACCTTCAGCTCGTGCATGTTCTGATATGTTGGCGGTGAATCATCCAAATCAACAAAGTTCAACGACTGAAGCATAGTTCGCACTGTTTGAAGTGAAACTGCCACTCCGACATATTACTTTGTAGACACAAGGTAAGTGGAACACCACAAGAGATGGAGCGTCTAGAAAATGCATTGATCATCCTGATCACCATGAAATGCCTCCAGCAAAAAGACAACTGCCATACTGAAACTTGTTCAACTGTCTTAAATTACAATACGTTCTGCTGTTAAATTAATAAATAAATATTTATATTTTAAAGTGGCTATATCTGCTCAAATTGTGTGGTGGTGGCTCAAATTGCTGGTTCCTGGTGTGAGGAACCAACACCAGGAAAATAGATAAATAGGCATTTGTTTTGTGCACGGGGGTAAACACTGAACAGTGTAGAAGTTTGATACCAGTCATGACAAGATGATGTTCCAATTGATTTACCATGAATGTCTCTGTAGAAATAGTATATCAAACATTATTACCCAGAAATTATTATAGTCTCATTTCCTTTATATGGACCCCCTGATACTTTTGTTAATTATTGATCATCATACAGTTGATCATCTTTCTGTGGTATCAGATGACCATGAATGTCCAAATGACCCATTTCTACTTTCAGACGCTCCGTAATTACCATGGAAACATCATCTTTTACTTCCTTTTTCTTCCTGCCTAGAAACCATTGATACCTGCTTGATTCATATCTGTTGAACACAGTTTTTGCTAACTGAATTCTGACCGTGAGCGACAGTAGAAGCAAAGTCGGGAGTAAAATTCATTGTTCAGTTAAATAAGTAATAGATTAAGTTATGTTCTAAATTGAAAGAGAAGATAATAAATAGTTTAAAAATATCATTTTTATTTACATATATGTACAAGGGTGTTTAATCAGACTTTATGTGAAGCCAAGCTTGATGTTAAAACAGTCGCACTTTGTTTTTGTTACAGTTTTCACTCTGTCATGTAATGTTGGAATCTTCAGTGAACAACAGCAATGTTAACTGAATCACAGACTCCTCATCATTGCATCAGAGTTTAACTGGCTGGATAGGTAAAGTTACTACACTACAGTAAGGACAGCACATTCAGTTAATGACAGATTTACTGAAAATTTCACTTTTTCTTTAGTTTCAGAGTTTTCATGAACATCTCAAATACAGGAAATGAAATATACATGGTTAACAGTGAAAAGTGTTAAATATAGTGGAAAATATTACAATATATGGTGATAAATTATTTGATAAAGGTTACATAGAGAGAAAAATAAATCTGGGAACAGCCACAAAAGTATCACTGGGTTGTTGTGTTAAGATTAAGTGTTTAGGATAGAATGTAGTTGTCAAGATTCTATTGAAAGGCCTTTGTTCATACCATGGTATGGTGGCCCTGAAGTACAAAACACAACAACATTAAAGAGAAAACACTACAAAATTCAAGACAAAACACATTAAAGACAAAACAAAACATTACCAGAAACATTAACGGAAAACACAACAACATTAACAAAAAACACAATGACATTATTGGAAACCACAACGACATTCGCAGGAATCACAACAAAATTATCGTTGAAACCAGAAATGGAAAGCCAAAAGGACCCACCCTTTGAGCGATGCTGATTGGATAATGTCACTGCCCATCTCCTTTACCAGCACAAGGACTCACAAGGAAAACTCAAAGTCGAAAACATCTACTTTGAGTGTCAGTATTAGGAAAGATTCCAGGAATAAAAGCCTCAGGAAGCAGCTTTTAAATGTGATTATATTACAAGCTGCAAAACACAGAAATCATCCAGTCACGTAATCACTCAGTCAATACTTACTAATTATATGTGACTGCGGTGCATGAAATTTGCATCCAAATGAGTTGTCAAGCTGAGTACATGAACCTAAGCAGGAGGCTGGAGCCATAAAAGTGCAGTAATGGTCCATTAGATGGAGCACAGCCATATAGAGCAGCAGCCGTGGGATCCACAGACCTTCATGAGCTTGATGCAAAGTGGAGCTAGATTTGACTTTTCCTAAACCTCCAAATAACTGTCAGTTAAAGTCATTACTAACTTGTCTGAGCACATGCTGCAGCTCCTGTGGTTACCTGCCAACACAAGGATAGAGAGAGATTTATCACTGCACCAGCCCTGAGTTGACTGACACTTGAAATGACTGCAGTATCGTTCCTGATCTTCAAGTCTCACCAAGTGAATGAAGGTTTTAGTTTTTTTTTTTTTTGCTCACTGAGAAAATCAAAACCTGCTTACAGCCAGTACATGCTTTTAAGTATTAAATTGGGTCTTTACTGACTGGCATGTCAGTATGTGCGCTAATTATTTTTCAGATATTCTCTTTTCAAGTGTCTGTTATGCACAAGTGTCAGCTTATGTCTCTTTGTTCACTGTCTTTGTTGTATAAATTGAAGAATGAGAAACCTCCTGCAAAATAGGCATAATAGTTAACATGAATAGTCTTGTTTATAGTTTTTTCACTGTTTATAGTACTGTTTACACTGATGTGCAGTATTTTCCACTGTTTATAGTACTGTTGACAATGTTACTTTGCCCATCTTATTTATTTTGATTATTTATTTTTATTATTTATATTGACTGTGAGTGTTGTCATATTTACACTGCAGTTACGCTCGGCTACATCAACTGTGCACTTTATATTT
>JAPTHA010000005.1:7599590-7611416 GCA_029814585.1 Gymnapogon annona | reverse complement strand
ATTCTATGACATTTCGTTACCAGATTCATTGTGTGTGTCTGTGTAATGACAATAAAGGAAGTCGAAGTCGAAGTCTAAAGCTGTACTGGTGTCATATTTGCAACTGAAGCAAATACGACAAATTTATCATCTTTTAATACAGTACTATTCCTGTTTCTAACATTCATGGTGTCCACACAATCAGTTTGAACCTTTTTCCTTTAACCTATGATTTATATAAAATGTGTAATGTCAACTTATTTCTATCAAACCTGATGAAACTCTGAGACAATTTATAACCAATGCAATGAATTTATGGCACCTGACTGTAACTCCCAAAAAGCTGTGACCTGTTGAATTGTTTGTGTTCATCCAGCTGTTCAGCTGACTCTGCTTTCTGAACATGTGACGCAATATATGGATACATGTATTGGGACACATTAAATTCAGGTAGTTTATTATCAGTTGGTCTGGGCTACAAAACAATGACATAGACCATAATTTTATATTGTGATAAATAGTTCGATGTCACTTTTCAACTTAATCACCTACATTTATTGTTTGCTCCAGAGTTTGTTTAGAGTTGTAATCATGCGTTTAATTCAGTTCAATGCTTAAAAAATATTGTAATTGTATTAACTGTTTAGTGTATTTCTAAAATGTGCATCATATTCTGGTCATAAGAAATATTTTAAACCAAATTTAAGTGTCTGGTTTCTTCATTACTGGAAGAAAAATCCAATTTTGTTACGCCATTTATCATAAGTATCGAAAACAACTAGCGTTTACATTTTCTCATTAAGTACAAGAACTTGTTGTGATCCATCCAAACATATTTGTGTTCATATTATGTATGTTTCACGAAATCTAGGATTAATCATTGCATACATATTAACCATAACCATATTCCTAAATTTTTAATCCACATCCGTGTTGTCATAATTAGATTAGATACTCCTTTATTCATCTCACGGAGGGAAATTTCTGATATTTTCATAATCTGAAAAGAAATTTCATAATCAGTCGGTTTGATGTTTGAAAATTTAAAAATGTCATTTGGAGGTGAGGTGGTGCCAATGACGCTTTTGCTGTGACAGTCTCACATCAAGATGGAAGGAAACGCACAAGCAGCCGTCATCCACTCAAGTGTTTTATTTCACGACTACAGCTGGCTGGTTGATCACCACTAAATGGCCAAGGCTCTCGTTATGACACCGCCTGCCATCCCCAGCATTGGGAACTGTTAAATATTACCCTGCTTTAGGATGAAGAGACCATTAGAGCCCAGGGTGATTAAAGCAGCACTCGTCTATGAAGAGCACAGGGACAAGGCCCTCAGGGGAACCAAGGACGGGCTTGGACCCCAGCACTAATACTTAATATGCAATCACACACAGCAATTAACAAGGCTAATGCAATTAAGCGCTACATGAAGCAGGCTGCTAAGGAAATGACTGCATTGTAAAATAATAAATGCAGCTGTTATGTAGTGAAGATGGACAGGTGGAGCCAAAAAGGCTTCATTTCACCACCACTAGAGGTTTTATCTGACTAATACGAGCATGTTTTAGACAAATGTATGAAACGCTACTAGTGATTTATGAATCCAACACGTGGCTGTTGATATGACAATCAGCAGGAATTAAAACCACAGATTAAGTTCCTATGTGCTCGCTGCACAGGTTACACTGCCTTACATGTGATATCTTGTTCTACTGCGCCGTGTGTGACACGTGAAGGAAATGCTTAAAAGCAGTGAAACTTCACAACACGTAAGGGCGTGAAAAAAAAGAATTTCACCATTAGTGCACTAGATAATGGGTATTTGTCAAATGAAAGTTTGTCTCAAAGTGAATGGATCTACTTTAAAGCACTGTCCAAGATAGATTAAATTAGATAAGATACACAATTTACAGCTGTTGTGTACATCTTGAATATGTTACAGGTTGGATATTTATATCCAACCTGTAACATCTGTAATCATCAGCAGCTGCCGCCTCTCAGCTGATGATTTTATGCACTTCTTTTCAAACAAAGTTGTACGCATTAGAAATGAAACTGGGCACATCCTGACTCAGACCGGGCTGAGCTCATCACTGGCCCAGTCCAGTGCGGTTAGTATTACAGATATGTGTCTTGCTAGGCTATCTAACTTCGTCGAAATATCCCTTGATAGCCTTTCAAAAGTAGTTAATGCGGCAAAACAGACAACCTGCACACTTGACCCACTCTCTGGGAAAATCATTAAAGATCTGTTTGTCATTTTAAGTCCTTCCATTCTAAACATTATAAATACCTCACTTTCCTCAGGCACAGTACCTGCAGCTTTCAAGATGGCGGTTATTCGACCCCTACTTAAAAAACCTAATCTTGACACAGAAAATCTTTCCAATTATAGGTCCGTATCCAACCTCCCCTTCTTATCAAAAATTCTTGAAAAAATGGTGGCACAGCAATTAAATTATCACGTCCTCCAACAACCTTTGTGAACTCCTGCAGTCTGGTTTTAGGGCATACCACTCAACCGAAACGGCCCTTGCTAAAGTAATGAATGACCTCCTACTGGCTATGGACGATGATACGGCATCAGTTTTGCTTCTTCTTGACCTCAGCGCTGCCTTTGATACTGTTGATCATGACATATTGTTAGAGCGCCTTAGATCACAGATTGGTGTCACTGGCTTAGCACTTGCCTGGTTCAGATCATATCTCCAGGATAGGACCCATTATGTACTTCAGCACAATATGTCCTCTGAACGCCATAGTGTTACGTGTGGAGTCCCACAAGGTTCAGTGCTTGGCCCTCTTCTCTTCAGCATTTACATGCTGCCACTTGGGGACATTATACAAAAACACAACATTAGCTTTCACTGCTACGCAGATGACACTCAGTTATATGTACCCTTAAAGTTAACTGACCCTCGTAACTGTTCCAACCTGGATACGTGCCTCACTGACGTTAAATGTTGGATGCCATCCAACTTCTTAATGCTTAACCCCGACAAAACTGAGATGCTGATTATTGGTCCAACTAAACATAGCCATCTCTTTAAAGACTCTACTCTAAGTTTTGACAACAGAACCATCAATCAGAGTAGTTCAGCTAAAAATCTCGGTGTTATATTTGAGCCCAATCTTTCTTTTGATAAACAGATAAAGACTATCACAAAAACCGCTTTCTTCCATCTTCGTAGCATCGCCAAGATATTCCCTATCTTATCCACTTGTGACGCAGAGACCACAGTGCATGCATTTATCACATCGCGCTTAGATTATTGTAACATACTGTTCTCGGGTCTTCCTAGGTCTAGAATTAAAAGCATGCAGTTAGTGCAAAATGCAACAACACAACTTCTTACGAGGATGCGTAGATTAGACCACATTACTCCTGTATTGGCTGAGTTGCACTGGCTCCCAATACATTTCAGATGTGATTTTAAGGTCCTATTACTTCTAAAATTTTACATGCGTTGGCACCTGTGAATCTTATAGATCTACTGGCACCCTACCTCCCTCCTGTAAATCTGCACTTGTGTCATGCTAGACATTGCTGCTCCGAGAGCTAATAGGTGGTCTTTGGTTATTGAGCATTCTCCGTCCGGGCTCCATGACTGCGGAATGCCCTTCCCGCAGATATCAGGGTGGCTACCTCAATAGAGACGTTTAAGACCCGACTAAAAACTTATTACTACTCCCTAGCATTGAGTTAGAAGACTGCCAATTAGCATTTAGTTAGAATTTAGTTGAGTAGACTGCCACACAGTAGTACTTAGTTCGAGGATTGCCGCTCTGCTTCAGTGTTCCATAATTCAATTGTTAGCCGTGTTAGATATGGTTCACTGCCGCTCTCTCTCTTTCTCTTACTCTTACTACTGTATCTTCACGACCATAAGGCGCACCATGTTATAGGGGGCACCTTCAATTAACGGCCTATTTTAAAACTTTTTTCATACACAGGGCCCACCGTGTTATAAGGCGCATAGCATAGCATATCTATGTAACTACAGGTGGACCTGGGGTTACTTAAGTCGTTTCGACTTTACTTCGGCAGAGTCCGCTCTGCCATTTTGTCTCCAGCCACATACATTATTGTTGCATTATAGCGTAATGCAGTGTTTTTCAACCTTTTTTGAGCTACGGTACATTTTTTTTATTGAGAAAAATCCCGAGTCACATCACCAACGGTGTGCATTTTAACCTGGTGCCTTATGTGTCACTGAGTTGTAAAATCTGTAAAAATGTGTGATTTTTTGTGACTCTCGGACCATTTATGTCGACATCGTGACGTAAGAATATTTACGTTTTTCTGTGAAACGCCAACAGGGAATCAAAAGGAAATGACTGCGATCAGGCACAGGTTTATAGGTGACATCTACTAGACCTGCACGGACGGGTCTGGACGCTATGCGTGGACCGGAGCATCGCGGATGCGTGCGGACACGTCCATGTAGGTCGGTGTCTGTTCAGGCAATCATCAAGCACAGGTTTATAGGTGACATCTACTAGACCTTCACAGACGAACACATCCACGACTGGTCCCGGGTCCGCGGACTGGTCCCGGGTAGGACTGGAACTCCGAAGTAACCCGAGGACCAGCTGTAGTGTACTGTTGTGTGTAGCCGCTGGAACTATAAAATTATAAACATTTTTGTAATGCATAATCACAACAAGATAATTTGTTATGTCAAACACATCAGATAGTCTGCTGTAGTTCCATCTCTACGGTAATAGATAAATGTACTGTGTTTCCTGTGTTCTGAAATAGAATAGAGTAGACTATCGTCATTGCTTCCTCCACTTCCACACCATTGATTCGTTGCCATCAAATTCTCTTGCCGCTGCTCTATTTCCGTGTTCAACTGCGTGACTGATAGACTTCAGTTTGAACTCTGCATCTTACACGTCTCTTGCAAGGAGCCATTTTGGGGTCTTTACAGACAGTAATGGTTTGGGACTGGACTGGAATTCCTATTTATCGTTCTTACTGCTGTTACTTCGGCCACACCTACTGACAACCAATATTACCGTAATCCATACAAAAGGCTCACCGGGCTAAAAGGCGCACCATCAATTTTTGAGAAAATTCTATACTTTTAGGTGCGCCTTATGGTCGTGAAAATATGGTAATTCATAAATCTATCACCCCCCCCTTACCCCACCCCCCCTGCAACCCTGCGAAGGAAAAAGCGGATTCAGAAAATGACTAAATGAATAGTGAACATAAGCCTATGTATGTAATAACCCTTTCATTTAAGGGGTTATTCATGGCCTTCATGGCCTTGTGTCTTATCAGTGAAGACCTGAGGCAGAAAAGTTACAAAAATAATATTAAACACTAGTCTTATATGTAGTGCAACATCCATACACAGCTTTTGATATAATCATTAGATTTCTGTAACAATGCACTGAAAGACCAGCCTTCATCATAAATGTGAAATGTGATCAGGTTTTTCTTGTGTAAATTTGATTAAAAAATCAGGCACAAAATATTTACTTCACAAATTTGATAAAGACATAGGCTGTAATTAAATGAACAACAACAACCCCTGTTTCCTCATAATAGAATGTCTAATATTACCTCTAGAGACCAGTGATTATCCATTGATGTTCAATGACCCGATATCAAAAGGTCATGTTGACGAGATGTTAAAATGAATAATGAATTTCCAAACTTCAAAACCAGTCAGATGATGGAGCGCTGCTGTTTATACTAATCAAACACATTTGGTGCTGATTGAATGGGCTTTGCTCCTCTGTGTTGACATGTTTTTCTGTGTCACTATGGGGCTGCGCTGAAACATGTAGTTACACTAATTACAATTAGCATCTGGCTTCAGCACCTTACATGGCGACAAGGCCTCGGGAACATAGAGCTTTGGCAGTTTGGACAGCTGACGCAATCCTCACTTCTCGAACCATTGGGTTCGAACCTGGGTCCATTGGGTTGTGTCAGGAAGGGCATCCGGCATAGAAACTCCAGCCAAATCAAATAAGCAAATTGAATTCACTGTGGTGACCCCAGAAGGGAAAAAGCCAAAAGAAATCCTCATCATTTGTAACACACAACAAATAACGTAAGAGTGCAACATATAGCATAAGTCAAATATATTAGTCTGTGAAAATGTCCCAATATTTTTGCTTGGATCAAATTTTCAAAGTGTTTTTCTTCAAATGATGCGTTATTTCAATTTGAATAGTTTTTATGTTCTATAGTGAATAAACAATGGTTTTAGTGAGATTTGTAATGATTACAAATCACACAATGTCCCAACCCCAAATGAGTTGGGATCAACACAACTCCCACCATACAACATTCCTGGAGAAGAGGCTACGCAGGTAACGGCGTAAAGTTCAAGATAAGCAAGAAAGTTCAACATTAGAGACAAAAGTTTGAAAGCAGTGTTTGATTTAATTAGAGCAAAATCAGTGACTATTATTACTGCATGTGTCCAAAAATAGGCCCAAACCCACGCACACACACACTTTTATCAGAAGCTAAATCAAAGCATGCTTGAAGTGCAAAGCAGGAAATAGTTTTTCTATGCCAAGTTTTGAGGACACCAAAGTGCAGTTCTGTCACAACACGTCAAATGAGTTGAGGAGGAGTTGCATGTTGATTCACTTGGGGAATAAAAAGAAACTGCCTTGAAATGTTGGCCTGTTTCTCCACCTGCATGCCCTGAGCCATCTATGCATGAATATGGGTCACTGCCTCTGACACACACACACACACACACACCTCTGAGCTCAGACAGTTCTGTGCCTCACAGCATAAACACTAGAGCGGTCTCAACTGTCACCACACACTCGTTGCGTCGGGCTGTGTTCTTTTTGACTCTTTTCCTGTAGTGAATATGGAACCTTTCCATGTGAGCTCACGTTAGAACATCCCGTTACGTTTCCATGTTTCCTTGTTTGGTCTCCTCATCTCTCTTGACTTCATTTGAATGACTGACAGGTTTTCTGTCAACATGAATTTTACTCAGTAGGTTGACACATTGTAAAGCATTTTAAATGTGCAAAGTGTAAAAGTAAAAGAGTAAATTAATAAATGAATGACTGTACAGTAAACAAACATATTACCTCCATCCATTGGACTGCAGCTATTTGAAGCTTTCATTTCAGCTCTTTTCCATCTTCCTCTGTAACTTAATGTCAGTGTATCTGGAGAAAAGGTTGCATTGAGGGGAAAGTAATAGTTGAAATGTACAAAGTTAGAGCGAAGGCTAATGTGGCGAACTCATTAAGGCGCCTCAATCAAAACTACTTGCTTAAAAATTTCAACCTAGTCTAATATTTTGTTTTTTTCTGAAAACATTAGGTTTTAGACAATGCAGTTTGAACAAAAAACGTATTTTTTTTACATTTGTCCTGACCAAAAACTAAAGAGTGAACCATATCTCCCACAGTGGGAACAACAGCCACTGGAAAAAAATTGGTATCTAAACTAATACAGCTTAAACAATTAAAGACTACTACCCCCAAAATTAATGAAATGATCAATTAAAAACATTATTATGCACTTTCAACTCTACTGCTGAATTATTAAAAAATATTCTACATGTAATATTAAAGATCAAGAAAGAGCCATTGTCAGTTGTCAGTTTCTATTATGACACCTGACAGCTCCAGGAAGGAACGACCTGCGTTACCTCTCCTTCACACACTTAGGGTGTCTCAGTCTGGAGGCCTGCTTGGCTGTCAACCTCCTCCTCTCCACCTCCTCCACAGGTTCCAGAGGGCATCCCAGGACGGAGCTGGACTTCTTAATCAGTTAGTCCAGCCTCCTCCTGTCAGCTGCTGTGATGTTGCTGCCCCAGCAGACCACTGCATAGAAAATGGCAGGTACCACAACAGAGTTATAGAAGATCTTCAGGACTGTCCCCCGCACCCCAAAAGACCCCAGCTTCCAGAGCAGATATAGTCTGCTCTGCCCTTTTTTGTAGAAGCAGTCAACGTCATCAAAATGACATGCTTTTTTTGTACATTCAATTCGTGCGACAACCAGAGCATGATGTCCAAGTCCTGTCATCACTCAGCAGTACTGTCATTGGCCTGGTTGAGCTGAACGTTACCAACTGCGACATGACCAGTAACTGCACGTCTACATGGACTGTTTAGTTGGGACTGTGTTGTACTTGCTCTTTGCAGACTGTGAATGTCTGATGTCCATTAAACCAACTGTATATCACGGCAGGTTCTGGCCTGACTTTACGACTCCACATTTCACCCAAACCCATGTGTCAACAGAGGCTAAACGCACAGCGCTAAATCAATTGCAAGTGTCAAGTGTTTGCGTTGGTTTGCATTTGGTCTTCACTCACCCTCTGAAACTCTCTTCTTAATAAGATCCACAGCATTCCTTCCCCAGCTCGGCTCTGCTTTCTCTTGGTACAGGGCTGCTTGTTACTGCTGCAGCAGCATCCTCCCTTGGCCTAGATACATTGGCCAGAAACATCTTCCACCAGCCAATGTCATTCACATCAAGGACAAATAATTGCAAACCTTGCAGATGAGGAAGGAAACACAGGAGGAGGATGGTTGAGGTTCTAGCTAGAGTATGTGCTGCTTCATACACCACAAGAAACCTAGTGCTGACGTCGCTGCTCCTCCACCTTGACACACACAGGAAGAAGGAATGCAGCAGTCGGAGATGTGAGCTGGAGCAGCACGCAAACAACACCAACTCAGAGCAAAACCAGAAGGCAGTGGTTGAATACACACACTGTGTGTGTGTGTGTGTCACAGAAATTGCTTGTTACCTTTAATGAGTAATTTCAACCTCGACTCTCAAACATTTTGGCTTCAAACAGCGCTTCGTGATTAATGCACAGCTTTGAAAGGTAATATGCAATTATTTCCTCCTTGATTTTACTTCCTGTACACCTCTTGCTGTGTGATATGCAGGCTAAATGACAGCCTGTAGTTTTAATGTGTTAATCTGATGGCTGTTGTTTATTGATGTGACTTTGAGGAGCGAGATGATAGAAACAGTTGGAAGAGCAGATAAGTGCAGTCAGTTATGTATCATACCATCATGGATGGATTTTTTTTTCTGACCATGACCCTTACTTAAGAGGCTCAATAAATAAATAAATGACTAAATATGAATGCATGGAGAAAAGAAAAGATG
This sequence comes from Gymnapogon annona, assembly GCA_029814585.1. Classification (NCBI taxonomy): domain Eukaryota; kingdom Metazoa; phylum Chordata; class Actinopteri; order Kurtiformes; family Apogonidae; genus Gymnapogon; species Gymnapogon annona. The sequence continues at coordinate 7,602,304 of JAPTHA010000005.1, read as the reverse complement.
GGTCAAAGAGAGATGTGGGATGGACCAATGGATGAAGGAAGGATATTGGAAAGACCCTGGAGGTAAAGAGGATGGGTGGGTGGATGGATAGATGCACAGATGTACGGATGGGTAGATACATGGTGGATCAGTGGATGGACAGATGGATAGATGGTGGATGGAGGGATGGATGGGTAGATGCATGGTGGATGGATGGGTGTATGGATGAGTGGGTCGCATGGATTGATGAAAGATGAATGGGTGTATGGACAGATGCATGGGTGGATGGAATGGACTGAACCTCTTTCCCCCCCGTTTTACAATGTGAGCTAAGAGGACAAATGGTACATAACACACACATCCAATTTGTCTTGTTCAAGACCTGATCAATCTGATTGATTTGGGTCTGTACAGCAGCGTGTCTTTCTGTTTTGTTTACAGAACATTGAGGATGCTCACAGTGGTAGCCCTTGGTGTGGATGTGTCTTTCCTGTTCCATGTTAGCAGGAGGTTGAATCCTGAAGCTCCATCTCCCGTCACAGCAAAACACACCCAAATATCACCTTTTTAATGTAGAGATAAAGTATGAATCAACTGTGACCTCTGGATGGGACAGAGGAGACTCAGTCACCCCCAATGGTGACTGGAAGGAGAAGGAAGGAGGCAGGAGGGGATAAATGAGAAGAAAGTGATGGCGAGGGCAGTCGAGAGGATATGGACCAGACCAATAATGTAATAACTTGGCAATAATGTAAGCGATTTACAGCCAATAATGTAATGGCATTTTTCCAATAATGAAATAAGTAATTATGTTAGTGGCTGGGTTGTACGATTGGCCTTGCATTGAAAAACCCCTCTGAAAATATAATAACTGCCACCAGTAATGTATTAGTACATAACATACTATGGTGGTAGAATCGTCAGTCTTTCATCATCCAACTGTGAAACTCACTTGACAGTTATGTAGTTTTCCTCCATAAAGGAAACTAATTTCCATGTCTCGACAAATGATTCTCAAACCGGGTCTTAGAGTGAGAGCAAACTGCTAAAAAAGCTATATTTGTCATAATTTATAATAAAAGTTTTTTTTTTATGTGAGGCCAATGTATCAACTTTATTGTTTATTCTGCTGTTCCACACCTGTTTGTCTATTTTATCGTAGTGATGATAGTGGTTTTAGACCCTTTCTCCCAACACCCGGTGTGTGTGTTGTGTATAAGGCCACACATTCTCCTACTGTAAATATATACAATGCAGATCTCACACATTTAATGAGAGGTGCAGATCATTGTAAAAACATGACAGCATCATGTCTGCATCCACTGACTCAGACCACCAGAGTGAATCCTACTATTTATAGAACTGGATTCATACTTGCACACAGCACGAACAACATTCTTTTCACACAAGCCTCAGCTTTTGTCAGTGAAGACATATTTCCATGACCCATCCTGTGGCGTGAATTCACGGCTCTGCTCAGCTGTTGGTTTGGATTGATTTATATGAAGACAAATGTCAACACGTCAAATCTTGATGCATTAGGGCTGTTGCAATAGTCTGGATATGTAGCACTAATGAGCCGTGTTGTGGCCCTCAGTGGCGTTGAGCTGTTTCCTGTTCTCAGCTTCAGTAGATGTATGGGTTCTGTGGTGATGGAATACTGCGCTGATTTACAACACAGATGTAACTTGTCATGCTGTTGGATTTCACTGGGAGGCGATATGATAAACCTTCAGTTCAGATGTGTCCGGTATCCTTGGATCACACACTGGTCGTCCACTGAACCTTGACTTTTGATCTTCATACTCATTTCAGTTCTTTTTTTGGCCTCCTCGTGAACATTTGGAGCTTTCCTCTAGATGTTCCTGAGATATCCTGTTCGTTACTACGACACACTGACTGTTTTTCTGTCGTCTTTGCATCGATGCTGAGATGATAGACGCACTGGGACTGAGTGACTGACAAACATTTGGATACAAGGTGGACAGATCCACATCACCATACACCAGTTGTCTTGTTCGGTATCGAATTAACTTAAATACTACTGATTTCTGTCTGTTTCCATTAATCTGATGCCGAATTGAAGTAGTTTGTATAATATTGTGTACTAACAGGATGAAAAGAATAACAATGACTCTAAAATGTTACATGATCTTTTATGATTTTCTTAAATTAGTTTTGAAAAACCGTTACAAAAACAAAACTCCGGGACAAACAAAGACAAAAACTGCCTCTCCCGAGACCCCTCTCCCATTTTACATTTCATATGCCTGACGTCACAGCCAGAGGTCGCCACTGTTTGACCTTTGACCGTGGCCGTCTTGTCCATTCATAGTCTTTATTCAAGGCACCCTGACAGAAACCGGGCTCTCCTCTGCTCATTGTAGACCTCCCTCTCTCTCCATGAGATGATAAAGTGTTCGGCTACAGAGAGACGAAGACAAGCACTTACAGTACATAAAAACAAACACGTTAAGGTGTTCGCATTTTTTTTTTTTTTTTTTTTTTTTTTTACAGGTCCTTTCAAACTTGCTTGCACGCACAGTTACATAGTCACAGACTGAAGGACTGCACTAATCCTTGGACACCTAAACAAATTATGCTGGTCAAAGACATTTATATTTATAATGCAGACTTTGAGTCCACAACATACACACCCACGTGCACGCACACACACACACACACACACACACACACACACACACACACACACACACACACACACACACACACAC
>JAPTHA010000005.1:7575907-7598227 GCA_029814585.1 Gymnapogon annona | reverse complement strand
ACACACACACACACACACACACACACACACACACACACACACACACACACACACACACACACACACACACACAGGCCAGCGGTCCTGTCCTGGTGATGGGAATATTCCAGTCGGGCTGTGGTTCTGTACAGTGCACCAGCCCCCTGCTACCTGATCCAATTCTGATGGCACTCAGGGACCTGGTTTCAGTGGGATCCGGTCTGATGTGGGCTCAAATCCACTTCAGATCATGTCAGACCAGGTCCCAACCTGTTGGGCCATCCTCCTCTAAGTCCGCAGTCCATCTGTCCCCTCAGTGTTCTGAAACAACAGGACAACAAGTCGGTTTTTAAAGGGTCCTCTATGTGATCAAATACTCATAGATGTCAAATAGACCAAGAGTCTCTCTTATTTCTGCCAGGATGACACATATTCGGCATGAAATTAAAAGGTTTTGCATATTTTTGCCATTCTGCAAATAAATGTCAAAGGAATAAATATGCAGATAAAGCTTTTTACAAGGAACATGGATATGAATTTATTTCAATATGTGATTACTAATAGGTTTGCGAGCTATTGAACATAATGCTTTTGAGGTATTACCGTATGATTTCTTTCAGCTTTCTCCCTTCCAGAGTCGCCACAGCGAATTCAATTCGTATATTTGATTTGGCAGGAGCTTTACGTTGGATACCCTTCCTGACACAACCCACTGGACGCTCACCCCGGGAATCGAACCCGGGTCCCATATGCACCAGCCCGGTGTCTTACCAACAGAGCTATGCATATATATACTGTATATATTAAAACACAGTCACAGTGTTGGGGTTATCAGCTTCAGTTCTTAAAGTCAATTACGTTCTGCTGTGTGTGAATTAAATGATGAGAATCACTACAGGCAGAAATGACAAACGCAAATTTTTTTACCTGAAAACTGCATTTCATCTCTTTACAATGTAAAGTTTAATATACAAGTAAACCTCTTTATAGCCACAAGCTTCATCAACGTTGTCTATAAACTGAAACATATTCTTGTGAATGTGTGATGACATCCTAAGGTGAATACATTTCCATGCACTAAATATCCCAGAGTGATTATTCTGAAAAAGATGTTGTTCTGTCTCCGCTCATAAATCTACCATGAATATTCCACAGTCTGGTGGCGGTCCTCTCACCAGTGGCCCTTGGCAGCAGTGCTCCTCCTCTGCTGTGAGATGCTATAGATCTCCTGCAGCTGCTTCTTCTGGTCATCGCTGAGTGGAGCTGTCAGACTCTGGTACCAGCCTGAGTCTGAGTTCTGGACCCCTGAAACATGGATACAAGGCCAATGGTAAAGACTCCATGGTGTCCAAAAGACTACATCAGCCATGGCTCAAGTACACACACCTCAAACAACACAATGAGTTGAGTGTCAATGGGCATAGAAAGATCTCAAGTATGTCATGAGCAGGTAAATGTTTTAAGAAAATTAACACTAAATGCACACACCCGTGTCCTAATGAGTACATTAAGATGCATCAGATGTTCAGAAGGCACCAGCTACACAGTGTATAACTATACAGTGTTTTAGACTTGTGCGATCCACTTCACTCAAAAATGACAAATGGGAGAACTTGCATGAATACACATTCCTCTTTCTTATTAAAACGTAGAGTTTAGTGACACATATAACCAAGAGAATTAATAAGTATGATCTAACACTATCAGCAGAGCTTAGCAGGCTTTTACTAGTAGCTGTCATGAGGGGATTTTCCATTGGACATACAGTATGTACAACCCGTCATGATACTGCTGCGACATGTCAGTTTCCCAGTTTGGGATTAATAAAGTATTTCTATTCTACTGAAAAAAGTACAAGTATGTAAGGTCAGTTTTTTCATTAAATCACAAATACGATGATTTGTTTATTTATTAACACGAGATGTCATGAGATGCCCTTGCATAAACATGGTGATGAATATAAACATTAGGTTTATTGGAAATTTCCCCGAGTGGGATGAATGAAGGAATCTAACCTAACATTTACAGACACAGTATATTCACTATTATTATATATTACTCAGTACTAAATTCCTAAATGATGCAGTTTCCTGGTGTGTCCACATGTACTCCACCATGTTTGTTTTAAATTCTCCTTCACTCTTTGTATTATCATCATTAACAACTCTGTGATCTAGTTGCTGAAAAAGGTATTTCCATTGCAGTTTTGCACAATTTACAAATTTCCTATGCCCAAAAATCCACCTCTTGCCAGTACAAAAACTTCCCTTCAAAAAGGAGAGCTTTGGCTGCATTAATGTTTTTCCATTAGGCAAATTTTTGCACACTATATTTGCGTAATGGAAAATACTCTATGGATGTGTACAGAGGAGCACTGAAAAGCAATAAAAAAAACAGCACAAAAAAGAAAATCCTCTGCAGTAAAAGAATTTTCCTTGTAAGCCATAAATGACTCCTAAGATAATTATTAGTTTTTTATTCTGTTATTGGCATGCACAGATTAAGCATTGTTCCACATGAATACTGAGCCAGAAATACAGGAGTAACATGGTAGCCACAGATATTTTTGGTTCATTTACTAATAAGCAGTTTCTGGAGAAATGAATAGATGCCATTTCAGGGTTTGTAATCCACTTCAAACAATACATTCACGGTAGCAAAGATTCACACTACAATAACGGCCCTTTTGTTGGTATCTCAACAAAATTTCTTGGCCGACATGACATCTGTCCAAACAGGGAGAACGGACATTACCAATTGGTCTGGAATGTGGTTTGTGTCTGGACATTTGAAAACAAATTACATACAAAACAAAGACACTTTTATTACTGGAAAAGAATTGTTCCACACATTCCAGCATTATGTAAATAATAAATGTGTGTCTGTTTCTGGGTTTTAACATTTAATGGAGAAAAATACTATGTGCCCACTGTTGTCTGGTTGGTTTCACGCATTGTTGACTGAAAATTCACTATCTTCTATTGGTCTCTGTTCTTTGAAAAAACCACTTTGTAATCCTTGGACACGCATTTAATATTCTTGTTAAACATTAAACAGACCAAAAACTTATGAATTAATCCAAAAATAACTTTATTGCTGTGCTTTCTTTTCCATGTATGGTGCATATTATGACTTACGGAGCAGGGCGGCAGTGAAAAACTGATACTCGTCTTCTCCGTTGTCGTAGTCTAGCGGTGTGCTGTACTCCTCTAGTGGTGTCCCCTCAAAGCCGTCGTCATCCCAGTATTCGTCTTCATCTTCGTCCTCATCGCCATGGCCTGTTGGTAGGCTGCACTGCTGCTGCATGGCATTACGATTTTCGTTGACCTCGTCCTCGTCACTGGGGATCTCCTCTGTGCAAGCACAAACACATACCTTCAGATCAATGCCTCCATATGTACACCTGCTTGGTATTCAGATCAGAAAACGTTATTGATCGTTGGAAGGGCAATTCATTTGCTGCTTAACCAAGGCAGACACATGATTTAATAACTCACAGTTAAATTAATTACATGTCAACAGTAACAGACCATTCGTGCATCAGAACAAGAGAACAAGGAGCAAAACATTAAAAAAATGTTTGATTACACGTAAATAATGGAATATATGACAGCCAGTTTAAGTAAAAGAAAAAAAAAGACTACAGGAATTTTTTTTTTGCGTACACATATAGTGGTGTGACTCATATTTTGAAGGACCATTAACAACCATGTTAATAAGACCCCAATCCCCAAAATAATGACAAAGATTGCGGATTTTTTAATAGAAAGAAAAAATAATTGAAGTGGTTTGGTTTTGAGCTGTACAACAGTTGGTAAGGCACTGTGTGTGTGTATTACAAGTATACACTTAAGAGTTGAATGTATGTATATGTGTGTGTGGGTGTGTGTGTATGCGTGCATAAACACAGACAGTTATAGGATGTATCCTTGCACTGCAGCCACTCTTGGCTTGTAACGGTTTTTTTGTTTATTTATGCTGTTTTCCAGTTGCCAAGTAATGACATTTCGTTGCCAGACCCACAGTGGGTCTGTATAATGACAATAAAGGAAGTGTAAGTCGAAGTCTAAGTCTACCCTAAGTCTATAGTGTACAGCGCCATCAACAGTGCTGTGTCTTATTCAGTGTACTGCATAACGCCGCACTGTCTGCCTTCTTTGTTGAGTAGATACAAAGTTTGAACAGTTTGCTAATAACCTAATACAAGAAAAGATACAGCAAGTGCAATAAGAGATAATATTAATACACTGGTATAAATATGATTCAATATATATACCAAATTTTGCTAACAATCTATTATAATGTCAATCCCATCAGTGTTGTATTTTAGGAACATTTGTCAGAGATGTAAAGGTGAACAGTGACGCGAGACTCTGAAATATCAATATACATTTTGAAAAAATATAGGTCGTTCTGGAAAGACATGCAGGACATAATTAGAACTTTTCATGGAGTGCAAGATGTGTTCTTGTTGTAAAGAGAATCCCTTTTAGAAACATTCAGGGTTTTCTCAAATGACTTCACTGTACATCCATAACAGTGCTACTTATTTCTGTGTGTGTTCAATGCCACATTGGCTCCAATTCAAGCAGTACTTCCATGTCACCCAGTGTACAGTGTTGTCATACATATTCCCAGGCCTCTGTGATGTGAAGAAAATAAGATCTGGAACCTTATCCTGTTATTTCCTAATTAATGTCACGATGGGCTTATGGGAACTTTGCTCTAATACTTGATATTTGTTCCGTCAACACTATGTTTTTATAGTCCTTGCTCATAGCCAAGAGCAATTTCCAAATCAGTGCACGTTCATATTCACTGAGGGAAAATGTATGCTTTTCTACTAAGAATACATCATTTTGAAGCATTAAATGTGGTGAAATCAATGCATTTTAAATACCAGGCCTCAGGAGAAAGCCCTAGACCTTCAGCGTGGAACTAAGTTAATTTATCTGTCTGCCCTGCGACCAGTAGACAAGGTTTAGAAATCTAATTCCTTTATGCGTGACTGAACCAAAGCAGAGCCAGCGGGCCCAAGAAAGTCAATGTGGTGCACCTAATTTGAGCTTGGGTCTGAATCAAGATTTGAGCAGTGCAAGATTCAATAGTGGCAAAAGTGGAGAATCTCATTTCATTATCTTCACTAAACCAATTTCACTCCTTCTTTCTTTCCATCTCAGTCCCTTAATTTTCATGTAGTTCCTCTGCCTCCGTTCTGCACAAACTTCAGTCAGCTTCCTTTTCCCATCCCTGATAGTTTTCTCACCATTCTGGTCTTCGTCCTGGGTCCCAGCCCGGGCCAGCAGGTCTGGTTTGTTGATAAGACGAGATGCATAAAGGTGTTTGAGGCCGAGGAAGAGGAGGAGGATGGAAGGGATGATCTGAGCAGAGACCCCGTCCAGCACCGCCGGCCGACTGGGCAGGTCCATCAGCATACTCAGGCCAATGATACACATTTTACGATCATGGAGTCTGGGGGGTGGAGACGAACAGGAGGAGAAAAAGCAAGTCAATCCTCTGCCGGGTTATGCTCCAGCACCCAGTGACCCCAGCTAGGCCTATGAGGTACAGAAAACGGATGGATATCTCCATATCTTACACTACTACATGCTTTAGTCAACACGGAACTTTAGCTTCACTATTTCCTGTCATTATCATGACTTAACATGCAATGATTAAGTACGTATGTTCAGTGATTTTATTGTGAAAGTACTAGAAGTAGTGCGCGGCAAACAGCGTCCTTTACTGTTGTTTTGATTGATGATGCCTTACACCAAGCATTACATACTTTATTTTTAAGATTAAGCAGAGCTGCTGCACAATTAAAAATTAATCTCGGTTTTGTACACAGTACATCTGCTTTGCAATTTACATTGAATCGTTTATCCAGAGTAGAGAAAAATGAATAGAAAATAAGAATAAATTTGCAGAATTCTGTTTTAATAGGGAAAATGAAATTAAACTAATTCATTTAGACTTAAATTTCGTCCTCATCTTTGACACAAAGTTCTTTACTCGCTGTATATTTGTGGCATCAGTTACTTCAGAATGATTCTTTTACATTTTATTGTCATACTAAAAGAGTTATTTCAAATTGTTTTGGCAGTTTCCCTGACACTTCATTAACTATTATTGCAGATTTAGTGTCTAGCTCCAGGATTCTAATTCAAGAGTGGTGTTCATGATACAAGAATAAACCTGAATGAATAATGGGTTTTCATGTCTCTGGCCCTTTTCACATTCACTGAATCTGGAATTTCCTCATAAAGACTTAAAAAACTCAAATATTAAAAATCAATATAAAACTCAACTAACCAAAAAGGGCTTAGCTGAAGCAAAAACCAAACTCAAAGACTAAATACAAATGAAAACTCCCAAATATGTGGAGACTGCTTTTTACCCGAGGAAGAACTCAGTGTCGTTCATCCACTGGTTGATGAAGTGGGCTGTGATGGGCTGCGGGTTGTGAGGGAAGTGCATGTTGTCCAGAGTGTGAAAGAGCAGGCCGGGGTTATAGTACAGAGCAGCGATGGCCACCTGCAGACACATGGTCCTCAGCTCACTGGACTTCACTCCACGCATCAAACGCTCCAGTACTGCCTCCACAAACAGAGGGATGCACTGCAGGGGAAACACTAGAACTGTCAGTGTACGTTTATGTTCATGACACACACATGGATTTTAAAAACCGAGGTGATGCCCAATAATGTGCAGAGCTCTGGTGGGGTGTGACTATGTCTACTGTTTCAAGCATATTTAGAACCTTATTCTGCTTTATTTGGTCCAACATTTGATCATGTTAAATGTGGTATATAATAATCCATAACCTGGATATAGTAAACCGCATTTCTTCTAAAACTTATGTTTCCATGCGAAGGTTTTGTGTGAAATTTCCCCTCGTGGGACTAATAAAGGTATATTCAATTCAATTCAATGTAACATATCAAACTGTCTTGTAAAAAAAATCATTTGGGAACTGGGGCTGTTTCTGACCTGGTCGATGCCTCTGCCTCTGCACTGCAGAATGATGACCTCTAACAATTTGGCTGCATGACATTCTGCATCCTCGCCTGCATCACTTGTCAGCACCTGCAAGAAAAAAAAATCAGAGATAAAAAAAGAATCAATGAGCTGGGCCTCAGCAGACGTACTGTGTAACCTAGATCTGTGTAATTTAGATCCATGAAAAACTGGGTATGTGCAACCTGAACCTGTGTAACCCAGGTTTGTGTAAACTATATCTCTGTAACCTACATCTGTGTAAACTAAAGCTATGTGACTTCTAATTTGGAGCCGTCTAACCTAGGTTTGTGAAAACTAGATATGCTGAACATAGACCTGTGTAACCGATATCTTTGTAACCTAGAGCTGCATAACCCAGAGTTGTCTACCTATGTTTGTGTAACTTGGAGCTGTGCAACCTAGATTTGTGCTCAAGTATGACGTTGTGAGAACATAACAGATTGGAACCCTGACCTTTTTGCACATACTGTAGATGACCTCCAAGTGCTTTGGGGTGGAGAGAAGCATGTCCGTATCCACAGTAACATAGTTGTGCAAAAGGGGCATCATATCTGGAATATGAAAGTGTGTTGTAAGTACTGCAACAACATTAACACGTTGCACTTCATTCAACACAACCAGATTACTTCTGTATAAAAGCAGACATTTACAACAAAGTAAAAAAAATAGAGAAATACATTTTAAAAACAGTGTATCGTCAGGCTTGATATACAAGACTTGGCTTCTAAGCAACAAATGTGAAACACATTCTCTTGAGGGATGAGAATAGAACCTTTTCAATGGAAGCAATCCAAACAGCTCTTGATTCCTAACAGTTGTTGTGATGTACCTGTGAAGTAGTCAAAGCAGTCGTGTTGGAAGACTTCATACAGCACGCCGAGCAGCTGCCACATCTGAGGGGAGATGGTCTGACAGGTGAGGCCGAACGCCAACGAGAGGATCTCCTCATAGAACTCTGCTCAGAGGGGACAGGACAGATGGTTGAATGCATCTGATGCAGCTGCAACACACTGAGCTGAGCTGTGAGGAATTACCAGATGTTTTCCCACACTAATGTGTCAGCGCTGGAGAAACAAACGACATGCACACTGGTAGCGGTTGTACAGAAGCTTTAACAGCCCTGAGGGAGGTCTTCCATGTGATTATGGGAACTGCTCTAATGTGTTCGGCTCCTCTGGGATGGGCGCAGGAAAGTTATGGGGACAGATCACAGCTGTGTGAATGGTGTACTTGTGTCTGTGTGCTATAGATTTCCGAAAGAAAAATTAGCTTGACCTTTCTATCTCTCATTTTGTTCATTATGACCCTCTCCTGCAGTGTCATCTGCCTGTGCCTCAGCAGAGATGTGCGTTCTGGCAGTGAGAGATCATCAGTTAATCCATTCATTACAGGCCGAGGAGGATCCAATTCTCTTTGAGGCAAAGTGCTCCCACTGCCAGGATTATACACAAACACACACATACTTGACATGCCTCATCAGCTGTTGTGTAAATGCACTCAAATATTATGCACACAGATGAGCATGTGCACACATAAACACTCACGTATACCCATGTGCACAAACCGCGGGAGCCAGATAATTAGGCTGAAGCTAGCAGAAGAAATCATCTTAAATATGAGCATGTGTTCTTTTTTCTGCTGTTTGTATATTTACATTGTGAACTTGTGATAGGATACATGAGCATTAATAAGTGACTATACACAAGAGAAACAGGAAAAACCTCAAAATCAAAGGCTTCACTTCAGTAAAAAGTGTGAGTATGTTTTATTCTCATTTATGAGTGAGTATGTTTTATTCAAACAAAAGTCAACAAACAGAAGAAACTTGAAGAGGAATGAAACTAAAAGTATACAGTACGACTCAGAGTCATTAGAGGCAGCAACAGCTATGGGCAAAGTAAACACTTTACTATTCTTAGAACCTTCTCAAAAATAAAATGTAGTGAAAGGAAGAAAGGGGAAAATGATGACATTAAACTCATCATTTGTTGTCCTATTGTCAGTGTCATGAAGCTAGAGTATTACAGCCAAACTGAGAAATCTGGAGAATTTGACCAAAGAGTCGTAATATTACAAGGACAGAATGTTCATATTTCAAGCTAGGTTTGATTATTTTGGGAGAATAATTTGAGAAAAAAGTCAAAATATTGGGAGAAAAAATGAGAAAAGTTGACTTACACTGCATCCACTCTTTACCACAATTGCAACTTTATTGATTGGAATATTTACTTTTGTCCTAAAAAAAGCTCCATATAAAATATAAATGTATTCTTATAATATTTCCTGCCTTTGTTTTTTTTTTTTTTTTTTACATCAGTCTGGCTTGTAGATGCTATACAGCATAAAACCACTAGATCATCACACCAAACTCCCACCTGCAGGTACAGCGAAGTAATAAAACACCCATGAAGACAAGGAGACTTCTATTCCCTGTTCCTTAAACAACAGCTATTCTGAACATTATCTGGAAAGAACAGCTATTTATATTGTACATACAAAAAACAGTTTACATTATTAATACTCTATATACACCTTGTTGTATACCAATAATTTAGATATATTGTCCATGTGTACATATATTTAATAGGATATGAAAAAAACTGTTTGACTGCCCCTCAGTACATGATTTTGTTAATTGATTTATTAGGATCATATAGAGTAATAAATGTCAGTGTAAATGTGCCATTTTCACCTGCAGGCCCTTAAATGTGCTGTGGTGTTGTTACATTTTGGTATTTAAAACTGGGTATTTAAGAAGGTGACCCCGGAGTTATCAGAACTCTTTGTGCTTGACACACTGTCTAGTGTGGTTTAAAAGTCATCTCCGTGTACAACTTGAAGTAGACAGACCTATTATATCATCACCTACAGACTTTTGTAGCCCCTTTTTAAAGCCGCTTTAAATGTATACATTTCAGTTTTTGAATAATTGTACGCAAATAAAAGTGTAGATGGCGGAAGTCCAGATGTGAATGTTGATAAAATGATGCTAATCTAGTGGAAACACTGATCACACACACTGTGATATTAATCACATTAAGTAAAGTACTTCAACTAGGTGCTACATACCAATATCAGGTACAGTGTACACATTACTGCTTGCTGCCAAAAATTAGCAAACTAGGTGAAAAATTATATAATACAAAATCCTACTTCTCATTAGCTAATGAAGCTAAATTACGCCAATATCCAGGCCTTGTAATTATACTAAGTAGTCAACTTTATGAAACACTTGTGTAATAAGATGAATTGGTATTTTTTGTGGAGAACAATATTTTATAGGACTCCCAGCGCACTCATTACATGCACAAAATAACATAATTGAGACATTTTAAGTAGCATCTAGCGGCCATGAGTGGTATCATACTTTAATGTACTTTTGTATTGGCTTTCAGTTCACGCTGTGTTGTTTCCAATTAAAGTCCTCTGATGAACATTTCTACAGAGAAGAACAACACCTTTAATGAGAGAATGTGTGTGTATGTGTTGGCATAAAGAGCAATGAACTATCCTCGCACACACACCTGCCATACCTATGATGGGCTTCTGCAAGACCAGGCCAATCACCTGCAAACAGATGCCCTCCAGCTGCTGAGTGATCTGCAGGGAGACATAGGAAATGCACAGTCAAACATCAGAATGAAGGCAGACTCAGAATTTTCACTTGTGACCGGTGTTGGCTGAGCCTGTGTACGACCTCGGTATGGTCCTCCATGACAGTGAGGATGGTGTCAATGGTGCTGAGAATGCCCAGAGCCATGACGGTCTTGTCCTCGTTCTCCTCATATTCCTCGCTCTGTAGGACTCTGGTGAAGATCTCTGCCTGAAAAACACACCACACCGAGGTCACAACCACCGTGTCATTACGTGGAACTGAATTATCTACAAGTTTCACACAAATGGAAGTCAGGCCTCTACCAGGTTCTGGGTCATGTCCACGGCGATGGCAGCCACTTCCTGGTTGTACTCGCAGATCATCTTCTGAATGACGTTGGTCAGGTCATCATTTTCCGTCTCTTTAACCACGTGCAGCAGCTCCTGCATTATTGGCCTGATGTAAGGTTGGATGTACACCTTGGCTACACACAGGAGAAAAAAACGCCAGGTCCAGTTTAAAAACTGACTGAGATCAGCAAAAACCACTGTAACAATTAACTGCACTATTTGTCTGGATTACCTGATTGATTAACAATTCAGAATGACCAAAACTCTGCATTTTAACAGTTGTAATCACTCCTTAAGTGAATTTAAGTACTTAGAACAATAGAATGATGTTTGTAAATTCTTTTACATGTTGAAAATTAATTATAATAAATTCCTAGTTTACAATTATTTAAAGTGTGTATACATTTTTTTGGGACACTATATATTTTCTCATTTCTACATGTATTATAATTATTATTAGTAGTAGTAGTAATAGAAGTATTATTATTAGTGGCAGACAGCGTTAAATTTCATAGCTGTGACCTGATTGACGTTCACTGGCTCTAACCAGAGAACGTGGTGGAAGGCAGTGGTGGTGGGGTTCATTTCACCGTAATCTTCACCACACAGTTAGTGAATATCATTTTTAGAGAAACAAGTTCACTAACTGAATACTTGAAAATTAAAGCAATCGATAGCTGCAGCCTTTTTACAGACAATTCCATTGACTATTAAACTGTGTAGCATATCAACAAGTGATCACTAGAAGCTTAGTTTTAATATTTACTGCCAGGCTTCCTGCTAAAATGGATAAACTACTTCCTTCACTTAAAACTGTTAGTACAGATATGGGACGTAACATGCTTGGGGGAATTCAGGTTTTTCTTTTAATGTTGGACTATTATTACAAGTTCCTTTATACTGCTTGATGATCTCTTGGACCTCTTTGTTTTGTCAAAGGGTGATCGATTTGGTATAAAGTCTCCCTTTCTAAACATGGCCACATGATATGCATATGTCCACAGACCTTGTTCCTGGTTGCTGATGAGCGTCTGCAGAGCGATAGCAGCCTCCACTTTGACAGGCATCTCCTTGTCGTCGATCAGATCCTGTTTGACCAACTCTACAGCGTTCCTCAGCACCAGCTCGTCATGGAAACGCAGTGGGCTGAAGCAGTGGAGCACCCAGCAGGACTGTGGAAATCCAACGCAGACTAATGTGACACGAGGACAGGATTCACTTCGGCCTTCCACAGTTATTTCAGACATCTAATGCTGCCACCAAAGTGCTCACTGCTGCTGTCAGTGCTGCCCTAACTATGAAATATCAACTCACATTGACCAACTGGACAACCCAACAGGACTGTAGGGAGCAAAGCCAGAGGCAGGGTTAAAAAGACAAACAACAGAAAACAGTCCCTCTGGAAATATGGATAAAACATACACTGACACCAGTTTTCTATGTATTCTTTCATTTAACTCTTGTGAACCCTTGAATGGAGGCAAACATATCAGACCTTTCATCTACAGGTCTGTCCGTCCAGTGTGGGTCCTTGGGCAAGACCCTTCATGCTACTGCCTACTGTAGCCACAAGGGGGCGTTTGTCTCCTTGTGCCGGTCCCAAGCCCGGATAATTACAAGGATTGTGTTAGGAAGGGCATCCGACGTAAAAACTCCTGCCAAATCAAATATGCGAACTGGATCCACTGTGGTGACCCCGGAAGGAAAAAAGCTAAAAGGACTCATCATCATCTACAGGTCTGTGTCAATTCAATGCTTCCTACTTTACAATTATGACGCCATCTCCTGGCTACACTGCAACCTTTGTAGACAGTAACGCTATGCCTCAAAATGACAAAAAAAAAGAGGTTATTGTAGAATTTGGTTTTTCTGCTGCACACTTTTGAACAAGAGTTTGCTCTATTTAAACGGTAATTTCATTGAGAAAATTGTATAAAAAGCTGCATCAGCTCCGACTAACCAAAGTTAATAAAATGTTTAAAAGTATATAAGTATAAAAGTATATACTTTTGTGTCCCACTCTGGGAAATTTGAGAATTTCATTTCAGAAGTTATGTCTTATCTTGGAAAATGCAAGCGTTTTGAGAGTTTACATCACATCACAGAGTCACATATTTGGATATATAATAATTTGCCTGATTACTAGGACCTCCAAAAACTAATGTTTGCTAAATTTTTGGTCAAAGTTGTCCTCAATTATTCTGTGGTGTAAACCCTGAATATACTGGTTGTCATTATTTGTCATTTACTCGAAACTCATTTTGTCCCATGCATGTGTGAAAATATTATCATTTAAATTATGCCAAAGTATCGCAATCTACTTTGAAAACACAGAAGATTTGACTTCATTCTTATTTAATGATTACATTCTTTTCATCTATAAAGAGTGAATGATGTGTGAAACAGAAAAATAATAATATATAATAAATTGATCAGTTAATTAGTGAATTAACTACAACTCCAGCAGCAAAGCTTCTCAAAGGCCAGGTTTTAAAATAACTCGTGTTTTTGTAGCTTACCTTCAGTCTAGCTGAGCTGTCTCCCTGCAGATACTCTTCTAGCTTACATTAGCTAAATTTAGTTCACCGACTAATTTTAGCTGGTTCTAAATAGCATTTTGATTTGAAAGAAAGAGTAACTAAGTTTTGACAGAATTCTTTTTATATTTCACAACAGCATAACAAAATTCATGTAACAAACAGCAACATCATTTCAAGAGTAAAGGTTGAGAGCAGAGTACTGTAAGTGATGAAAGGGAAACAGATGAAACTTGTGTGAGGAGGTTTTACTCACCCTGGCCCGAAGGTAACCCAGTGGTGAGTTGAGCAAAGGAAACACATAGTTTTGCAGCATGAGCTCC
The DNA here is from genome assembly GCA_029814585.1 of Gymnapogon annona. Lineage (NCBI taxonomy): Eukaryota > Metazoa > Chordata > Actinopteri > Kurtiformes > Apogonidae > Gymnapogon > Gymnapogon annona. The sequence goes on along the minus strand of JAPTHA010000005.1, from coordinate 7,584,420 downwards.
ATTTGTTCCCTGTACAGACGCTTCTGTAGAAGGAAATGTGCAAACACACAGGAGAACCTAAACTATTAGAGCCTCCATTCCAGTGTTGGCATCAGAGAATAAACAGTCCACCGAGTCAAATACACAGGCATAAATATGGAATTTTGTACCTTCAACAGGAGTTCAGCCAGAGCGCCAATGCAGTGCAGTGCCCCGTCCTTCCTCCGAGGGTCAGCAGAGGGGTTCATCAATAACTGGTGGCAGAATTCCATCATCTGAGGTAGAACCTTCCAAACAGAAAATGAGATTCGTCATCTCCTGGCTGCTACATCACAGTCGCATCACAACTATCACTACTATTACACAACAGAAAGAAACACAAAGAAGAACCTTATAACGACCGTTAGTTATCACTTGACAAACGCATGTTGACTTCCTCCAGAAAGAAATGTCCAGCTTTACCTGGTAGCTCTACTCCCAACACTTACCAAGTTAACATAGTCTCCTTTGAGTACAGTTTGAATAGTTAATCTAAAATTCCACTAAAATGCAGAACAGAAGAATAAAGCCTGAGAATAATTTCTGTTGTCCCGCAGCTATTAAAGGGGAAAATATAAAGTAGCTTTAATAAAAACAGGTTGGAATATACACTTGATTGAATAAAAGCCCCTTGGTCTTATTTATGTATACGCCTAAACCTTTCAACCATGTAACGGCTACATTATGTAAAAATTCCCCCTATGGAGATACAGAGATCAGAAATACGTACACGTCCCGTTGACAATATGTTTATTTTTGCAGAAGGCCCTCGATTGGGCATTCCAGAAAGTTTTGACACAGATCAATTGGTTTAATTTTTTAACCCTTGTGGTTCTCTCTTGTTTCAAAATGATTACACCTATCCAGAAATCAATTAGCTACAAACGCATTGCCCTGCTATGGTTATAGTACAGAGTTCAAGGGACTGAAATATTCGCCCTCACCTCCTTCCTTTTGCGGGCAGCTTTACACAACAGACTCTGGGCAGCAGTGGCTGGTAGGGCGTGGTCATCATAAAGATCTACAGAGACAGAAACACACAAAGAACAGGATCAAACACAGCTTTCAAACTAAAGGCTACTCACTTCCTGGGAGGTTTCACCTACTAAATACAGTCGAAGACCAAAAACCCATTCATTCGAGTCACTCTGCCATTTTGTTGTTGTTATTTGAAGCTGTTTGTTTGAAAACGCCAGCACACCACCGGAGCTTTATAAAGTTTAATATACTCACTGAATTTCATCCGTATGTACTCGTACGGGTCCTCCTGCCACAGCTTCTCATCCTCATCTTTGTAACACATGAGTGGGAAGATCACCTCCTGACATATGGTCTACACCACATTGAAAATACGGGGGAAAAATTATCAGTGAGATTAAAAAATGTGTCTGTGTGTGGGCCACCACTCAGAACACATGCTCTTGTGTCTGAGAAGGACCATAGTGGCCTTTTAACAAAAAATTTGACGTCTTTTACTTCAACATAAACTTTATTTTCTCTCCACAGTCAACATGTATTTAGGCACTTCACTTGTAGTTTTATAATCACTTTGTCATATAAGAAGGTCTCTATTACATTAGTTTGAATCCATCATGTGAAATTTTGTGATACATGCACAATGACAATAAGCAATCTTGAATAACATGACAACAGTCAATACTAGCAGCCCTGAAAGAAAGGAGGCTGTGACTAAAGCAGTAAACTGACATCAGTGTTGGTGCCTATCATACCTGCATATGTGGCTTCATCTGTTTCCAGGTCAGTGAGTGTGACAGGCCTTGGTTGAGGTAGTTGAGACACTGCTGCAGGACCCGAGGTGTTACGTACTGCTTCTGTCGGTGCTGGTCCACTACCTTCAACAGGACCTGGATGGAGATTAGGGAAGGGACAACGGAAAAATTAACAAAATTAACAAAGGTGAGCAAAACCCACACCACACTCTTCACAAGGATCACAAACCTACTTGCTGGATGCCAATTGCATATGCCTTCAGGAAAAAGTCTGCAAACTCATAGTACTCCTTTGTCACATTACCAGGGCTTCCATACCTGCAATTCACAATAGAGATACCTCAGCACCCCATAAGTACAGATTGATGCAAACAACAAATCTGGTGTTTGTCACGTGAGACGTCTCGTCATCCGTGGACTCACCGCTCAAACAGTCTGGTAAGGATACGCAGCGCCCACTTCTTACACTTCCACCAAGCCAGCTCAGGCCGGTCGTCCTCATCAACTTCCAAAGTCTCCTAAAAAGGGAAAAATTGAATTGTTAATCCTCCGAGCAACAAACACTTTCAACAGAATGAGGCTTTGTGCATTCAATAAATTAATTCAATGTAGGATTTTTGCTTTGTTACAATATTTTAAGGTCTAATAAAAACAGTCCAAACATTGTCACTTCTGGGTTTCACTGAGGATCTTCTTAGTGTCTGTAAATTGTCGGATGCCCTTCCTGACACAACCCTTATATTTATCCGGGCTTGGGACCGACACAATGAGACACACACCCACTTGTGGCTACAGTAGGCAGTAGTGTGAAGGGTCTTGACCAAGGACACTCGATGCTAATCCTGGGAATCGAACCCAGGTCCCCTATGGACCAGCCCGGTGCCTTACCAACTGAGCTATATCTCTCTGTGTCATTTTCAGTGCTCAAGTCATATGATCACATTATGTAAAGTATTTTAAATAAAAATAGTAAAGATTTGTACAAAATGTTTGTGATCACTTTTTTGCAAAGGTCAGGCCTTTACAAAAATTTGTAGTTGATACGTTTGCTTGATATGTTACAATAAATATGGTAAACTGCATGGTCTTACAGCAGGCACGTCTCTGTCCATTATGGCTCGCAGTATTTCCATCCATTGAGTCATCACTGTGTTGTTGATTAGCTGGAGAGGCAGTGAATACTACACGGGAACAACAGGGGTGTTACTTATATGACATTAAGATTTAAACCAAATAAACTGTGTCCAAAACATCATAGGAAACAAACATAGTGCTGTTGTATTTATCTGGCCTCACATAGAAAAAGGACACCATAATGTATATCTGATGGAATTTCTTCAATACACAGATACACACACCTGTACTAGGGCGTGGAAGATCTTGAGGATCTGTTTCTGGATGAGGACAGAGAAGATGGTGGCATCGTCCAGCAGTTGGCTGAGGAGCTGCTGAATTCGCGGTAGAAAGATCTGCATGGCCACCAGCAGAGGCTCCCTCTCGTCTGCCTTCCTGTACCTGGAACACACAGATGAAGACCCTTTACTTCTCCTGATAGTCATGTTTATACAGTTACAGCATTATTATTATCAATAGGTTCTATTACCGTCTTCTATTGGAGATATTAACAGTGAAATAATCACACTTCGTCTAGATGAAGTAGTACAACAATACAAACATAAAGAGTTTATTAAACTATAAAACTTACACAACAAAAAATAAATAAATGATGAGCCCTCTGGTGTCCTGCCCACAGAAATCCTCCTAACCACCAAAAGCACATGATCTGCATTGTACTGTAATGTCAGCATGAGCCATAAATAAAAATACCAAATACTTAATTGTCATATTTTTAACTTTGCAAATACCATGTTTTTAATGTGAACAATATTTTTTTTCCAAATTCTCTATATAAAAATTGTATTACTTTTTTTGCAGCAGGGCAAACATCAGTGACTAACTGTATGTACAATGGTTAATATGCATATTTATTTTTTGTACTAGGTCAAATGTTGAATGCTAAAATGTCTCAATGTGCATTTTTACCGACTTGGATGATGGGGGTTAGTGTGATCATTTTCAGTTGTTTACAACATGGTGATTTTAGTGGCTGGGTCAGAGTTTTAAAAATTGATCCCTTTTTAAATTCTGAAAAATAATATTGCCTTTAATAACATGTAGCAGGTGCAAACTGTGCCAACCAATCACTCCTCTCTTAGTTACTGGTGCCAACATATGACTGGTCAGTGGTGGCTGTAGGACGGGACTTAGCGAAGGGTAAATTCTACTGTCATTGCTTGGAGCCGGACACAGAGCCCTACATAGTTTTATGTTGTTAGACTTAGACTTCCTTTATTGTCATTACACAGACACACACAACGAATCTGGTAATGAAATGTCATAGAATTGTCAGCTGATGATACAAATAAATATGGAAAATATAAAGTGCACAGTTGATGTAGCCGAATATAACTGCAGTGCAAATATGGCTACACTCACAGTCAATATAAATAATCAAAATAAATAAGATGGACAAAGTAACATTGTCAACAGTACTATAAACAGATAAATAAAATAAAATGATGGACACATGGAGAATTGTAGACATGTAGAGTGAAATTTGAAGACGCACTGTCACCATTGAAGTTTACAGCGTGGGAACACTGTGAATTTAACCCCAACATATGTCAATGATAGAAAAAGAACAGACAAACATATCATGGCGTGTAAGCATTGTTGGGCCACTTCAATATCAACTTTTCAACAGGAACCGTGACAGTCATTCACTGAGCGAGTGTTTGGATTTACCGCGTCTCATCTCCACTTTGCTGAGGTAGAACACAGGTACATGAACGTCATACTCACTCGTAGGTCTTTACCAGCTGGTAGAGAGCGAGCAGGCTTCCGTACCAGCTGCCACTGTTCTGTGACTGCAGGTAAATGCCAAGCTTATCCACGATCCCAGTCCAGCGGCCAGGGAAGTCATGCTTGATGATGGCTCGCAGACACATGGTCAACTGGGCGCTGCAGACGGCGTACAAAAATATGAAGTCATTAGCTGCACCAGTCAGGTCGGATGGGGGGGTGCCGTGTGTTCAGTCTGTATACCGTATGGACTCTGGACAACGGATGATGCCCTCCACGATGTGGTCCCTGATCTGCTGACGATCGTTCTCATGGATGTTGAAGGGAAAGACCACCTCACCTAGAGAGGGTTCTCTGTCCTGCCAGTACTGACTCACCATGTTCTTCAGGTAGATAGCCGCTGGATACAAACACAAAAGTGTAAATTCAATTACTTTGCATTTGTAAGTTACCCCACAACTGCAATCCAGATTACTTCCAGGTCTGTCGAAACTAATAAAATATATGTAGACTTTGAAAGACTTTAATGAAAGATTAGATTTGATTTAATTTTGCGTTACTTTATTTACTGTATTGTGTTATCATAGTGGATATACTGTAATTCTAATGAAACACATGAATTCATGAATCGTGTCCAGAAATGTTAAGGACAATGTCCAGAAATGTTAAGGAAAATTTATTTATTTACTCCACTGCCTTGATTACTAGTGTTTGGGGTCATTTCTCTCCAGGATCTACAAAGTTAGTGATAATTTGTTCCTAATTCTAATCTAAATAATTGGGATGGAACAGGTGGAAATGAGTCGACTAAGGTTACTTTCTTTACAGCTTTGACATGTAACAGACACATTTAAAAACAACACAGCCAATAAGTTTATGGCAACACGACTTAATACCTACCATATGAAATGTAACACCTTTAAAATACTTTACAGCATTAAATGCAGACCTGTAAGTTCAAGACTATTAAGACCCCACGTGAACTCTGTTAAAAGCTGCTTGTGTGTCACGGTGATGTCTGTTGCGTTCAGATTTGTGAGGCGTTCAGGGTCTTACCTGCCTGGCGAACAGGAAACTCCACCTGCTCGGACACTATGATCTGAAGGAGTGTTGGGGCAAAGTTGATGATCTTGTAAGACTGAAAAACACAGATTCCATGCTTTACTTTGACACTTTGTGTATGTTAAACAATAACAGTCAGAAAAAATCATCGATATTTCATGGCAACATTTTACTCTTCAATTGCATGGAAACAGCTTTAAAACTGAACACCGCATCATTTATACAGTATGATGTAAAATTATGTGCATCTCCACTTTTGCCCCCTTTTTGATCTATACATGCCATCCTGCTTTTAAGTTTTGGGTCATTTTAGTTTTTTTGTTTATTTGCTGAAATTAAAAGTAACTTTAATTAGCACACGTGTAAAAGTAATGGGTGTGACAAATGACTTAAAAGTTTGTCCTACAAAACTCCGACCACTAATGTCCGCAGATGAGATTTCTCCAGAATCCAATAAAATAAAAACATAAATATATAACATAAGCACAGACATTTTAAGACAAATGTGCCATTTTTGTTGTGTTTTTTTCATTTCCACACATTTTACGTCGACAAACTCTTCCTTGAGAATTAAACTGAGAGAGTAGAAATATTTTTTCCGATATTTAAACAGCTCACGTGTCCGTTTCATCTATTTATGACTAAACAAGTTGATGTTGGGCTTTTTTCAGAATATAAATATATTTTTAATTCCCCATAAACTGAGACAGTTATTAGTACAAAATATATGAACAATAATTTGAAGATGCCAGAGCAGAAATGAATACTAAAATTTCAAAATGCTGTTACAAAGTTTGGCAGATCCATATATTTTGGTTCACAGCCGCCATAACAAAATGCTGATAACTAGGCCCCTTGCATTCAGCTGCAGATGGTCAATATCCCCAATTTATGAGGCACATATGTCATTTTGACATCTAAAAAAAAGTCTCGTTTCCCTATAAGTTAAACACAACAGGAAGTCAACAAATGTAATTATATTTGGCCCTGTTTTTGCCATTTCCTGTCATTATGCCATAATAATCCCAGATCGTTAAAACAAATAACTTGGAGTTCAGGATTTGAGTTAAATACTATTTCAACGTGTTTCAGGTCAAGAACACCATCAGCACGTGAAACATTCCACAACTCCAATTAAAAGTAGACCTATCTGTATGAACATTGGTTCTATATCATATATTTCTTCATGTACATTGGATGTAGACAAAAGTTGTGCTTGAACCTTTTTCCATACATTTTGTTTTCATCACAAATTTATCAAAAGCGTCCATGACAAAATGTCAGAAATGAAGACCTCGCATAAGCACATGCATCAGGTCAATACTTGCAAAATAGATTCCTGTTCCAACATGCTAAATGCAACAGGAAGTGAATCATTTTGATTAGAATTTTGCCCTACTTTTACCATTTCCAAGAGCATTAAAACAACTTCTGACTTTTTCTTGCATGATACTTCCATGTGACATGCCATGTTTGAATGTCTCACATCAACAACTCCAGCTGGACCTATAGAATAGAACTGTCATTTTAGCTAAGTTTAGCTTTAATAAAAGTGTTGAATAATACAAGTGCTGTTTTTCCTCTTCTTCATTACCTTGGCAGACAATGAAGTTGTACAAGTAGCTGCTGCCTTTGATTTGCCAAAAATTGATCAACAACATCTCAGAGAAAATATCAAAACAGACCCTGCATTGTTTGACCTAGACATAACTGAACAAACACAGGTCTACCTGATGTTTCACTGTGGCCTGCAATTTGTAGCTCCTCTCTAGTGGCAGATGGTTGCCAGGGGAGTGATATTTAACGCCTCTGAGTAACCGCTGATAAAAAGCCTGACCCTAAGACATCTACCTGGCTGCAACAACACCCTTAAAGTGTGACCGGCTCATACCTGTGTGAATGTGTGGGTCAGATCAGACTGTAATTGTGCGCTGCTTTAATGTTCATTCAAAATCATATTCATATCTGTACAACAAAAAACATAACATTACCTGTCTCTGGATAAAATGTAGGATTTCTTAAAAACAGCACATTGAAGGATAAAAAAATACACAACTAAACCATAACTGATGAAATGCTGTCTTTCATCACCAGACTTACTCTTCCTTTATTGTCCTTCCTTTATTGACCCAACATGTGGGTCAACAGTGTCTATTTGGCCTCAAGAAACTAGCCACATTCCAGGTGGGCAGATGTCTGATGACTGTTTTATTAAGTCCAGTGTCATGTTCTCTTTCATTTGCTGCTTTACATCTATCAGCCTGACACAAACAAACTATTTGATAAGGCTAATTAAAGTAAGCAGTGAAACCATTGGTACTGAGAATTAAACAATAAGTAGGTGTCAGAGACCGTAAAACTCATCCATGTCTGACCGCACTCACCCTGTGCACTCTAGATCTGAGTCCCTCTGGTTCCCACCTCAGACAACCATCAGCCAAAACCAATAGGTTCATCTTGGTACTCAGTCATCTGTGTGTGCTCAACTCTGTATATCACAGAATTACCAGGATTTTACATTTTATTTAACAGTGATTTTATACACCAACAATTATGATGTGATTGTTGTCTTGTATCTTACAGTATTTTGTCAGTGCTGTTTGTTATTGTCAAATTGTTGTCGTTTCATTTGCTACTGCAGCTGAATCAAAACGAAGTAGACTTAGACTTCCTTTATTGTCATTACACAGACACACACAAGGAATCTGGTAACGAAATGTCATAGAATTGTCAGCTGATGATACAAATAAAAATGGAAAATATAAAAGTGCACAGTTGATGTAGCCGAATGTAACTGCGGTGCAAATATGGCTACACTCACAGTCAATATAAATAATAAAT